>PVLD010000521.1:0-274913 GCA_004027595.1 Dinomys branickii | reverse complement strand
ATATGGGTCCATACATCTACAATTCGAAGATATCAATGGATAAAGCAACAACTACTGTTGAGACCATATCACCTTGTCTATAGATTAGTTGTGATTGTACTATTTTCTATGATAATGGGTGTCTGTTTGTCAATATGTTTTTGTACTTTTATGTTTCTAAAATAAAATAAATAAATAAATAAATAAATAAATAAATAAAAAACTTGAGTTAAACGAATCATTACCACTCATGTTTTTCCTACTTCCCTCTCATCCTCCCAGTTTTCTCCCCCGTCTCTCCTGTGCTTGTCTGTCTCCTTTATCTTTCTCCTGTCATTCTTCCTGACTCCTTCCCTTCCTCTCCGCCCTTAGAAGATGATGCAGAGGTTCAGCTCTATGACCTCAGAATTGCAAGACCTGGGTTATAATCCTAGTACTAGTACTGATGACAGAATCCTGAGATAGACACCAGTTTCCTTAAGTTTTTGTGTTTTTTAGATATGCGAAATGGGATAATACAGAAACATACAGCATAGAGCTTTGAGAACATTTTTACATTAATACATATGCAACACAGAATGGTGGCTGGAACATGGTAAGAGCTCACTATGGTTTGGCTATTATTTTTGTTACAGCAGCTGCTTTTCTTTAAAACACTCATCCTCAAAGAAGATGGATTCTTTACATATATATATGGAGAGAGTGAGAGAGCGTGTGAGAGTAAAAATATAACTTTCTTATTTTTTGAGATTTATTTTGCTACCACAAAAGTTCTTATTATCATGCAATAACATATAGAATCCAAAAATTAATGCATATAATAACTAAAATAGAAAGAGTGATCAAAGTATATGGTGAATTTTGAATTTAAATGATTTATTGCATTAAAAGACACATTAACATTAATTTCCCTTCAGATACTTCCCTTTACAATATGCTTATCCCAATGTGCTTGTCACATTCTGTAGAAGCTCTGGAAGTGCTCTTTTTGAGTGTCTTTATAAAGTATGATAAAAAAAATACAGCAAATCCAGAACTGTACAACAGACAGGCAGCTTGTAAAAACATGACAGTGTCTTTATCCCCCTTATTCCCTGGATCTGACACTGTGGAACTTCTGGCTCTTCTCTAAAGTTGTAATGGCCATGAAAAGTACATGTTTTGAAACAACTGAGAACACTGCTGCAGCCAGGAGAGCACAACTGAAGACACTCAGGAAAGACAACGCCAGAGATGTTGCAGAAACTGGCAATGATGTGATGAGTGTATCTGGAGAGCAGAGGAGAATTTTGAAGGGAATTCGTGGTACTGTGTCTTTTACTATAAAATACTTTTAAGGTTTTAAAAATATGCACCATGTTGATAGATCACATCTCATGTATTATTGGATGCTGACTGATAAGTGGGATAATTTTACACATAGCATCCTAGGGCCACCTTTGGGAGCATATGCTACACTGTAGATGCCTTTCCTATGGGGGCAAAGGTGGAAACAACATATTTTATGAGTATGGGGTCAGATGGTCTGGAGTTTTAGAGGGAACAACTCAAGACCTTTATGTTTTCATGATTTATCTATTTCCAATTTCCTTTTCCTTTATTGGTACCCAGCCCATTATACTTTGACATTTGAAAAGGTTGATGTTTTTCCATACATTAATATATGCACTTTACTTGAAATTGGTGAGACAGTGAAATTCTACTTCCTTTTTCTGAGGACAGTGCTGGTTTTATCATTGTTGTTGTTATTGTTTGTGGCACCGAGGATGGGACTCAGAGCCTTGCACCGGCTAGGCCAGAACTCTACCCTGAGCCACACCTCAAGCTGAGTAGCAAGTTTAACAGGAGAAAGATCAAGCAGACAACTTAGTTTTGCTCTGACAAGTGGTGAGCCCAGTGTTGGATAACTGAGACTCCCTAGGTTGGGAGTGAGTATATGTGAATGTCACATGCTTGGCCCCAGTCTGAGGGTTAACCATCAGAGTGCCTTTGTACACCTCAGCTCTTTACTTACTAAAGTTCTTTACTTCCTTGTTTCCATCAGCACTTTCAGATACTGCACAACAATTTCACCTCTGACATTTCCAGTGAGATTATGGAATATAGATATGGGAGATCAGTCTCCCTCTTCCCTAGCTGCCCCTCCCTTTCTTCCTTCCTCCTTCCTCCTTCCTTCCTTCCTTCCCTTTTCTTTTTTTCCAAAGACTCTAATGCCGTTCTGTTTTCAGTAGGTATTGCCATGAAATACACAGATACTTTCACCTTCCTCACTATCAAATAAATCAATTCATCATATAAAATCTAATGAGCTGTCCTTGTACACCATCTGTTATATTTTGAGCACCTTTAAGCCACGAATATTAGGTTGGATTTGCTCACATACATGTGAGCAAGTGGAACTTACCTGCGGCTTTATTATATAAAGATTCTCTGCTGTGTGCTTCCCTAAGTTATTACGGCGCAATTCTGATAAAAGCAAGACGAATGGATAAGAGGATGTGGTGTTTACGTGCAGTGGAGCACTGCTGTGCTGTAAAGAAGGCGTGTACTGTAGGAAAAGGGAAGCACCTTGAGGCCACAGTGTTAAGTGAAATCAGACTCGCAAGCTTAAATGTCTCATGGTTTCTCTTGTATGAGACACCCGAAGCCTAAATAAATGAAAGAGCAAAATGAAAGATAGAATATAGGAAACAGGGAGAGGGCACTTTTGCTAAAGGAAGGGGCCCAAGAGTTGGAGGTGGAGAAGGAGGGAGGGAAGAAGATGAAAAAGAATGACGATGTTGGGCTGGGGATATAGCTCAGTGGAGTAAGCGCCTGCCTGGCAAGTGCAGGGTCCTGAGTTCAATCCCCAGTACCGCCAAAAAAAAAAAAAAAAAAGAATGACGATGTTGTGCCCATGCGCCACTCCCCACAATGAACGTGATCACTATGCGCTGTGAACCCCTACAAATAAAAACTAAGAAACCTGTATTCGGTTGACAAAAGTGTTTAAAATGTTCCCACATATGAAGAGATAATTATAAAACCTCCGTGGAAATAGGAAGCACAGAGCAAATGCAAGGTATTCTTTTCCTTAGCAAGTCTTAAGCAAGCGGCACTGAAGTAGATCTATGTGACACCATTAAGCAGTTAATTTTCCAAATTATGGATCCGTCTCAAGAACAGCGCTGTGCTTCACATCAGCTTGGGTAATACAGGTGGGTTATGATGTAGAAATATTATCCCATGCTTGCTTTTGCCATACTTTGCAATGGAAAATGATCATTTTTTGTGGTGAGCTCCAAAGAGCGAACAGATTGACAGTGATATGAAATAAGATCTAATTTTACACTGGTGCAGTTCAGATAAAATATGAAAGTTCTGTTGCTGAAAAGAACACGTGTACTTGCTTATGAATGTGACTGGCTGGACACCTTTGAAAGAGTACATCACACTCCAATTTCCACAGCATCCTTATGGGTGCTGAAGTGATACAGTGGATCCTTGAAAGGGACTGTGCAAATCACCTGATTAGTTAATTTGTGGGGGGGAGCCTGAAAGTCAGAAAGGCAGGGTGATTCTGTGATGGCCACTGGACTCTCCAGTAGTGGAGCTGGACTCCGGATAGACTGTCCCACTGTTTGCCTCTGGTGATCAGAATTCCCTCCAGACTGAGCTCCCTGAGGGCTGTACCTTGCCTTACCCATGTATTCAGCCATTCATCCATCAAGAATTTATTCAGCATTCATTTGAAGCCTCATGTCCTGGTCCATTTTCTATTGCTGTATAACAAAATGCTGGAGGCAGCATGACTGATAGAGATTAGAATTTACTCGGCCCATGGTCATGGAGGGTGGGCAGGCCTAGAGGCCATGGTGCTGGACCTGCTTTCCACTGGCTGCTAGGAGGGCTTTCTCCTCACCTTTTCACAGAGCCACTGATACCACCTCAGGGTCCTCACCCTTGTGACTTCCTCTGGTTCCAGTTACTTGTTGAAGTTCTTATCCCCGAATACCATTAACAGATGAACTGGGGGTCTGAGTTCCAGCAGCTAAACTTTTGATACAGGTCTCCACTGAGACCATGGTGCCACTTAGATGTTTACACAGGGATGTTCAATAATGAAGGGATACGAGTATGAGGCTGACCTCAAGGAGCTTTTGTCTAAGTGGAGGGGGAGGGAAAAAAGAGAGAGGGGTGTGGGTCATTTAAATACTGTGTAATAAAGGTGCCAGATACCAGGGACACCCTCTAAGGTACAGAGAAAAGGGGAGACTCATTACACATGTGAGGACATTCCACAGGACCCCTGGAAAGGTTGAGTCAGGGTATTAAGATTATGAAAGACAAAGTGGGAGCCTCACAGCCTCGAAGTGAGAGAGGAAACTTCACACTAATGCTGTATGGCACCCTGGGCTGCACCAAGGAACAGGGAAGGATGTTGGGGGAAAATTGGCAAATGCTAGTGGAAACTGTAGTCCATCTCATAATAGCATGTTCATTTTTAGTTTTGATAATTGTGCTGTGGATAGGCAAGATGGAACACCAGAGGAAGTGCGTGAAGGGTGAGGAGTAAACGACAAATCTCAACTATTTTTGCAGCTTTTCTGTAAGTTTAAAATTATTTCAAGACAAAAATTTATGAGATAACTTTCTTTGCACATTAGAGACTTAGTGATTTCAAATTTGAAGACAGGGTGTAATGTTCATAACTGATCTAAATCACTGTATTAAATAAAATTTGAACTGGAAAGCAAAATGTGGATTCATTTTTGTAACACCTTTATTCCAGAATTTAAGTAAAGTTTAGAAATTAAGTAAAGTATAGAATTCAAGTATATGATTAGCTTTGGCAAAGGAATAATTTTGAGCCCAGTATTAGTCTTAACTAATTTTGAGGTTAGCCTTAATCTGCTTACTGCTCCACGTATGTTTAGAATTTTATCTGAAAATAAAATGTAATACAAAAGAAGGAGCCACCAACTTCTTCACTAGATCCAGGACGTTGATTCTAGGGTTGATTCTAGGGCCCTTACTTAGTAAAGAAAACAAAATTTGTTTCCTTTAAAAAACACACTCTATTTCCAAGAGATGATATTGGCTTGAGGTTACTGGCACCACAATCCTGGCTTTCTCATTATGAAATTTTCTAACATCTAATACTTCATTACTCAACTGGTACCTTTCTTGACTGCCTCTAAGATAGAAGATTATTATAGTCAGAAAATGAATTTAATTGGGGAATTTCTAAGCTATTCAAATGTAAGAGCTTTTGGATCACTCTATGTCAGTATTTAACTTTTAAGTCATGTAAGGGTTTATTTGTTTGACCTCAACTGAGCTAAGTGAGTTTTAATGTATATTATTTCTAATAATAAGACATGTTTGAAAATTTCACTTGTTTAAAATAGGTAGGTTCTAGGCCTAATTAGTAAAATTCTTTTGCTTAAAATTCTATGCAATCAAGGTGAAAGGATTTGTTTCCAGGGAAACAAATGCACTCCATTTTTATCACATAAAATGTTTTCTGCAAGAAAATTCCATGCCAGTCTCCAGGGAGATACTACATCAGAAGATCCTCCTCATTGGAGATTTTTCCAAAGAACACTTTTTAAATTTCTTGCTCTCCCCAAATCATCCTTATTTGTGTAATCATTGTGTTATTAGGTTTCAAAAAAATTGACAATAAACCCACTGTCATCCCCTTCCAGAGTCATAAAATGTTAAATTCTGAGCGAATGTGGTTTCCCTCGGACCACGAGGTTCTGTTTCTCTTGGAGTCTAAAGAGCAGACAGTGAGGATGTACACTTGAGAGGAAATGGCCTGTTCTAAAGATGACATTTGCCATCCTGAAAGCTGCAGGAGAGCTTCACTCTTTATTGGTATTTATGTGAAGTTGGAGCTGACTGGTTCTCAAGAAGCATATTTGAAAACCACTTAAATAGCTGGCTTTGCCTGCTCTGGTGGTGAAGTAAAAATAAAACACAGAACTTGAAGGAAGTACATTCAGGTCACCAAAGTCTGAGGCTTTGTTCTGACCTATCTCTTGCTAAAGTACTTGGTCTTTTCATGAGAGTGCTTGGGTGTAGAAATACTATATTATTTTTTTTTTTACCTGAATCTGGCATGCAATAAGTGGCAGAAGTGTATGTGATGATGGAATGAAAGAATTAATTAATATGACATCAGGAAGACACATTTTTAAAGTAGAAAACACTACCTGTGGAGTAACAGGGGAGTGGAGACAGCATAATATTCAAAATTAATTAATTCTGTGACTTTGTCATTGACACCTCTGTGTAACAGAGGATAGTATCTGCCTCAAAAGGTTGTTAATTAATATATTTAAAAAGTATATTTGTTGGAGGAATTCCTTTTAAATTTGGTATCAACTCCATAAAAAGAAGTGTATATTTTTACTTTATAAAAGCAATAACTACATAATTTCACTTTCTCTGAGTTCAGATGCACTATCACATAAAAAGTAGAAATGATTTCTCTTAAATTCTGTGAAAGTGTGTTTCTGTCAGCCCAGCTTTCCGAAGCTCTGTCTGCAGGTCCATTGGATTTCTGCCTAACTCAATCTACTTAGCCAAAAATTTATATGACTTAGAAGTATAGATTGCCCATCAAAGGAGATAGGACAGCAGATCAATTTGTGAAAGGGAAACAGGACACATAGTAGGGCCTCCTTCTAAAAAAGACACACAGTAACACATAGGAAGTGACAAATACAGAAGGATGTGGCACTAGTAAAACTTTCATGCCCTTATTCATTGTGAAATAATGAATTTATTGGATGCTAAGTGCAAGGGGTGAAGTGAGGTACTGTCCTATATATGATCTTGTGTTAAATCACAGGCAATTTAGCAATAAGCCTATGGAGTGTGTGCCAGAGGTCCCATCCAGATCCCTCATGAGGGTTGAACTGTGTTCCCTGTGCCAGTTGTACCCCAAAGACTGGTGGTTAAAGGCTCCTTTCCAGTTCCTTGTCCAAAAACTTGCTACCACCCCAAAACAGCCACTTGGCCCATGGCTTCCTTCCTCTGGGCAGCCTGCATTCCATGGCTGATTGGTATGGGTTATGTCGGTCTCGGTGGGGACATCATGGAACAGCCACCCTAGGGTGGGCCACAGAAGGCTTCTGTGGTGCAGGTCACGGCTGATTTCTGTCTGTCTATCCTGTTTCCCTGGCCATCATGGCTCAGTTGTGCCCCAGAACACTGGCCAGTGAAACTACTGCTCGTACGTCTTAAAGATTCACAGTCTATTTCCTGGAAATAATGAGGAATCTGAGGCTGAAGGAGTTTTATTTTACTCTGGCTCGACACGCTCAGTTCGTGTTGGAGTCAGGAAGCGGTCTCCAAATGTCATGCATGCTGTAACAGCTCAGCTAGACGTGCAAGGAGGGAAACAGCCCCTACCAGGTCGATTTAATTTCTCAGTCCCAGACTGGCAGTCTGAAATGCTCAGTATTGGTCTAAAAAGTTGTGTGGAATTATATCTAACAGTAGCTCAGATAAATCTAACTGCCACCATTCAGGAGAAGAGGGTAGGAGCCAGGGAGCAGATACATGTGAAAATAAACATCTCCAGTGGGACGCAGACAGTCATTTTATTGGGACCTCACTAGTAGGTCACTTCCCCTAAGCAGAGACCGTTTAACCTTATTATTTCCCATATGTGACAAATATTGGAGGATAAAAATGAGAAACTGTAAAAAGCATAAAATATAGGAAATTAGGTTTTTATTGTAAGAAACTATTAGTGACAGATAATGTGAGCTGAATCAAGAATAGTGATGCCTATGAGAAGAAAATCAGCATTTATATTTAAAATTGTTTGCTAACTATGAAAATGGGAAAATCAGACAATGCCAATATTAACCTTCAGTAGTTTTTGAATGCTAAATAAATATTCACCAATGAAGGGATAGTGGCTTAACATTTTGAATTTTTCTAATACAGCTTAAAAATCCCTTTTCTAAAATACTTGGGAGAAAAAAATATTTTGGAGTTTTTGTAGAATTGGGGAATGTTTACATATGCATAACGACAAATCTTGGGGATAGGGCCCCAAAATACCATATAAACAACCTGAAGGAAATCATGTATGATATTTTTAGCAATTTTGTACATGAAACACAATTTCATACTGTGGAATCATCTACCTTTGGCCTCACATCAGCATTAAAAAAGTTTTGGATTTTGGAACATTTTGGATCTCAGATGTTCGAACTGGGATGCCCAAACTGTCACAGCAAATTAGCTCGATAAACACTATTTCCTGGGGACTTAGCATGTGCCAGCATGTTCCAGCCAATGGGAACAGCACAATGAGTGAGAGACAAGGTGCCTTATTGGCTGTACCAGGACAATGCAAGCAGGAAATGGGAATGAATACGTAGACCCCACCTCTCTGTCAACTGAGCTCTGAGAAGGGGGTGCCAACCACTTTAGAGTCCATCAGAAGAAACTTCTACGCAAAAGGCAGAGGTGGAGGCCTCTGAGAACACAAGGGGAGATCTGAGAAACAGAAAAAATGGCGGGATGCCTGGAGCCTAGCAGGCAATGGGGTGGGTATGGATGTGGCTGCAGGGTTAGGTGAGAACTGACCACATGTAGGCTCTGGAAAGGAATTTGGATTTTATGCTGTGTATGATGAGAAATCTGTCCTGTCTGTGATGGGAGATGTATCTGAAGCAGTGAAGTGATATGATCTTACTTGTACTTTTATAAGCTCGTTCCGACTGTAGAGTGGCCCTGAAAACATGCAATCATTTTGTAGCCATCACGCATCGGTTGTCATCCTGTGCTGGCGGGGAGATGAGGACACCACGGGGCAGGAAGAGCGAGTTACTAATGGAGTTTGATGGATCCAAGTTCAGCTCCAGCTCTGTTTCTAACTGGAAGTTTCCCTGACTCCCAGTTTTCCATTCATTAGCTGCAATAATGAACCATAAGTTGCGGGGCAGTTTTTAGGATTAGATAAAGTCCAAGTCCTTGCTCAGGATGTGGTATGGTCTGGTGCTCTTGTCATGCGACAGGTACGAATGTGGAGCAGAGGACTGATATAAATGTGCTGCCTTTGCTCTGATCTGTTTTTAGCCTTGAAATAAACTCTGTTCTTGCTGGAGAGAAAAAGAACTGTTTAATGACCATTGAGCTTCAAAGGACGTCAGAAGTGAAGGGCTGCAGGCTGTTAGACTGAGATGTTTCTCGCTTATTTCTCCCTCTGTCTTTCCCATCACCTTCAAATTGGCTACCTTGAGACCTCAAGCACATGCTTTGTTGTCGGTAGATCACACAGAAGAACCTTAGGTAGTACTCTGGGCTCACTAGGGTAAGATTATGCAGTGTGTCTTTGCATTTAATGCTACTTTTCATTGCTTTAACAGTGATTCAAGAGCAAAGCCCTGGGCAAAGACCAAGGTCATTCAACATGTTTAACAGGCTTTTGAGGACTAGCAGATTCAGATAGAGCCCAAATGCAGTCCTGACATGGCATGGAAAATGTTTTGTTTGGAAAATATAGATGGACAAGTTGATAGCACCAGGGTACTTGCTTAGAGAGCGTACGTAGAGGACAGAGAGTCCCAGTGATCTCTTCCCATATTGCATTTTTATGATTTTCTTTAAAATGAAGGAGCAGGAAGAGGAAAGTTTGAGAAGAACTCAGATACAGAAGTCACCTCTCTTTTCCTTCACTGAGTGACTTAGTTTCTGTGCAGTGTATCCCATAATATTATGCCTGACACAACTTTAAGGCAAAGGGCATATCTCAATTTCCCATGTAGTAGAAGCAGCTTTGGATATCAGTATCAATCAAGTGTCTAAAAATTGCCCCAGGTATGTCATTGTTATCATTGCTTATTTTATAATAAATATGACTATCTTCACTTTCATTAACACATCTTAAATTCCATATGGGTCCTGTTCTGCTTACCTGCTGGGTAACTAAGCTTAGATCTTGATGTTCTCACTCTCCGGGGTGAGTCGCAGTCCTGAATCTCTGGCCATTGGGCCTGCAGGGCAACTTGACACCAGAAGAGGCCTGTTGTTCTATAATCCTACTTTCTTATGTCCCGGTGTGACTAGGGTGGAGAAATTTTAATTCAGGCCTCTTCTGATGCTATTTGTGTAGGACCAGGAGACTCAGGGCTTATGGGCAGCAGTGGTGCATAGGATAAACCTTCTCCCTAGGAGTCTCACCTGCCTGCCAGAGATCATTTGGGGAAGCAGATACCAAGACCTCTCTGCCCTCAGGCCCCCAATCCAGGATGTTTGGCTGGAATAGGCTGCTCACTCTTTCTATGCCTCCCTTATGTTCTGTCCTCAAGGATTTCTGACCTTCCCTATTTCTCTCTGGGACTTTGAGTTTAGACACTACCCTGTGCTTTGATAGGAGAGAAGGGACAGGGAAAAGGTAGAGAGAGAAAAGCATGATTTGCTATCTCAAATGCCATAGAGATAAATCAGGGGAAAAAGACTTTGAATGCTGCCACTAAGGAGTGGCAATATTTTCTAATTTATGAGACAGAGCTGCGGATGAATAAGTTGAAATCAAAAGAACAGTTCACTTGTGGTGCCAGAAGCTTGCTGGCTTTCTGGGGAGAATGTGCTCTGATTCAGTCTGACAAACGTGGTGTCTTGGGCAGGAAGTCATGAGCTGGCACTGGAGCTGCTTTGGGTAAGCCAGTACCACTGTACGGTGATTTAAGCCCCTCTCGATTCCTCTATTTAATACCAGGATAAACGTGGCATGTACAGCAACAGAACTCTCAAAGCTACCATGATCCTTTACTACATCTCAGAACCATCTTGGCCCCTTTACTTTTTACTGTATTAGATTCTTTTCTTTCTGATGCTTCTGGACTGGAGGAAATTCTTGTTCTTGTTCTCAGGCACTCCACGTCTTGTTTCACATATACAAGGCATGACCAAAACATATAGTGAATGTTTAAATTTTTAAAATAGTACAGTAAAAGACACATTGCCATGAATCCATGTCAAAATACTCCCCTCCCCCTCACTTTGAACACACTTAGCCCACTTCTTGCCACTTTTGGAAGCAGCTCTAGAAGTCCTCTTTTGTGAGTATCTTAAGTTGCACTGTTGCACCTGCCTCGATGTCATGAATCCATTCGAAACATTTACCTTTCGTGGTCATTTTGTCTTTGGAGAAGACCTAGAAGTTGTCCAGTGCCTCGTAGTGCATAAAGTGGAAGAGGGTACTGTCATGTTCTTACAGTAGCCTAGCTTTCTACTGGACGGCACTTGGGAACAGCACTTGCTGTGGTTCTCATCATGCCTCAGAAAGACTCTCAGGGCGGAGGACTTCCACACTGCCGCGGACAGTGGCATGAGTGATGAGATGCGCGCATTTAAAGGAAGAGCAAGTATTCAGCAGAGAAAATGGCAATGAGTCTTTTGCTGTAATGAGGTTTTTAAATTTTAGATATTCACTGTATAATTTGATTACACCTCCTATATTTAGGTTCACCATCCAACAGATACCACTGTGAGTCAGTGGGCCACTTAGGAACCCTGGGCCATGCACACATCATGCAGGTGCCTAGCTACACTGATTCCTTTGGTGATCTGTAGTAGGTTTTTCATGCTGTCTGGGACATTTCCTTAATTGTAAATAGTGAATAAAAGCTGTCATAATTTTGGTCAGAGGGTTAAATGAAATAATGTGATGAAAGAAAGGTTGCTTGTTGGCTTGGAGTTTGGAGCTGTGTGGATGAATAAAATACAACCATGTTTCTTAAACAATATAATTTAGCTGGAGAGACATAAATAAACAGAAAAGTAGGGTGTGTGGCCATCTGTGCAGAAGAGAGACCTTTGTCATATCATTCATAGGAGAGGTAAAGTCATAGACCAGTGAGCCAGTGACGGTGAACATTTTAGAGACCGAGGGCCCTAACTGGAATCCCCTAGCCCACTTATTTATCTCAAAGTGCCAACAATGAAATGAAACTCGAATATCCAAAGCTTGGTGCTGGGGAGATAGAGAGGGTCTGCTTTTCTTCTGTGGCATGCGTGCCTCAGGTTCACCACCAGTGGCACAGACCATCTGAATGTGGAGCACCAGAGTTGGCTCCCTGTAGAAGCTGATTCCCAAATTGCATTTTATAGGATGAAGAGTTCAGTGGTGTGAGGTGGGTGGTGTGAAAGACATGTCAGGCCTTGCTAATGGGATGAGTGAACAGCTGCGCCCCCAGTGTGGTGTGTGGTGGAAGCAAGAGTGCCCACACATGTCTGTCCAGCCCTGGTGTGCAACTCGGAACGTCTTATTGCTCTGGGTAGGAATGGAAGAGTTGTAAAAGGACGGGTTATCCTTATAAGAAATGCAAATGAAAATCTTAGGTGATGGGAAATCAGTGAAGGTTTTAATACCATCTTATTTCCATTTCAGTCCAGTATCCTCAGTCAAGTGACTCAGTGCATCAGATGAAAGTTGCAACATCAAGGTCAGGTCACAGAGACAAATTAGTCTAGAGAACCAAAGGAAGAATAACAAAGACATGAATTAGCACAATGACAGCAAGGATAGGGTGTAAAGAACAGGGTGCTCAGGGATTGACCCAGCTCTGGGAAACATTGATTTACATATGGGCATCAAGAGGGGTTGATGTCAATGACAGAAAAATACAGAGATAGGAAGCAATTTATGGGAGGGTGGTTTAGTTTGGAACATGTGTCATATGAGTGGTGTGTGAAGCAGCCAGGTGGAGATGCATAGTCAGGTGTGGGGATTATGAATCTGGTGCTCATAACTTCAAAAGTCTATGTATCAAGCTACCCTTGATAGACAGCAAGCATAGAACCTCTTATGGTCACTTCTACTTCCTCAAGAGCCTCATTTTATTAACTAAAGTATCTGACCTTTAATAACAGTTGAAATTTTAAATTGGTATTGTAATTTTAAATTTCCATCCTCCCACACTTGGGTCATGCAAAAGATGAGCTGAGGGTAAGAAAGATCTGCCTTGATTGGTACCAACAGAATCTGTTGTTGGGTTGCTCTGGTTGTTCCAAATACTTCAGTGTGACTCTTGTCCTTTTGGACATTTTCATCAGCTCACTAGAGAATTATCCACTGATCTGTGCTGACCATAGCCGGAGTGATGTGAGAAGTGTGTCTCCTTCAATAGGTTACTTATGACACCCAACACCTCCCACCACTCCTGCCATTCTGCTTGGTAATGGTGCACTTGTGTGGTTCTAATCTAAGATGCCCTTTCCTCTTGCAGTTATTCTCAGTGTTACAGCACATTATGCTGGGCTCTGGTATCAGTTGGCATCTACTGAGCTGGTGCTTCAACCCAAGCCAAAGTAGAATGAAACTCATTTTTGTCTGGCCTTAGAGATGTGCGATCATTCCATGAGTAGTGGTAAATGAAAGGGTGAAGTCTTCCTTCATTCTTTTGCCCCTTCAAGATATCTCTACTATCCCTGCTACCAGGAGGCTCACAAGGGAAGATAAGCAGAATACAGACAGACTGCACAGGGAAAACCCTCATGTAGAGAGAGGGCAGAGGCAGACGGGAGAGACAGAGAAGCAGCAGTATGAAATAGGAGAGCCACAGTAGGGAGGAATCACGGAAACGACCAAGCAGGGAGTTACAAGGAGCACGAAATGAACATGTCAGATGCTGTGAAGAGATGCAGCTAGACAAGGATGCAGATGGGAAAATGCTAGATTTCATGAGGAGGTCAGTCGCTACCTTCGCAAGCAAATCCAGTTATAGAGAAGGAAATGATGGCTTTGGGTGATACTAGATGTTGGGTGGAAGAGATGTAAGATCCAAGTAGAATTTTTTGAATAAGAGAAATTTAAGCAGTGCTCCCAGGACAAGAGAATGCAGGGCCTAGTAAGGGCTGATTTGAAGAAGCATGGAAGGGAGGGCATAACTCGAGATGGAGAGTTCAAGTTGATGGATTTCTTGTGGTCTTTCCATACCTTATGGGGCACTGGAAGGAAGGGGACCAAGAGTACATGAAGGAGGTGAGGACTGATTAGAAGGAAGAGTTCCTCATCCTCTGGAAAAGGAGGGACATGACATGCGAATGCTTTTCTATGTTTGTCCATGTGGTAGGAAGTTGAAGGTGATGGAAACTTGAAAACGATCACACTAGATGGCTTTGGATTCCTTACTGAAGTTGAGGATAAAGCTACTGAAGGTGGTGAGTCAGGGTCTGAGTCACTTATTCTAATCTACTCATGTTGAGATTAGAAAGGCCAGTTGCATGGAGTGGTATTATTATGCTTAACAGAGAGATGTGCAAACAGTGATTCAGAACACTTGAAAGACTTGCTAGAGGTCACCCAGGTGGCTAATGTGAAATCTGACCTATGCCAGGGGTCTACAGATTGCTAGGGGTCTGGCACTTAAGAATCATAAGAGATTTTTGTTTTGTATTTATCAGTCCATCAAAAATGAGTGGTAAAAATGGAAAATTATTTTAGGATACAGGTCTCAAATATCCCGCCAAAGTCTCAGGTGTTTGAAGTTGGGGCTTTCCGAGTGTGATGACATCGTGGGGGGACTGGATTTGCCAGTGGACTGATTCACTGGTGCGCTAGTTTGCAGTTAGGGGGCGGGACTGCTTTGGAGGATGAGCCCTGAGAATGGTGCATTCTTGCCACCAGCTCTTTCCTTCTCTGTCTTCTCATTGGTTACCATAAGGCGAGCAGCGTCCCTCCACAACCTCCCTCTTGCCACACTGTGTGTCTTGGCGGCAGCCAACCACCACCTGAATCCTCTGAAAACTATAAAGCAAAACTCACCTCTCTTTCTTTGAGGGCGTTAACTATTATTTACCAAATATCTAAATCTTCTAGTCACTTATGGGAGTTATTCTGGAAAATCAATTATGTCGCTAATATTTGGTGAGCTAATACTTATTTTGTTCCAGGAAACAATTTAAGTATTCTATACATGTAAATGAATAGAATTCCCGCAACAACCCAATGAGAGTGTAGCAAACTCTTATTATTTCCATATTACCAAGAAGGCAACCAAAACACCACGAGGTTTACCAACTTATGTACATTCATTAAGTGAGAAGCCAGGCCTGCTTAGCTCTCAAATCCTCAGCTCTACCCAACGCAATCAGTTTCTTCTATCCGGGAGACTATCTTTGGAGAAAGTAAAGGGGAAACAGGGGTGCTTTTTTAACCAGAAACAATCAGTAGCCGCATTAGGTTACTAGTGTAAGCACTGAAACATCACTCATCTGAGCAACCAGAGTTCAGCATGGGCTTCTTTGCTCAGCAGGTGAGCTCAGGATACATTGACCCTTCAACTCTGAGGGAAGTAAAAATAAGTGGGTCTTGAAAATAGTCTCAGGGTCCATCCAAATTATGCCCTTACTTCATTTTCATGAGAAAATGGGCAAGGTTAGGTTTTAGGCATTCATCCTTCCCTGCTTCCAGCCAGCCAACAGGTATTTGTTGAATTTTGGCCCAAGGATTTGCTCTGCTCTGGAGATGTTGTTACTCTTCATTTGGAGACCCCTTGCCTCCATGTCACGTGGGCACGTTTTACTAATGCTAAAGACTCGCTAGTGATTATTCAATTTAATTGATAAAACTAAAACAACCCCTATGTCCAGGTAGCCCTCCTTATATGCATTTCTACAAACCCTTAGACTCTGACGGGAAACCCAGATCAGCTAGTCAGACTTTCCCACTCAGGGGATTTTTATTGCCTTCAAACTGGTTAGAACCTCCCCAGCCGGTGCAGGAGGCTCTGTAACGCTAAACCTTCAAGTAAATGAATGCCTTGACTCTTCCCATGGGATGGAGACTCTTTGTCCACCATAAAAATTTACTGACTTTCTTCTTAATTTAGCCACATAGCAAAAATATGTAAGGAAGGGAAACTTATGTCAGGGCTCAGAGGACCTGTTTCCAACCTCTGCGTTCATTTTCTGTGGCCAACATAACATGGACATTAAG
Source organism: Dinomys branickii (assembly GCA_004027595.1). NCBI lineage: Eukaryota > Metazoa > Chordata > Mammalia > Rodentia > Dinomyidae > Dinomys > Dinomys branickii. The sequence continues at coordinate 258,982 of PVLD010000521.1, read as the reverse complement.
TAAATGGCTCGGAACAGCACTCATTTATCATTTCACGATTCTCTGGGTCAGAAGTCTGACTAGTGGGGAGGCTGAGGGGAGATTTCAAGTTCAAGACCAGCTTGAGCAACTTGATAACTTAGAAAGACCCTGTCTCAAAGCAGAAAAATAAGAATGTACCTCAGTGCAAAGGCCTGAACTGGATTCTCAATACCAGAGGGGAAAAAGTCCAATTAGAATGTAGATAAAGTGTATCCCTAGCTTCGAGTCTCACGAGTTAAACTCAAGGCTTCTGTGTGGCTTCCTTTCTTCCTAGGGTCTCTGAGGTGGAAAATGCCTTGTGTTCGTGCAGGTAGTTGGTAAAGTTCAGTTCCATGGGGCTGTGAGGGTGAGTCGCTGTTTTCAAGAGAGCAAAAAAACAGCCAGGGCGCTTTTGCTGCCCCTTTACATTGGCCACTGCCTTTGTCATTTTGTCCCTTCATCTTCAGAGGAGCCAAGGCTGCTAAGACTCTTACCTCTCTTCCCCTCTGCTAAGCACTTGAGCCCACCTGGATAGCTCAAAGTTATCTTCCTATCTTAACATCTGTAACTTTAATGGTACCTGTGAATTCTCTTCTGTTAGTTACTGTAGCATACCCACAAACTCTAGGGGATTAGCACATGGACATCTAGAAGTCCTTCTGTCTACTGCATCTTTCCCTGGGATCACAGGGACATTACTCACAGCAACCACTGAAGTCATTATTCCTACAAGCGCAGTGGCTGCCTCTCCAGCTCCACTCAGAGGAGGGTGGGTGTGACTTGAAAGACAAGCGTTTCCCTGGAACATCCCCTTGTCTCTGTCCCAGGCATGAGGCATTGCACCTGGATGAGGCACAGAGGGTACAGGACACTTGTATTGGGATGATGGCAACGGTCCTCCTAGACTTGACATAAAACACTGCTAATTCCTGAGCAGATTCCAAGCAAATCAAACATTAGCCTGTGCTTTGGGAAAATGGTGGTAAACAAATAAATAAATACACGACGGATCTATAATGCCTTGAAAAGCACACCTTCCCTTTCCTCTTGATGGTGCACTGTGATGCTCGTTTCTTAATTGTCCTCATCTGGATATAACGGAGTGAAGCATGGAGAGCATAGTTTGCCACCATGTCATTCATTCCCATGCTGCTCACCCCCAGTGCAGTGACAGTCTCCCGAATCCAGGAAGGCCACCCACTTCAAGACAGGGCCTCAGAGGACCAGCAACCAGGGGAGGTCAGCCAAGCCTCCCTGATTTAAAAATAGAGAAGCAGGACTTGGTGTGACTTGTAGAACCACAAATTAAATACAGTGACACATCATTACATAAGCAGCATGAAATACAATTTAAATGCCCAAAGAACTGAAGATTCTTTCATCATGTAAGGGAAACTTGCAAAATATATTAAACATCTCAATTTGTACTATAGGAAAAGAGTGGAAAATAGAAATGGCATTGTTTTCTGTGTGGGGATATAGAAATCAGTCATATTTTCTTGCTGTTTATAGGAAGCCTTATGTTTGTTTTGCCTGACTTTAAAAATATTCATAACTTTGAGGGCCTATGGAGAGAGTTTAGCCATGAGGGAATCATTTGATGCGCCAGCGCTTAAATGCAGTGTGGGTACCTGGTAAAGCCACAGGAGGTCTTCCTGAGGGAGCGTACATTTTCTCCACGAGGAGTAAGTGTATGTGATTGCTCCACTGCTTGGAATATGATTCCACATGCATCTTTGCTCTCTTGAAAATCAGCTCTGTGGCAATTGGTTTTCCTACTTGTGCCACCCACTTACATTTTAGATCTCTGTTTTGAAGCTAAAGAGATATATTTTAAAACATCATATTAACATTTTAGGTCTCTGTCTGGATGGAGTATTTCCACATATGCCATTCTTTGGCAGATGCAGAATTGTACTAGTTTTTTGTTGTCAAAGATATCAATCCAAGAAAACTCAATATACACATACATATGTATGCATGTTTATATACATGCGTTTATATGTCTATGCATGCATGAACTATTTCTAGAAGAGTTTTTCTTTATTTATTGAACATTCACTGTGCTCCCATGGTGTTCTCTGAAATGATCTGGACACTGAGAACTGTTCAGACCCGGTAAACTAGACCCAGAAAGCTCTCAGAATATTGCTTCAGGAAAAATTGGTTCCTGGTGCAATAGCAACAAGCATCACATGGAGAAAGCTTTGGGGATGAAGCTTAATATAAACTGCGGCAGGAAGAACCGAGGAAGGTTTCCTGGAGATGGCTTTGTTTTAATGAGTAAATCATTAGAAGTAATTTGTTTCTTTGAGTTCCTGATATTTTTGGCGTGTTCTCACAGGGGATTAATTTCACAGTTAAGCACAAGACAGGGTGTGAAGGGAAGGAGAATGGGTCAGGAAAAGACTGCCAGGAGTCCTTTCAGAAGAGCTCCATGGTCTTCTCTGAGCTGTAACTTTTATATTTGGGGATCCTTTTCCTGCTCTGATCACTTAGAAGCAGGAGGTGGGGATTGTGTTCCCTCCTCCAGCAGAAACCACAGCATAGTCAATGTTCTTTTCTGGGCTATGAAAAGGGGACCTGAAGGACATCTTAGAGCAGCAGAGCAGCTGCCTATGGAGTATTATTTCCTGGCAAGTCTTGGGAGGTGCTTCAACGTAGCACATGGACCTCTCTCCCCAGGCAGCACTGCTCAAACAAACGCAGCAACACAGTGTATTATGGACACAGGTACCTTGGAAGCAGCAAGAGTGAAGGAGCAACTTGCTGTAACCTCTAAGAAAGTCAATAAGTGGTAGGGATGAAGGATTCAAAGTCTCTGCTTCTGCTTCACATGGTTGCTTTGCAGGACTCAAAGCACTCCTAGATCAGGAAAGCTTCAATCTTTTGCCAAGAATTCAGTATGCAAATATGTCTAATAAAGAAAGCCATAGGAGAAATTTGAAATTTTTTGCAGAGTGCCAACACACTGACAGAATTTTGTTGCTGGACAGAGAGCAGCATTGGAAAGCAAGCACAGAGTTCATTTACAGGGACACCTGCTTTAAAAATAACCCTACTGTCAAGAGGAAGCAACTTCCTGAAGGGTGTGTGTGTGTGTACAAAAATCCACAAGTGCATAACAATATAGAAAAATTGCTGTTGGCACACAGCATTTGCATTGTGGACCAAAGTTTATAACCTGTGTGAAGCACCACAGTCATCTTTTGGTTACTGAGACTGTAATGTCTGTTTTGCTTTTTGGTTGACATCTGTCACATCTGGTAGTCTTTGTGTGTTTATAGCCTTAGGTTCAGAAAGGAGCTGGAAGGAAAGAACATTGAGGGTTGTTCTTAACCCCAGTCAGCCACCAGGAAAGCTGTCTAAACAAAACAGTTCCCCAGATATCAGACAGTGGGTGAGTAAGATGAGAATAAGGTTACAAGGAGAACAATTCAGCTCATGTCTGTACTGTACATCCATCTGTGTCCTAACAGGCATTTATAAAAGGCCATAAATGCAGTATGAGGACCTCAACCCAGGAACCAGCCAGTGAACGACAACAAGAAGCAAGAAAATGTTCCATGAATCAGAAGAGAATCGCCCTAGTGGAAAAGATGCTTACTGAGGGCCTCTCTTTTGCCAGACACTGAGCTATGAGAAAAGACAAGGTATAGCGTTTGTCTTTAGGATTTATCTTTGAGCCATTTATACAACAATGTACTGACTTATTTTGGTCAAGGAAAGGTGGAAAGTTTCATTGAGTGGGTAACATCTGGGCTGAGCCTTGACAAATAGGGACACTATCACAGGTAGCAAAGGAGCGTGGGGATAGTTGGTCAAGATCAGGCACTAGATCTGGAATTAGGGCCAATATAACTGAAGGATTCCGAAAAAAGGTGATGAGGAGGGACTAACAGGATGCTGAGATGGATCAGGACAATATAATCAGAAGACCCTTAGCACTCTGAGGGCCACCGTACTTTTAGAATTGGTGACAAAGCGGTCATTGGTAATTGCTGTGTGTTTATAGACTACAGTTCAGACAGTACCTACAGTGAAAGAACATCTGAATGTTCCAGTTCTAATGGACAGGCTACTAAATCTGAGAGGCAAAGTGCCCATGTAAAATCCCCTACCTTCTCAAAACTTGCTTGTAGCCGGAGATGGTTGCTTAGCCTTTTCTGGAAGGCTCTTTAAAAGGGACAGACAGCCGAGACTATCTCATGTTGCCTTTTTGCCTTGTTTATGGTCAGTTTGCACAAAAATGAATAGTGTATTAATCAGCTTTTCTGTTGCTGAACAAAGTACCTGACACCCACAATAAATGCAATGAGCTACCTTGGCTCATGGTTTCAGGAGAGCTAGTCCATGGTGGGCTGGCAGCAAGGCAGCAAAATCATGGTCATAGTAGGGCAGAGGTGCTTAGTTCATGCCATCAAGGAAGCAGCACAGAGGAGCAGCACCAGAGAGGAAAGGACCAGGGACCAGATATAGGCCCTGAGGTCACATCTGCATGGCCCACTGAGTCACACTTATAAGTGCGCTTTAATAAGCCCCTAGGCAACTCTGAAGGCAATCAGGTTGGTAATAGAACTTAACTATCACAGACAGCCATCTGGTAACCAGAATGGAAAAAATACGAACAGAGAAGAATCCTCTTCATGCAGCTGCAAAAGCTCTGGTCTGCCTACCTTGGACTTCTTGTTATAGCAGAGAAATAAACCACTGTGGCCGGGTGTCTACTTATGCAGCCAACATTAGTCTTGATCAATAAGGCTCTGTTGTCCATACTTTGCAATCCACACACTTGACTGCTAGTGCCTAAAGTACACATTTAATTTGAAAATTAATTTATCCCTTTCAAAACATTCATCAAACTTTATTGATGGCAGGTGATGAGAAAACAAACCAGAGCGGCATGGTGTATACAGGAGCTCCTGGGAGCCCATGTAGATAAGAGGAAAGAAACATGCAGTGGGATGTAGAACAGGCCCTGGAGAGAGCACAGAAAGCAGATGGATGGTGAATTTAGAGGAAGATAGGCAGACTTGATAGTATCAGGCTCCTGCACTATTCTTATAACGCAGGCATTGCTAGAATGCATGTAACAGTGTGCTGGGCTATTATTTCTCTCCATGATATTTAGACCTTACTGCAAATAACGAAATAACAGGTCCCAGATACATAAGCATACCCTCAAGTACCATGAGGCTTTATGTTCCACAAAATTCAAAACATGGACCGTTTATAGGGACAAAAGCATACTCTGTTATCTATGTTTGTATGCAGCACAGTCTTTCCTGAGGTCTTGAGTCTCAGGGACCTTTGGAAATCATTTCCAAGTTTTCTACTTGAGGAGTAATCCTGTGGTGTTTGGATCATAGGAATGACCTTCACAGAAGCTTTTATTCCTTATTAGAACTCTCTCTGTAAGAAATGTGGGATAAGATATAGTGAGGGGTCCTTTCTTGCAGTTTCTTGGCTGTTTGGCTTCCCACAGTGAATTGTTGTATTTTAATGGGCAGATATTGAGCATTGTTCTTTTTTCCTAATTATTTCCATAGTGTGACAGCACAGATGCTCTGATGTGAGTGGTGATCCCTGCTAAGAATATTTCTATGTATTTTGAAACTTCTGAGACTTCCATATGAATGTAATATTAACTTTGCTTCACAGAAGTCAGCAAGGATAAAAGAGCATTTGACAGGTCCACCAGCTGCTCCCCCACTCCTGGAAGTGATTTCTAACACCTGCAGTTAGACATTGTCGTCGTTCTTTTTCAATCAGAGCATTATAGGATTACATCAAGGATGTTCATTGTGGACAAGATTTAGGGGAGGGCTAGAGCCTGGACATCATGACAGTTGTGAATTTATTCGGCCAAGTCCTTTTGCTGGATTAGTAACAGTGATTGCTCTTGCACAACTCCCAGGAGCACTGTTCCAACTGCAGTCTGTGTGGATGGTGGCCCTCAAGTTGTACAATGAACAATCTGTAGCTTCAGGCCAAGGTACTCGAAACTGGCCTCCCTTAGCATCATCATACACATTGGGAGTTGACCTGCTGGCCTGAAGCTTTGAGGTTATATGCTAAAATGTCATGTAGATTTCACTGCTATTATAACACACATCTCTTTATTTTAGGATGTAAATCATGTTTTAAATTGGTTTCCACAGAGGACGATTAATATGCCATGAAAACTTCCACATTTAAATTCCTGTACTTCCTTATGCTAAGTGCACACAAAGAATGGACCACTTCTCACATAAGGACCTGTGTGCAACTCCTGAGCCTGTTAATTAGACCTGTTAGGAATGGTTAGTCAACATTTGCAAGGAATTTTATATGACTATGTTATGGGACCAGACAATAGCCTAGAAACTGTTGGTCAACAACCTCTGAAACTGAAGTGAGACCATTTGTGTGGCAAGGAACAGTTCATGTGGAAGGAAAACAAAAGTAACATCTAAGAATCAATCCATATATTATATTTTTGAAACTGCTTTCACACTAGAGCATCAACGTCAGTCAAAAATCATTTTTCTTTTTTGGGGAGGGGGATTATGTAGTTCAGGTTGGCTGGCCTTGAACTCACTTATGCATCCCAGGCTGGCCTTGAACTTGGGGTGATCCTCCTGCCTCAGCTTCCCAAGTGCTAGGATTATAGATGTGCAACATCATTCCCAGCTTAAGAAGCACTTTTAAAAATTCTTTGTGTTCCCACTACCACACACCAGTGGAGACCCTAACACATGTTTGTTAAGTCCATTAGCATACTCAGCATACCTGGAAGCCCGGGGAGTTGAGGGAAGCTGCTGATGGCAGTGGGCAGGACTGCAGTTTGATGTTGACTTGCCCAAGATAACACTGTTTGTGGCAGAACTGAACCCATTCCCACCAGTGCACCTTGGGGCTTCATCACAATGCCAGATGCCAGCTCCCTCTCAGTAACCACACAAAGTCAGGGAAAAAGAAAACAGGCTACGCATACCCATTTTCTGGTTCAAATATCTAGTTCAGAGTAAAAGCTATTTTCTAAATCTGGTAAATCTTCTTGTCAGCCTGGATTCAATCAGACTTCATGATGGAATGAGCAAATTGTAGATGTCAGTAATAGGCTGCTTCCGGCGGGTGCTTCTTACCTACTTCACTCTGCTTGTTGAGATTGTGCTTGGAATTGTTTTAAATCACTCAGGAAGAGAAACTAGGATGAGGAGGCCAGACTTGTAGTTGGTGGGTCCTGACAGGTGTCTTTAACAATTTGGTGTTCCTCTGTCATTTGAGGCTCTGATTAAAGCAAACCTTACCAAGTCTTGCAGGAAGACAATGGAAATAAGAATAAACATGTTCTTTGTACTAGGGCCCACTAGGGCATCTGCATCATCAAAGAGATATACTCACAGAAATGTAATAATTTGCACTAGCTTGCCCAGAGAAGTTTCTATGACTTGCTTCTTTGTTGTCCAAATCCTATCTATTCAGAGATGCCAAAATTCCCTTCTTCCCTGAGGTTTTATATGCTAATTCTGTCTCCTGTGATGACTTCCATGTTACTTGTTGTAACTTAGCAGATATTTTCTATTTGTTTTCAGGTGTGCTATTGAGTTAAAATTCACATAACATAAAAGCAATCCTCATGAAATGCCACCATTCACGTATTTTCAGTATGTGGACATACTTTGTCCTCACTCCAATCTAAATTTAAAATGTTTCTGTAACTCCCCAAAGAAACCTGTGTCAGCATTTACTCTCCTATCTCACCTTCCTGAGCCCAGGGTTCCACTAATCTGCTGTCTGTCCCCGTAGCTTTGCCTAGTCTAGGTGTTCCATATGAATGCAGTTAGACACTATGTGGGCTTCTGTGATTGATTTCTTTCACTTGATGTAATATTCCCAGCATTCATCCATATAGTATATATTAGTACTCCATTCTCTTATACTGTTGAGTAATGTTCTATCCTTGCACAGCACAAAGTTGCAAAGGTTTCTTCTTGTGTTTCCTTCTAAAAGTTTAAAATTTGGGTTCTTACATTCAGGTCTATGATACATTTTGAGATAATTTTAATATATTTTGAGATAATTATGATTTTAATATAATTAATATATTTTTGAGTCCAATTGCTGCCTTCTTTTGTGCGTGGATATCCAATTGTCTCACCACCATATACTGAAGACTATTCTTTCCCGTTTGATTGTCTTGGTATCCTGGACTGGAAATGTATGGATTTGTTTCTGGATTTTTGTATTTCATTGATCTGCATCTCTGTCCATATGCCAACACCACACTGTCTTGATCTTCTGAAATCCAGAAGTTGTGGCTCCTCAAACTTGTTCTTTTCCAAGACAGTTTTGGCTATTTATGCACCTTTGTACTCTCATATGAATTTTAGGCCCAACTTCTCTATTTTTTTTTAAATGAGGAAAGGCACATTGAGATTTTGGTAGGTATTCCAATAAACATAGATTGTTTTAAGGAATATTATCATCTTAGCAGCATTATCTAATATTATCTTTAAGTCAGTGTGCATGGGGTCACTTTTCAGTCTTTTTCATGTAATTATTTTCAGCACTGTTTTATAGTTTTCGGGATTTGACTTGTTCCTGCTGGCTTGAGCCGCCAGTGATACATGCCTGACTGTCCCATGAAGTGGTGGTAAAGTGGACAGTTGTGTGTATGGCCAGCTGTGCTTGCACCACCAGTGGCTCAAGCTGCCCAATAGTGAAACGTGCAAGTTCTAGCCCCATTATGAGTGTTGGCAAGAACCATGTTTGGTTCCCTATTTAGCCAAGTGCCTGGTGCAGCATACAGCCAGTTTGCAATACAGATCTGCTGAACTGATGGATACACTCAGCTATCCAGAATGAGTGTTTCCCCAGCATTTCAGAAAACTGAGGTATTATTCTACTTCTGTAGACATGGCATTGCACCCAGTGCAACGTTGATAAGTGCTCATTGACGCTAACTCTACTGAATGACAAATTAATATTATAATGTCAGTAGCACATTTTGAACCCTTCAGTAAAAGGCACCACAAAAGCCTCAAAGTAGCTATAAAAACTGAAATGATGAAAATCTGTTTGGATGACATCTCTTTCTGAAAATACAAAACAGTTTTTTTGTGTTTTGATACATAATTACACTTCAAGATTTGTGTGTAACCGAGCTGTGTTTGGTGATTTGGGTGATCATAACAATGGTGCTTGAAAGGGGAGGAGGGGAAATCCATTTTATAAGCTTTTCAGTGACAAGCTTTGCCTTCTGTGTCTGGAAGCAACTCCCAGTGCTGTTTACAGAAATGCCTTAGAATATGGGAAATTCAGGAGCACTGTGATGTCCCTAAGGACAGCAACAGATCCAGTGTTTCTTCTGTTCTCCCTCTGTCACAAAACAAAGATGTGCAGACCCAGTGGCAGCATTGGCTGTAGGAGCTCCATGCCTATGCCATCTAAGCAAGACCAGTGCTTCAAGATTTTATTGCTAGGGATTGAACCCAGGGCCTTGCACATATCAGGCAAGTGCTCTGTCACTGAGCTATAATCCTACCCACCCATGCCCCACTGCTGTTTAAGATCTGTACCTTTGAAAGTGGCATTTGAGCTTCCCATCAGTTGGAGTTTTCCAGAGAAACACAATCAATATGAATCGATGCATATGTATCAATAGTAGATGTATAACTGTTTTTAAGCAACTGGCTCCTACAGTTGTAGGGACTGGCAAGTCTCCTTGTTAGGCTAGCTGGAATCCTGGCAACATAAGCTGGAATTGGGTCTGAAATTCATAGTGAGGTCAGCAAGCTGGAAACTGAAGCAGGTGTCTGTACTACAGACTTGAGGTAGAATTTCCTCTTCTTTGAGAAACTTGTTTTGGCCTTGAAAGTCTTCAAGTGACTAAGGAGGTGCCACCTATTACTGAGAGAAGTGTCTTTGCTTGGAGATGACTGATGACAGACGTTGGGTGTGTCTACAGAACATCTGCATGGAAACACAGGTCCATGCTTGATGAACTTGTATGAGAGTCTGGCCAGGTTGATACAGGAACCCAGTCATCACAAGGTCCTTTGTTGCAGATCACCTGTGTTATGGTTTAGAGATGAAGTGTCCCTTCAAGGTCTCCTGAGTGTGGAAGGTGACTGGGTCACGGGGCACCATGTGCATCTGTGGGTTCCTCCAGGCTGTGCTCACAGCTGACTGTGCTGCAGGAAGTGGCCCTGGCTGGAGGTGGTCACTGAGGCTTGACCTAGAGGGGCACATTCCTGTCCCCACCTGCTCCTCCCCTGTCTCTGCTTCCTGGCTGCCATGAGCTGAGCACTTTTTCCTCCTCCAGACCCCTCTGCCATCCTCTTTCTGCTTTGGAGCCATCAGACCCTGGACTGCAACCATGAGCCACAACGAACCGCTCCTTTTAAGTTGCAGGTGTCCAGTATTTTAATCTCAGGGACAGGAAAATTCTCCTCCCTCACATCCCCTGCATTTGTCTGCCACACACCAACCTGCTGATCTGCCCTGAAGGAGCCCAGCAGTCCTTCTTTGGCTGCCCTGCTTGACCCTCCATCCCTAATCTAGACTCTCTCTCCTCCTACCGCACTCCAGTTGTCAACGGCCCTTCCTCCCCTTTCGACTATGTGCGGGTGTCCTTGTCCTTCCCAGACCTCATAGCCTCCCCATTTAGACATGGCCTGAGCCCCAGTAGATTTCTGGGCGGTGGAGTAACCTCACCCTGCTTTGCATTACTCCCAAATGTATTCGTAGCAGCCACCCCCTTCCTGGTGGCCAGATGGGTCAAAAACCTCATGAATTTTTGTGTTGTTTTGTTTTGTTGCGATTTCTTTTCTCTCCCTGAGGTACAGAGCGTCAATGCATGCACCAGTCTTTATCCTCAGTCTGTACCAGGTACTGCGGCAGCTGCCCAGGAAGACAAAGATCAATTAGACAAGTTTTCTGCACTCTGAGATTTCACAGTCTCACGGGAGAAGCAGATAAGCAAACTGTAGGTGTCCATCAGTATTTGTTGAACCGAATTAATTCCTGCGGTAGAAACATACTCACTTTAGCTTCCACCTCCCCCACTCCTCCCACATACAGACATTAGCCAGGGCAGACAGTAGGCTTGCAGGGAGCCAGAAAGCTCTGTCCTCATAAGACTCGCAGAAGAGCAGTATGTGTGCCGTGATGCAGGAAACATCAAGGAGGCAACTGATCCAAAAATATCTCTGTTGCTAAGATGCTGACATCCACGGTTGGTAACTCATTCATTTGGGTTCAGAAGTAACCTATCACCAAGGCGCATAGAAGGAATTACTAAATACCTATGGTGGTATTTCTTTCCCTAGCCTTTTGTTTCTTGCTTTACCACTCTATCTTCTCATCTTCCTTTAGCACTTAGGTAAATTGTCCCCCACCCCAAAATATCCCCACCACCCAAAGCAGTTAGAGAGCTCTCTGTGTCCTCAAAGCATCCTGTGCCTGTTTAAACAGCTAAGTATAGAGCAAGATAGACTTTTCAGCCTCTATTGTTTAACTGCACATTGTTTGCCTGAGTTCTACAGTAGACTGAGCTCTTCAAGGGGAAAAAAACATGTGTTTTTCATTTCTAGGACCCTGACATCTAGCACAGTACCAAATACATAATGGGTGCTCTCTACTGGCTGGCAAATGACCATGTGCCTCTATGAACATGTTTCCCTTGTTTTCATTTTCTCTTTGATGGAATGATCCCAGACCGTATGTAGGGGAGAGTCCTGATGAAAGAGAGCTGAAGGGAAGAGATACGAGAGGTGGGCAAAGGGGAGCTCTTGTGTCAGGGCCATTCGGGGTTCCCTACCTGCTGTTGTGCACTTTTTGGGTTTGGCCATGAGTAGAATCCCCTGTGAGTAAAGCTGCATTTTTAGGGAGGTCTATAGTACACCATCTGGAGCACCCTCAGCCAATAGGAGTTTGTCTGGAAGCATTTTGTCAAGCATAAACATGGCTGTATTTACAAAAACAAAACTACTTCGAAAATATCTCTTACTTGTGCATGAATTGGCCGATAAAATCTTCTCGTGTCTCAGCCCCCACTCTACTACTTTTCCTTGGCTTTGAAGAATAAGCAAGTGAAGACAGATTAAAAAGTGTCTTTCCCAAGTCCCTTCGGTTGCAAGACATAGATACCTACATGAGTGTTCCCAAGGTGTTGGGTTGCAGTTTTATAGATGCACCTAGATTAGGGGTGAGAAAAGAGAGGATTATCTCTCTGTTATGTTTTGTGTCTTGATGTCCCCCCAAAGCCTCATGCAGCTGTGGGGTGGGCTTCTAGAGTTTATGACTGATTCATGGTCCAATGTTGGAATTACGGATGTGAGTGCTACACCTGCCCTGGGGGGGATAGTTTGCATACAGTGGAAGGGAGGGAAAGAGGCTGCCTGCCACCCCTCTTCCCTTTTGCTCTTGTTGCCTTTGCCGTTTTTTGTTCTCTGCCTTGTGCCACCTTGCCTTGGAGCCAACTGAGTTTGGACTGAAACTTCCACAAACCATAAGCTAAACAAACCTTTCTTTCCTTAATTTTGGGCTTTGGGTATTTTGTCTCAGCAATGAGAGAAAAATAACTCAGACACTGTCCCACTCTCCATAACCCAGTGCATTCTCCTGCTCATGGTCTCTTCTCCAGAGCTGCTCCAGTTTTATCCTGCTCAACCTGCCTTCCGTGTTTCTCTCTTTCTTCACATCCTTCACACATGACATTTTCTGCCCCTTGCAAGTTCATGTGGCCCATGGTGAGTGCCCCAGATTCCTCTACTCTGCGACTGCTCGGGCCCTCCAAGGTATCTAGATAGACACACTCTGACTGCCACTCATTTTGTGCTGCCACAAAGGTGGGGTTTTAGTTCATTTTAGCCACAGATTGGTTAATTTGCTTTCATGAGATGATTATACTTTGTAGTTATCTGAGTGTCAGTAGTTACCACTAGATTACGTAGGATCTATATAATATACTATATGCTCTGTGTATAGCATATATAGCCAAATATATACACATATATTCAGGACCTATAGGGTGCCAGGAAAAGGAGTTTATTTGGGCTCAGGGCTCTGATCCGAGGTTGGAGAAGGGCTAAATCTGGTTACAGCTTCTTGATGGCAATGTCCGGGAATGGTGTGGAGACCAAGGAGTATTCAAGAGCCCTAGCCAGACCGGCTTCCACAGATCACCCTCTCTCAAGATCACCCTTCACCTGCCAACTCGCTAAACACATGGAAGGGTGAACCTCTTCACCCCCCCAAAGCCCTGAGCACCTGTGTGGATCCCACTGAGCCGCATCTGTTTACCTGTAATGGGGATTAACTTTCAACATGAGCTTTACAGAGGACAAACTACACTCACCGGTAGCATGAGGATCCCACCATTAGAGGTCAAGACTCCACCCTGGTGTCATGCCTGCTAACTCCCTTCTCTGCTCTTCCTTCCCTCTCCCAGTGCACCTTCTCAGGGGTAATCTTTCCAAACTCAAAGTGAAACATACCGTTCCCAGCCTAAAACCAGTGAAGGCCTGGTCATCCAAATTAGTATTAGCATGTTTATTTCCTTCTTCTCTAGATTTTTTCTGCCCCTGCCCAATCTCTTGTACTTTCTGCAGGTACAAATCCAGGGTTATTCATGAAATTTTCCACGTGGCTCCACGCTCTTGTCTTTGTCTGTGACTTTCAGGAGAAATAGGAAATATGGGGTGCATTTCAGAGGCAACTTGAAGAACCCAATGTCTAGAGGGCATTATCTTACCTCGTGTGTAAATTTCAAAAGCCCAGCTATTGCTGTCTGACAGTAAGCATTTGCTGTATCTTTGTTAGAGCAAACTTTCAAAGTGACATTTGTGTTTCCATCTGACTTCAGATCCGGTAGGAATGAGTGAAATGGAAAGAACCTAAAAGGGTGAGTTCATGGTGACTTGAACAATTTCATCCTTTTTCAAATTCAATAGCTATTCTTGTGGCTAACAAAGCAACTGTTATAAACCGAAGACAAACAAGAAATAGTCAGGAGAGAGTTTATGGTACCATAAATATTTATAATAGGGACATAATACAATGTGTTGTAGATGTCAGTTAAGAAAAGTTAAAGAGGAAGTGTTTCTTTAGGTCAAATTATTAAATGTCTGACACTTGCATAGCCTTTTTAAATGGAAGAAACGCCCTTCCATGAATTATCCTGTTTAAACTTCAATTTCTCAAACGCTCCTCTCCTTTATCTTCAGTATTCAAGAGTGTGGCTAATGTCTCAAGCCTTCATATTTTCTTCCTCAGACCTGGCTCTGTATCAGAAACAAGCCCTGGGTATCTTTCCTCTGACAGTAAAGCCCAAGTGCTGTCTCTGTGTTCTTCACTTTTGCACCGGACACCCTTTCCTCAGCCACCTCCGATCTGGCTTTGCAGCCCATGGCTCCACTGGAATCTTTTCCTCACTCTCTTCAGAAACACCTGCCCTGTCCTCCTGGGAGCGCTTGCAGTCCCTTCCCTTCAGACAGCGCTTTCCTCTGGGTTCCCCACAGCCTCAGCAGCCACTCCCCACCAGACTGCTCAGTTCTCATCTCCACCTACACTGACATCCAAATGGGTCTGAACCAGACCTGGCAGCAGATGACTGCCGTGCTTATGTCTTCAGCCTGGCTCTGCCCTTTGCCTTAGGACTTGTGCATCCAGCAGCTCTCAGACTGCTGAGGGTAGGTGTTTCCGGCTCACCTCCCTAAAAAGGAGCTCTGGAAGACTCTCCTAGTCCAACTCTGGAAGATGGCTCAAACCCAGAAGGCCCCTTCTTGCCAAGCAGTGCTAAGTGCTTCTGGGCACCCTCCCCATCAGAAGAGACCCAAATGTGATCCTAAATCCCTCTCTGTTACCTTTATATCTTTCAGATATACCTGGAATCTGACAACTTATTAGCCCCTTTGCTACCTGTACCGACCAAGGCAAGCCGCCAGTATCACCGTGTACACATCAGGAAGGGTTTGCCACCTGTGCTGCTTATCTCCTTTCTTGCCTCTCTTGCAGGCATTTCCCTAGGGTACAGCTACCAGACTTCTCTGACTTGGTGCCCTTTATTTCTTCTGATTCTGCTCAAAATTCACCCATTGGTTGCTTCTTCCTGTATTTCTGTTGTTGAGAAAATTGTTCGGTCATTGTAGGTGCTCAGTAAGCATTCATGAATGAAGAAGTGAGGCTTACACATAAATCTTTTGACTAGAAGCCATGTCCTCTTGGCAGGACAAAGACCCTGTGCAAAGTACTGATTTTCCCCTGCTCTGTGACTTCTCTAGGATGCTCTGAGGAAGCACCTTGAGAACCCCGTTTTCGAAGTCCACTGGGTAAATGGAGCTGCCTGTCGCTGGGACAGTTGTGTAGCTGTTTGGGTTAGCGGTACACAGGGATGTCAGGGACATCAGCACCATGTCCACTGATTTTGCATCATCTCAGATTGTTGTTCCATGCATAAATTCAAGGCCCAGCACCAAAAGTGGCAGGGGAGCCACTCCACAAAAAGGGAATTCTTAGGTTTTTACATTTTGTCCCATTGAAGCTAAAAAGAATGGAAAAGGGCACATGTTTATTAAAGCTGCTTCAGGTGGTGTGCCATGAACAGTAGAATCATACATATGAGCTTGAGTGAGCTTGGGCATCCTGCCTGGCACCGTCAGCCCTAGCCCCTTGCAGTAGCATTCCCTTTTTCCTTTGTAGAGATTAGTTAAAACCACTTGCATCCCCTGTCCTTGCTGCCCCTGAACTCAAGGCTCCCCACACTTGCCTGGCAGGCATTTAAAGTTGTTCCCAGAAGATCTGTGGCAGAATGGGGCAGCTGACATTTCCAGTGAAGCACCTCTGGGCTTGGCTTCTTAAGTGTGTTGTCTTGTTGGATCTTGGGGTTCCTGATGTGGTTACAGGTGGTTTCTCTGTCCAGAATAGCCTCCTCCCCACTTGTAGGACTTCCCTGACTCAGGGAAGTCTTCCTCTTCCAAACCTGAGATGCTGCAGCCCTCCTGCTGGCTAGAGTAGTTGTTATGACCAAGGTGAAGCAACGAGAGCCCTCACACAGGTGTTTTGCAGGAAACACCAAAGGGAGAAAACATTCTTCCCTCTGACCACGAGGCTGGATCACAAAGCCCACAGCCCTGTGCCAATGTCGGGAGGAACTGGGCTGAGAATGCCCTTGACATCCGGAGAATAAAGACATACCAGAGCTAGAGACGCCCAAAGGTGTCTGAATCCTGCCATTCAGCCTCCCTGGGGCTGGCACTGCCTCTCCCCTTTCAGCGCTTACAACGGCTTCATTATGGCAGCCAATCCCCCGCCCTTTGTACCAAGTCCATTTTAATTGGTGCTTGGCACACGCAACTTTGCAGGAGCCCTAAATAGTACATTAGATCTTCACGTTATAGATCCAAATCCCGAAGCATGGAGAAATGAGATTTCTTATTATCTACTCAGAGGCTAAATGAGATGTAAATTCGGGTCTGTGGGTTTCTCGTTACCCTCTTCTCTGTCCACTGCAGTTCTGAGGCTCCTTCCTAACCCATTCCAGGAGGTGAGGTGTTAGCACAGGGAGAGTCGTTAAGCATGCAACACAATCTCCTTCATGTTTTGTCATTTTTTAAAAAACAGAGACCCACCTCTAAAAAAGGGAAAGGAGAGAGAAAACAGTTCTAGCTATCCAATTAGCTCACTCAAATCCATTTAAAGTTCTTTTTTTCTTTATTTGCAAAATGACCACGCTAGACTTAGTGATCTACGGTTTTCTTTGTTTATGGAAAGTTTTCTAAGATTGAATTGATTCTTAGCACCTCTGAAGTTCTAATTCTACTGCCCATGCCTGTAGGATTTATTTAAATGTGAAAACACAGCCATCACGAGGAGGTGCCTCCCTGTCAGACTCTGTAATCCTGAGCCAAGTTGGCTTGCAGCCTCCAGCGGTAACTCTGGAGCTGTGCTGTGAGGAGGACATCAGTGTGTCATTGTCTCCAGATCACAGTCCTGTCCTACAGGATATGTGTGTGCTGCCAGGGAGGGATTAAAAAATATTCACAGCCAGCCTTCTAATGGTAGTGTTTCTTTCTTTGAAAAATAATAGCAGACACTCCTAAATCTTGCTTTTGAATACTTGTAAGCACCCACCCCTGTTATTCACACTGGGTGCCGCCCCCTTGTTCAGGGCATCACGGGCTCTGTAGATGGTCACCCTTGGTACAGTCAGTCCAGGGAGACTCAGTTCAGCATGACAACATCGGCAGGCACAGGCATGCAGACCTGAAAAGGCACATGCAGACACACCTGTCCACACGCATGCACACACACACCACACACACACACACACACCACAGAATGGCCTTTGTATTTTCTTCGGAATGTGTTCTTAGGCTGGGTACTGGGAAATTGTCCCCCGTGGGAGCTTTTTGATACTTGCCCAAACCTTAGCCATCAGGATAATGTTAGCCTAAATGCATCTCTGGTTTAATACTCAATTTTTTGAATAAGAAAATCAATTCATCTGTTGAGAATCTCTTTTCCATAGAAATTCTAATTTGTTTTCAATTTCTCATTTATATGGTACTTCATTATTTGCCCACTGTTTTAATGTAAATTACTTATTCAAATTGTCTACTAAAGCCGTAATGTCTATACAGATATCCCTCATTGAGTGACCTACCTGTTTAACAGCGGTTCAGACTTACTACCCACACGTGCTCTTTGGACTCACTCATCACTCAGAACTACAACCCATCTTTTTTTGTACGTGTACAGTTCTGTACAACTTGTTTATAAAGCCTCAATGACTTTTTCTGTACATTGTACCTTGTTTATATAGTACTGTAATTTTTACTAATTGTGCAGTACAGTACTGTGGATTTATGTTGTTATACATTAGAGTAGAGCATCTAAGCGTTATGTAAATAAAAGAGACATCATCAGGTTTCCTTTGACCATGTCCTTGTTCTTGATATTGTAATGAGCACACTGGATAGTTCCTTATTCAGGGCCAAGTCCAGTTCATGGCCTAGCCACGGGAATGAAACCCAGTTTTTACACGAGGAGTGCCTGGAACCTGTTGTATTCTAGGCACATTCATAAACACAGGATTTGTGAAAAGCCAAATGCCTTCAAAATATGTATTATTTCTGCAGTGTCTGATACTGGGGGAATACTGGCTTTGCCTGTTTTACTGCAGAAGGCAGTGATTCGGAGCACGGTCTGATTAGCCCCATCGGTCACGTATGACACAGGCAGAACAGCTGTGCCAAAGGGCAAGGAGATGTATCAGTGCGTTCTTTTAACTGGGCTCACTTCTGAGAACTGTTTGCTTCCCACAGTCCTTCAGGTGGTAATAAACTGACTAATGTGGAGTTAAATAAATTCTCAGATACAAACAAGCTCGTTAGAAGTGATGCTACCTTGAAACTTTTTGATGTGTAGATATGTCTGATATCATATGGGCACACATATGTCCTCAGAAGTTTTGTGTATGTTTCTGAACCACAGGAAACAGTTGAACCATACTTACCATGGTTCTTCTTGGCTCTGGGATTGTCGTATGTGTGTAATTTCTGTCTCACATTCCTGGTTGGTCAGCACCTTCACTACATACTTTGTCTTTGTGTCCTTCACGGCGTTTAATCAGGTAGAGAAAGCAGTGGCTCCACAAAGCCTCCCCGTCAAGGACGCTGGGCATTTCCAGTGGTTTCACAGAGTCGAGCAGGTCTATGGTTCTGTGATAGCTTCATAGTGGTGTTTTAGTTTCATGGTCCCTTGCAGGGACCTGCATAAGCTCCTTCATTACTGGGCCAGAATTGCACATTCAAACCACGGCTTCCAGTGATGCCAACCCTGTGATCAGTGTAACCTTGAAAAACTCTCAGAAGCTGCTAAAATGCCAGAAAAGGGCGATGAAGAAATACAGGGATCGATGCTCCATCGGTCTACTAAAGATCCTATCTGAACTGCATCTGTCTTGCAGTCCTGATTATTGATGAGTACTCTCTATATCATAAGGTATCCTGGATTTTCTGAATGATTTTCATCCCTGCTGCTCTGACAGGTGAGGGATCAGTACTGCCTAAAGCAGCTGATGTGATGATTCGTTGGTGGCTGCTGTCTTTTAGTTTAAAGGTTGTTGGAGAGTTTCTGTTCTTAAGGAAAACAAATCACTTTCATTGGACTATTTTGATAATGTAATGTCTAATACAGATATTCCTTGTTTAACAAGCAACCTGTTTAACAACTGTCTGGAGTTATGACCCATCTTTTTATACAGTTCTATACATCTCATTGATAGACCCTCAATGTCTTCTCTTTTCTGTGGCACAGAACACCTTGCTTCTGCAGTACTGTAATGTTTGCTGATCGTACTGTAGTGTAATACTGTAGCCATCTGCTCTGTTATACATTACAGTCTTGCATATAAGAGTTATGAAAATAAAAGCAAAGTCATCAAGGTGGAGTTTCCTTTGACCAGTTCTTCGTTCTGGATCTTGCAATGTACATTGTATATACAATTCCTCATTTAGTAACCAGTTTGATCAATGACCTAGTCCCTGGCCTGGACAGTAACTTGGTCATTAAACAAGGAGTGTCTGTATTATTATTTGTATGTCACCTGTTTTCCTTTTATCCTCACAGCAGTTCTATTTGCTCTTAAACACAAAGACACTGAGACTCAGTGACATAAACGACTTTCTCTGGAACACAGGGATGACAAGTGGTGTGTGTATAAGTCTTCATTCCCACACTACTCTGCTTAGGCTTCCAGGAATACAAAGAGCAGTTTCTGAAGAAACAAACACATCGAGGTCAGAACCCAAATTCACACACTAGCTTGGTGACCTTGAGCAAAACTTAACCTCTGGGATGTTTGGTTCCATATGCTTTGAAATGCAGGTAATGCTTAGGGAATTATAAACTTGTTGCATTAACTGAGAAAGTGCAGAAAGCCCCTGGTGATCACAAGTGCTAATGTAGGTATAGTACTTTTACTCATCTTCTTGTAGTAGGTCTTCACTGAATGGCTGTAGTTTAAACCCAAGGGGTCTTGACTGCTAAACAAAACAAACAAACAACCAACCCTGGAGTTAGGTGCTTGTTGCTTTAAGGCTTTTTTCTCCTTCTTCACTTTTTCTCTGTTTAAAAACTACTGCACAGGGACCAACTGAGGTTTCCCAGAGTTGCCTTTAACCTCCATCAGAGCATGCATCAGCACACACGTGCACATGCACACACACACGCTGACTCTAACAGGGTATGACTTCCACAGAAGGGAAAGGTCTGACCCTTCCTTCACCACTGCTCCAGTCTAGGACTGGTATCAAACAGAACTAGTAAACTCCTAGAGCAGCAGATTTGGGGGAAGTCAGCTAACTTCTGTCTCTGTGACTACAGATCTCTCTCTGCTTGCTGCCCAGTCTCTATTGGCTTCTCATCAGAGTGTATGGATGAGGCAAACTGAGGAGTGAGTTCAGGATTCTGAGTTGTTTGGATGATGAATTAATTAAAAACTACTTTCAGTTGTGAAGCTCTAATCCAACATGACTTGAAGTCCATTAGTTATATTGTGCTCATGGATAAGTCACTGAGCTTTTCTTAGTTGATTTGCCAGTGTCCTAAATAATGATAATAATGTTAATGCTACCAGGCCCCTGGAGTTACCATAAATGTTCTTCCTAGAAGAGCATCAGCCTAAGATTCTAAAGAACTGTGTTCAAATCTCCCCTGCTTCCTGCTGTCTACAAGATTAGGCAACTTTTAGTTCTTCTTGGGACTCATTTGCAGAAAGAAATTTTAACAACCTTTCCCGGAAAGGTATTAGGAGTAGACAATAAGATTCATGGCAGACAGGATTCCACAGAGAACTATACTTACCACGGTATCTTATACATGGACATTTGTTGAGATTGAGGCTGTGTGTCAGTTTCCTTATGTGTAAGATCAAGATGAGGGTACTCTGGTTTTTTTTAGAAGATTGTAACTGTGAAATGGGTAAATACAATGATGTGAAAGCCCTTTGAAAAACTCTAAAATAATATCTAAAGATAAATTATTAGTTCCATTCCTAATGGTTTGCTATGATTTGAATACACTTGTACAATTACCATATTAATCATTATAGCTGCTCTTATTGTTTCTAAGTCAATTAGTTTTTTTATATTGAAGAGATAAAAGATGAAGTTTACTAGGGTTTGCCAGGTGCTGGGGATTTGGGAGGAATTGGCATGGAGATAGAATTCCTTGCTGTTTGGGGGAACCATTATAAATTTGACAGTGGTGACAAGTACCTAACTCTAGACTATGCTGAAAATGACTGAACTGATCATTTTATAAAAGTGAACTTTGCAGTATGCTGAGTATCTCTTAAAGCTGAAATTTAAAGTAAGGAAATTCTGCTTTTGGATTGATGCTACCAAACTGAAAGAGAAAATAGGGGGTTTCTCCGCTTGTTTTGTTCTATTCAAGAGTCAAAGCACAGCCTCTCGACATGGATGTAGTGGGGAATCATTGTGAATTATGTGTGAATCGATGTGAAGAAGTGAAGCAGCCACACCATCGTCTTTAGAATTCCCCTTGTCAAAGATCCCAACCTTTGATGTCCTATATTTCCTTCATAATGTAATAATGGTCCTTTAGCAATGTTCTCAAATGCAATCCTGCCGCCTGGTTAGACTTCTCAAACCATGTTTACCAGTGCCTCTTTCTTTTCTGTTGAGTCCTTCCCAGTAATTACATCCCTCCCCTAACCACCAGAAAAAATAAAGTCTTTCCTATAAAAGAGTTACTGTGAATATTATACCTGCCCTAAAACATTATTTTCATGAAAATTGCTTCTATTTAATTATGAACTGATCAAACTATCTTCTTTCTTGTTCAATTTAATTGTGTGACCAACACATGTATACTCTCATTTACCAACTCATTCATTTTCAATAAATATTTATTGAGCAACTACTTTGTGCTAGAGGCTAAAGTAGGCACTGACCTTAAAGCAGTCACAAAAATATAGAAATCCTCTTTCTCCTGGACTTGGATCCTAGTGCAGAGATAAAATACTATGCCTAGTAAGTCACATGGTTCCATGGAGAATGGCACATATTGTGGAAGAATAACAAAGCAAAGTTCAGAGAACACGGGGGTTGAGGTGGTCTGGGCAGGTCTCAGCAGCAGGTACTGCTTGTGAGATGGTTGGAGAAGGTGGAGGAGCAAGTCATGGAGCCAAATGAGCTAGTGCAAAGCTTTTGAGCACCTAGAATGCCCACTGCAGTCCCCTGGGGCAGGGCACGCCTGGTGTGAAATGCTGTCAGCCGCTTGATGAAGGGAGGAGGAGTCGAGTGAGTTCACAGACACCATACCCCTTGACCTCTGGCTTCCTCCCTCCTTGAGAGAGATGGAGGCCAGGTGGACAGTGTTTGGCTGATGAAGGATGTGTGGCCTGAGTTGAAGAACTGTCCTGAGTGCTACTTTGAAAGTAAACTCTACAGAGGCAAAGCCACAAGGGGAAGTCCATTTAGAGAACTATTTTCAGCTAGACACAATGGTGCATTCCTGCAATCACAGCACTTAAGAGGCTGAGGCAGGAGAATCTGAGTTTGAGGCCAGCCTGAGCTACCTAGCATGGTCAGGTGAGAGTAAATAGTGAGACTGTCAAAAAAAGAAGACAGGAAGGAAGGAGGGGGAAAAGTAAACCACGGACAGGTCTGATCTTCTCAAAGCCGTGGTTTTAGTAGCAGTCACTGTAGTTGTGCAAAGTGAGTCCTGTCTTAGGCCAGCTGCCCTGAGCCACCGTGGAGATGTGGAAGCAAATCTGGGAGGAAGAAATCAGATAACCCAAATGACAGATAAATAAGACTAAGTAAGGCCTGAAACGAGAGGCAAGGGAGAGCTCTTCAAACCCAAACCTCATCTGACTACGCTTAGTTGCGAGGGGGGGGGGGCATGGACGTAGGGTGCTCAGAGGCCACAGGGCAGGGACCCTTGTGCCCACTGCTGAACGTCTTTGGGGCATAATTAGGCACTTGGGGACCTGCCCTCCTATCTTCCGAGGTCTGAGGATCCTTGAAACGGTGACAGTTCTTCTGGGTGAATAGTGACCCTGGCGGAAGGCTAGCGTGTCTGCTTAGAGGCCGGCATGCCCGGTCGGGAGGCGGCCCTTTAGATCCATCCCTGCATGCAGAGAGCAGTCAGCGGAGCTGGCCGCAGCCCCGAAAGGGGAATTCATTATTCCAGCCGCACTGTTATTTCTTTGTGTAACATAGACATTTTCTCTGCTCTGTAATCTTCTGCAATGAAAAGGACTTTTAATCTCTCCGGGGTTCTCCCCTTTGTGGTGGTTTACCATATGTCACTCGGGAAATCTGACCCCGCGTGAGAGGTGCTCTCTCCCGCGCACTGAATGGGCTAAATAACGCGGATCCAGTCGGACCGGAGGCTCCCTGCCTCCTAACGCGGTGCACAAGGTAAAAGGAGAGAGAATTGCATTTGATTAATCTGATCATTGTGAACTTCGGTGAGAGGAAAGCCCCACACACGCTGACATACCGCCGGGCACGGAGGAGGAAGCGCAGAGTGACAGAGAGAACAAAAGAGACTGTTTAAGGCAGATTTTTTCCCTACAGTTTTGGAACCTCCAATTCCTTCCTTTTCGGGGGTAAATGAGAGGAAAGGCTCCACACACCGTGGGAAGTATCATTCAGACCTGGATGCAGACTGATTTTCTCATTTGATTTCTAAAGGAAACCAGTGGTGAGGTTCCTGAGGAGGGCTTGTCTGGTGATTGCTAAGTTGTTCGCGTTCATACTGAAAATGACATTGCTCTGCAGTGGCAAGTGACATGCCATCAGAAGAAACACTGAGAGGACAAAGAGCCCAGTGATGACTGTGTGGCTGCAGGAGCACGGGGGAGTCAGTGACAATGCACTAAGCTGCCGAGTGGTGGGGTCCCACTCCCGCGCCGCCCCGTCAGGATGCTGAACGTCAGCGACTTGCCTCCCCCGCGACGACATTCGTGGATATGGTAGGTGCCGGTGACGCTGTGGACCGCAAACTTTATCTGACAGTTCAGAAATAGAGCAGGGAGATGCCTTCTAGTTCAATCACTGAGCAGCGAGGAATTCGTGACCAGCAAAATGCCCGGGGAGCTCTGAGGCTTTGAGGATGCTTTTCGGATGCTCAAACTTTATAAATTTTTCTTTAGGAAAATACTTTGAGTACGTGTATGTAATAAAAGTTACTTCTTCCTTTTTTCTTTTTAATTTTAGAACTATAGAATGCAGTCAGTGGAGTTTCCTGCAGCAGTAAGTCACATTTCCTCAGGCCAGTGTGAAATTTGTGCATGATACTCATTTTTCTTGGCTTGAAGTTTAAGATAAAACTGCACTGGAAAATCTTCCCTCTCTTACACTCTCACGAAAAGAAGTATGAAGTAATAAGCAGTTACTGCAAATTGCAAACATTTTTTAAGCACTCCCAAGTGTATATTTCAGGTGGCTAATGAATAGTTAGTGAATCTAAAAAAAATTTTTTGAGCTATGGAGAGATTTAAGGTACTTTGTTTAAAATGCTTCTGTTGTCTATGAAGTATGTCTCCATTATGAGGTTAGCATAGTAAGAAGCAGGGAATGAGAGTTTGTGTGAGAGACAAAAGATATTAAAAACCAGACCCCAGCAGAGAGCTCTGTGATTTTATATTGACTTATCTTTGGGTAATTGCATAGCCCCAGATTTACATTTACAATAGAACAGAAGCATCTCTGCATATATTTTAACTATGGGCATTTCTTGTTTGGAGTTACCTAATTTTTTGGCTACTCTGAGTGCCACGTCTTCTACATAGTTGGCACAATTCTACTATAGTTGGCATAATTTTTTTCTTGGTACCTAGGTCAGTGCCTCAGTAACTCAGTCAGTATCACCTTTGGGGGTGTTGGTGAGAAAATCAGAAAAGAAAAGTACTCTTATTCTTAACTTTGAGCCTAATTAGTTCTCATACATCAAATCACAATTTCTTCTGATCACTTTTTTCCAGGATTAATAAAAAATGTGAGAGATATGCAAAGGGAAATGGCTTAACATTTTTGCTATTTCCATCAAACAAAACAATTCAAAAGAGAATTTTTACTAACTGGCACATAAAAAGAACCATCTTCCTCCCATTTTAATATAACTTCCATTGAAGGCAGGCATGAACTTCAGAAGGTGGAAATTTAATGTTCGCCAAGAGTTGAAGAAGGGGCAGTTTCTTAAAACTAGCAAATACTTCTGTGGATAGTTACGGAGGTCCTTGGCTTTCAGGCCTGTGATGTACAATTAATGTTATTGTGAATTTCCAAAGGAAGACATTAAAAAGGAGAGAGGTTGAATTCAACTTAACTGACCACATCCCCTTTATCGGAGTGAAGTGGCTGTAGACACCATAGTGAACCCCTGCAAAAAAAAAAAAAATGTTTGGGTAATGTGCTATTGTTTCAGTGAAATAAACTCTGCTAAAGACCCAAACCAGCACAATTGAGAGAAAACTCTGGTTTCCAAATGGATGAGCTTGGGTGAGCCTGAACTCCCACTTTCTTGTGTTTGAATATGTTTACAATGCCTTCCCTGAAAGAGTGTAAAAATTACGGTGTGATAGAAGCACCTAACAGAGGTACAGGCACAAACGAAATATACATAAAAATCAAATTCAAATTAAGAATGAAATATGAAAAAGGGTACTGCTAGTAAATGTCTGACTGTAATGTTCATATGCAGTGTAAAAGAACTTAGCCAGTACCTGGTCCAAAGAATCAATTCAATAAGTATCAGCCTCTTTCTTCTTTGTGTCCTCTTCTTCACATTATCTGTAGGTTATGCTAGAAGTCTAGATTCTAACTGTTAGAAGTCTAGATTGTTTTAGTAATGATACAGTGCTTAGATCAACTTTTTAACAGTTCTTCTGTCTATCAAAGTTGTGGATTCCTTCATCTTTCCATCATGCATTCATTGAGTTCTTGTTATGTACCAGGTACTATGTTAGGTTTCTGGAAACCAAAGTTGTATGAAGATCAGATAGGGTGAACACACAAATAAATCAACAATTACAAATCAGTGTATTACAACAATCATAGGCATGGGCATAACCTGCTTTTAGAACATAGATACTACCATATCAGATAGGGACATAAAGGAAGTGACCCATAATTAAATTTTTGATGAAAAGGTAGGCTGCAGCTGAGCAGGAAACCAGAAACAAGATATTCTAGACATAATACAGCACAGCTTGACTGATTTAGGCAGTGGTGGTGGTGGTGTGGCATTGTTACTATTCTGAGTCACAAGAGGAAAAGTGACTGTTTGAGACAATGCTGAAAAGGCAGAGAAGGCTGGATGTGTCTTCGTAATGGCTTCAACTTCAACTTTGTAATGACTTCAGTGGTACCCTAAAAGTCTAGGGGACTAGTAAATATATTAAACAAGAAGAGACATAACCCAGCATGGAGCCAACCTTCAGGTGGTTTCTATGGAGGCCAAGGGTGCTTTCCAAGAGTGAGAATTGTATTATTTTAGGAGGAAAGAACTGAGACAGGTGCTGCCAATCCCACAAGTGTCTATTGCATGTGTCTATAATCTTTAAGGTATACTGATGGCTCCTTCACTCTTATATGGCAATTTAGAAATACGATATCATAATTAGACTGCTAAAATTGCGGTAGTGAAATGTTTTCATATTTCAACAGCTAAAGCCTTGGAAGCCTGCCTAAGTATCCCAGTAAGCTCTCAACTGACAATGATTTGTCTTTTCCTGTGTAACTCCTTAAGAATTAAGCATACATGTATCTTTTCCCAGTTGAACTCATTAGATTTATATATTTACAAGTTACTTTACTTACACCTTTTGAACTATTGAAATACACTTAACAGTAAATTCAAGTGAGAAAATAAAATTGAACTCTCCATTTTCCAGTTACACCCACATCAATTAATTATATGTAAACAACCACTTGAATGCTCTACAGGAGCCAAGCTTTAAAATTAGAAACCCAAGGGCATTTCTTCAGCAATGAGAGAATTGTTATTTTTATGGTATAATTTCTTCCCAATTTAATATGTGACTTCTAGAATGGGACAGGCCTGCATTTAGTGTATTCATTGGTGGTGTTATCAACAACCTAGAACAGTATCTATGACCATGGCCATTACCTTAGACACCAAGTAATAGATTTGTAAACATTCCAGAAACATTTATTCTCTGAACTGCTCCAACAGTCATGGAGCACGACAGTGTATCTGTCACTCCTCAGCACTGGGCAGAAGCTTGTGGTCCAAAAGTATAAGAGCCACTTTCAAGAACCATTCAGTTACAATCCTCTGTGTAATTCTGTTGTGAAAGGTAGCTCTTTCTTTAGATCAGAAATGACCCTTTGCTGTACTTACTTAAGCCAGCATGAGAAAAACAGTGTGCCTGAGGCCAGATCCCTGTGATTAAAGAGCCTATATACGTTAGGTGTTTGGATAAAGCAAATGTGGTATTTACACACCAGGCAGTACTACTCTGCCATAAAGGGTGAACTTGAGTCATTTGTGAGGAATCAAATGCACCTTGAGACCATAACATTACATGAAATAAATCAGACACATGAACTTAAATATTGCATAGCTTCTCTTATGTGAGAAACCCAAATTATAAATACAGAATAATATAAATGACAGATAAGAAGAAATAGGAAGAGAGATCTTTCTCAAATAGGAGGGGACCCAGAGATGCGGGGAGGGGAGACAGGAGGGAGAGAGGATGAAGCAGGAAATGAGATATGTTTTGCACTTGTGCCAACTGAACACAAGAATTACACACTCTGTGCTCCCAGCATGCAC
This sequence comes from Dinomys branickii, assembly GCA_004027595.1. Lineage (NCBI taxonomy): Eukaryota > Metazoa > Chordata > Mammalia > Rodentia > Dinomyidae > Dinomys > Dinomys branickii. The sequence continues at coordinate 231,157 of PVLD010000521.1, read as the reverse complement.
TGATAAAAAGAAACAGTAAAATCTGAATATGCATAAATATTTGAATACATTGCCTTTTACCAATAGTCACTGATAAGCACAGACAGCAGAAACAGTTATCTCAATCAACAGCCAATTTATTTATAGACACCCAAGACTTTAAAAAATATGCTCTTGTTTCTTTCCATGCCTGGGACATTATTCCTCTCTTGAAATTTTAGCCATCACTAAACAAGCTGTATAGGGGAAATGCCTATACTTGGATTGTGGTAAGGAAAAAATACACATAAAGTTTCTTTTTCCTTCCTATTTTATGTGAAAAGTTGCATACACACACTGATAAGTCACTCAGCCATCTCCTATCACACATTTACTGTTCTCTGCACGAAGCTGGGTGTCAGGAAGTGGTGTGCAAAAGAAGTGTGAATTACATGCCTCAAATAGGGGGCAGAAAAACAATCTCCTTCCCAGAAATTATTTCCTTGGTAAGTCATGCAAAAGATTTTCTCTCACCAGACAAAGAGCAAGAAGAAACACATTAAGTCTGAAAGGTGCTTAGTACTTATAAACTGGTTAGAAGCAGATGGCTGAGGCCATCAGTTCAGTAGAAGACCTAAAATTAAGTTGATTGCAGGAAGGAATGTTAGCTGGCTCCTAAGACCTTTCTTCCTGTCAGAACTGTGGCTTCCTCTATCATTGCACAGTTGAATCCACACAAAGTTCCCCCAGTTGAAGACAAACTAAAACATGTTTGCAAGGCTGCAGATCAGCTGGCCAAGGAACGGTGAGGCTGATGGATTGTGCCCTGCGAGAGTCCTGACTACAAAACCACAGATCAGACAGATAGGGCTTTGCTGGGGGTCTGTGGGGTGCACCTGCACCACCTCCTGGGCGGTCCCCTCTTCCCCTGCATCTCCCTTAAGTAAGCACTGTTGTCCACATCCCAGTACATTTCTCAGCAGCTAAGACTTCCCTCAGAGTCACACAGTAATTTAATTTTCTTGTGATAATTAGAAGGTTGAAGGAAATAAACATCTTAACTACAGTCTTCAGCTAATTCCAATGATGGCAGCACACATGAAATTAAGCATTTTAGGACAATCAAGTCATAAAACTGGTGTCTCTATCTAGGTTATTGTGTCAACTAATTAAAACTGATCTTTGGAATTATTATCTATGCTGGATCGGTTTTTAATGAAGCAGTGCTAATGTAGCTCACATAAAATAGCACTGTTTCAAACAAAATGTTGTTTAAGTTTATGAATTATTCAGAGTTTGATGTGGATGGTATGCAAAGAAGCATCTTAATCACAGTTAACTTCAAAATTAGTCTTCTTTTTATGGTAGAGTAAGACTGCATACCTTCACTAACTGCATATTTATTGAGAATGTTATACCCTGTGGTCAGTGGATAATTCTTAGTGAGAATGAGTCCTAGCCAGGCTCCTGCCCAGGAAGAGCTGGCCCTCTCACTGGGGAGGCAGACACCAAGAAAACAATCTGGGAAATGTCTTGAAGGAGCCATGCAGAAAGTCCTGGAAGTCCCCAAGGAGAGGTAATGCAGAGGGGATTTGACCTCAGCCCACAAGAAGACAGGGGAGGCAGGCCACATAGCGACAAAACAAACAGCAAAGGAAGGGAGCAGATATGTCCACGACCAACCTGGAGACAGATGAATCCCATAAATGGCCCTGTGTTTCATCAATTTTGTCACCTCCAGTGTTAATGCCACAAGTGGGATGTGAACTCCAGGGGCAGGTGCTTTGTTTCTCTTGTTAACTGATATATCTTAATGTTTTGAATAGCTTTTGTCACACAGGAAGTGCTTAGTAAATTTTTGTCAGACTGTTGAATGAGCAAATGTGTACAGTGCATGCATGTGCATGTGTATGTGCACGTGCGTGTGTGTGTTTGAATTGTAATTGTGGGACTTGGACATATCCAGGAGTTTAAGAGACTCATTCATCTGCCAAAAGTTGGTCTTAGACCCTTGAGTCTCCTTGAGGAGACTTTATAGCCTTTTTTCCAAGGGCAGCAATTTAAAAGCCCTGTTGCTGGTCAGGTCTTACTCTGCAGGCAAAAAGGAGTCAAGTTTAGGGTTTGGGTCCAGAGCATATGTAGTAAAGCCAGATCATAAATACTCAGGCTCTGGGACATTTTAGGGGCCTCAGTTTGAGGATAGTTGCTGTAGGTCTTTGGTGTTTTGTTGATTTCCAAGTAATCAATCCAAGACTATGGGACTGTGCAACAGGTAGGGCGTCATGGTGATTCAGAAAGGAGAGCTTCAGAGCAGTCAATCCAGACTGTGATAGGCAAGCGGCACTGTCTGGTGAAATTTTGGGCACGTAATCAAAAAAAGCTTTCTAAGGTACAAAGGAGATAGTCCTAGAACTGGAGTTATAATCCACATTTTAAAATACCACCGTTTCATTACAGGGGCAGCCATCCTTTAAAAAAGATTAAAGTAAAAAGAAGAGATTGCATACACATCATTTATTTATTTATACATTATTTGAGAAAAGCTCAGATAGGTAATATACTCTGAAATTACCATGGAATAATTTTCCCCTTCCCAACAAACAAAGCAAATAAAACTTTCTTATATTGTTTAAAGTAATAAAATATCTGCTGCTGCAGTGTAGAGTACTTTATACATGTTCACATGTTCTTCACTAGAACCTGCTAGATAGGCACCCTTCCCTTATACTACAGGTTAGAAATTAAAGATTTTATGGGACTAACTTTCCTCTTTACATACAGCCAGTACTGAGTCAGAGCTGAATGAAAACCCAGCTCTCCAAAATTCAGCAATCCTTGATTTTCCTACCTGGTGAGAAACACAATTTGCATAATTACCCATGTATTGGAATCTCGGTTACTTTTCTCTCATTGCTGAGACAAAATACCTGAGGCCCAGAATTAAGGAAGGGAAGGTTTATATAGCTCACAGTTTGTGGTGGTTTCAGTCTATAATCAGCTGGCTCCAAGGCAGGGTGCCAGGGCACAGGGGGACACTTCAAGTTTGCACAAGACAGAAAAAGCAACAAAAGCAAAAAGGAAGGGAGCAGTGGTGAGCAGCCACTTTCCCTCCCTTACAATATGTGCAAACTGCCCACCCCAGGGCGGGCACAGCACTCACACCCACCATCCTAACCCTGGACCGTGATTTAATCACAAACCCTAGAAGCTGCCCCATGACTGCATGAGGCTTTGGGGGGACATCCAGAATAAACCATAACAATTGGTGATAGTTTTAAGTTCTTATCTACAAAATAGTTTAAAAATATTTAATTTTTAGCTAATGAATATGTTTAAATTTTTTGTGCTTTTTATGAACAGAAAAATATGTATTTCTGTTTATTTAGAACTAGTCAATGCTGTTGTCTAAAAACATTTTAATTGCCTACAAATGCAGCAGTCAAAACATTTTTGTGGCATTTATACTATGTGCACAGAGGCAGTGTATATAATATGCTATTTCTGAAACTGTTGGGAATAAGTGAAAGACCCTTCAGGATCTTCCAGCTGAGTTTGGATATTGAAGCTGTATGCTCAGTACTCAGTCTCCACATATGAGTCATCTGTCATGAAGGATCAAGCTTCTTTTTTTATTGCTTTGATTGATTCAGAGTCACTGATTCATTAGTATCTGTCAATCTTACCATGGAAACTCACCCAGCACATCTTTGTTAAATCAAAGGGACCATCAAATGGTAAATGGGCAATGGCAAACTATTGGACTCTGTGCATGCTGGGAGAGCAGCGCTATCTTTACCATCTACCCGGGAATGGGCAATGGGAGCTGTGCATGGTATAGATAGCAACACAGCACACAGTGGAGGGTAGGCACCAGATGCAGGAACACAAGGAAGTCAGGCTCAGCAGTGTGGCAGAAAGTGGAATCTGCCCAGTAACAAAATGAACCCTCTGTGTGGGCTGATCACACATCAAAAGGTATTAGAAGGAAAGCAGAATGTACAAGAGTTGATGCTTAATATATATAAACTAGTCTGCTAGCACATCCTTAATTCCCAGTGTCTAGGGGGGCATAATTGTCAATCAGTATTTGCTGAGAGAATAAATGAATGAATGGGTAAATGATCTGGTCATTCCAGTGATCTGAACTAGTAAATGTTGCCAATAAGTGACTGGCTTGCTGTGTGGATGCATGTAGGCTCTGGCTCTGCTTCACTGCAATTTCTGGATTGACATGGTTCACTGAGTGCTTCTGATAAGCAAAGAGAGCCCTTAGAAAGTGTGGAAGCTCTAAACCCAAGCCTAGAACTTCTAGTATCTTTCTCTACCCAGTACCTATTTGTCAAAACAAGGTCCAAGGGGGGCAAGATATGAGTTCTTTGTGCCCAGAGGCTCCCCTAAAGATCTGTCCTTTATCCTTTTTCCACAAAACAGTCATCAAAGTACTTGTCATGATGGTGATCAGGCAAAATCATGAAGATGAATATTTATTGCTTCATTCAGCATCTTTTAAGAACAATGTGCCATTCTGTGCCTTGTTGGGAGAAAGAAAATGAATAACCTGTAGTTGCTACTCTTCCGAACTCAGCTGAGTAAGGAGAGTCTGCTTTGCTTCTTTTTTTTTTTTTTGTTGTTGTTGTTTTGAGACAGGGTCTCACTATGTAGTTCGAGTTGGCCTTGAACTAACTGCTTAAGCCAGGCTGACCTCAAACTTGAGGCGATCCTCCCACCTCAGCCTCCCAAGTGTTGGGATTACAGATGCTCGGCACTATGCCTGGTTTACTTTCTTTTCTTTGTACTGGTAGTGGTGATAGCTGTGGGAGGTAATGATGATTCCTAAGTTGCTCTATGAATGTTGTGTGTATGTGCTTGGGCACACACGTGTGTGTGTGTGTGTGTGTGTGTGTGTGTGTGTGTGTGTGTGTTTCCATTATCTAGCACAGTACTTAGGCTGAAGCAAAATGCACTTTTAAAAACCACCATCTAAAAATAATAACTATCACATCTAGAGTGTTTCTGAAGTGTCTCACTTAGGTGCCCTTTCCTTTCATTATTGCTGTCTTTATGCACAGTCATCCAAGGACATGTGTCTACCAAGATACAGAGTTGAGAAACAGATATCTTCCACGTGCCAACGCAACATCAGTACCTTTATACTAAAACAGAAATAATGAATCTAGTTCAGGGCTAGATCATTTCAGAATCTCAGCCTTGCCAGTGCTGCACAAGCTAGTTGTGTGGTTTTACATTCAATTCTTGTCCATTACCCATCTAGAGGAGGGAGAGGGAAGAGACTTATTATAATAACGAAGGGCACTTTTGATCCCTCCCTTCCATAAACATGATGGGATCGGCAGGAACTTTGTTATTCTAGTTAATCTAAACTTTCAGTACTGACATTTACACACACGTTCTCTTGTTTGTCCCGTACCGCAAAGCTAAGCCTCCTTTATAATGGCCTTTCACATTTTTGGAGTCTGTTGTTAAGTTAGAGAAATGTACATCATGTATGATATTCGCTGATGAAATCACACAGGGTGAGCTGATGGTGTTTCGTGGAAGATCGGTAACTGTCGAACAATACTTTCTTTCTGTTTCTTGCCTTTGGCCAATTTGACTTTCTGGACTTCCTGGCTTTAGATCGTATTCAGTTTGGCTACATAACCTGAGCCTGACAGGGATGTTTGCTTCATATTTTTATCTCCTGTCTTATTTCTATCCCACTTTACTTTGACTCTGGCACGAGCATTGTTGGCCAGTAAACACTCCACAAGGCTGGGAACCCAGACTGCAGTGGGTTTGTTCAGAATCCTTCTCTCCATAGAGGATGGACTCTCCCTAGATCTCCTTAGGTAACTTTGCAAACAACAAACAAAAATCCAACCCTCGGGGTGTTTATTAGTGAGGCTTGTTATGATTGGCCTTGGGTGTCCTTAGCATTTTAAAGTTACCTTTTAAAAACTTCAAGAGAAAAAGAAGGCAGAGTGGAGACTTTTTCTTCAAAACTGTATAATTAGATTAACTGCTATTTTTTTTTCAGACTCCAATACGCTATTATATACTCAAGCGGGTAAGACTATTCCTGTGAGGAGAGCTGGAAAAGTCAGTAAATAATATGCTGTGTTTAACAGACAAAAAGCAGTTGGCTCTGTTTTTTTCTTCTTGGTTTTATTTTGGATGATTTTGGAAGAAATGTTAATTCACAGAATATTAGTTTTTTTCCTGTCATTTGGGGGATTTTTTTGTTGTTGTTTGTTTCTAAAATGAGGATAAAGCTATGTTATATACATGTAATTTTACTGGACATTTCTTGGCCACTGGTCAGAATTTATCTTGGCTTGCATTCATGCTCTTGGAAAAGGAAGCATTTTGATTGTTCTGAATTTTTGTCCAAAATATGTGTAGAGAATGACTTTTAATCACTTGACACATGAAACATTAAAAAATTGCTCCTGTATTTAAATTAAATATTTTAGTAAGCACTCTCTTGTTTAATTCAGTTTTAATTGCATTATTAATTGTCACGAGCAAAATATTCCTAGGGAAAAGCTGAACTGATCCTGTAATTGCAGCTTTTACTGCTTTGAATGATAAAGTGCCTTTGATTTGGTGCTGAGCCAGGAGGGCTTGATTGATAATGTCTGTCTCGGATGTCACCCTGGGAGAAAAGAACAAAACCTCAGGAGACTCGGTGCCTCACAGCTGTCTCCGCTGCTCCAATTTCTCAGCCCCATTGACGTCATCGGGAGGTTTCAAAGCAGCCCAGGGTGTCTAGTAAACCCACACACAAATGAAAGGAAGAAATAGAGAAACACTGATTCACAACCTCACGCTCACTCCAAAGAGGTGGCTGCTCCGTTCCCTTACATAATGGGCAGATGTTTTCTCCTTTTCTGCATTAAAAAAGAAAGAAATCGGAATGTTGTCCACTCCCCAGACATGTGGGGAGCCTCAGATAGGGAACATGAGCTGTGTCAGCCTTTCTGAAATCAAATTCTATCACCAGGAGCCACGTTTGTCCGGGACCCTCAGATCTGTCACCCGCATCCAGCTTGTCTCTTCCATCAGGAACTCTGAAGCGGAAGGTGGCATGGGAAGCAGCTTCCCAGACCACACAGAGGTCCTCCAGCCAGGCTCAGCGCCACTGTGCCTGCTCCTTGTCCTCTGCAGCTTCTGTCCCTGGTGCCAGATGCAGGGGTTCAGGGTGGATGATGTGAGCACAGAGAAGGGTTATAGTGTTCTAAGGAAAGGTTTTATGTCTGTCTGCTTGTTTGGAGATACGTGTTATTTTTAAAGCTTCTTGATCAATTTAATATATTATGTATACAATAAACTCTAAACCTAAAAAGAAGTCATAGTAAACTAAATCCTGTGATCCAGCATTTTAGTAATTAGGCTGAACACTCGTACTAAAGTATGTGCAGGTACTAATTTTTCATCCACTGGGCAATTTGGCTGCTAAGGAAGGACTATGCTGTCTTTTCCCCTCCCCTCATCCTGCACCAGAAGTAGCAGGGAACAATTCACCATAACCAAGTAGCTTTCATTCCTTATTCGTGCTCATGGCATGCAGTTCAAGCACAACTGGAGCTTTATACTCCTTCAAGTTTACAAAGCATTATAATTTCCATTTTCCCAGTTAAGGTGGAGAGACAAGGTGATGCTAGATAGTTAAAGTATCACCACTCCAATCCTGTATTCTCATTTTTTGAATCATTTCAATTTAGCAGATGGGTATTGACCATTTGTTACATGTGGTGGTACCTTTAGGGTAAAAGGTAAGTAAGAAAGTTGATAGGCTTTGGGAAATTAGAGAACTGGGGATAGGATAGGAATCCACACCTAACTATCACGAGGCAGAGTAAGATGGGTGCCTAAGACCAAAGGTGGACCTTGAAGGAAGGAGCACTTTAGAGAAGCAGTGAAGGACAGTGATCCTTTAGCCAGCAAGGATCAGGACCACAATACAGACTGGCAAGGCTGTCTGAGGGCTGACCCGAGACACAGAAGATACTGCTTTGCAACTGAAGGCTGGGAGCTGGTCAAAGGGGGGTTAGGGCCCCGCGAAGCCCTCCTGGTACTGTGGTGCGGAGTGGCTCATGATAGAGATAGTCACAGGTAGTGCAAATCTGTGCCACAGGAAAATCAGCTATGCAGCCATGTGAAAAGAAACCAAGCTCCTGAAGCTCATGGTTCCACGGATACCTGGAGGCAGGACAGGAGGTCTGAGAGCTCCGAACCAAGTGGGAGTAGAGGAATCCATTCATTTGCTTAAATGTTTTTACTGAGCTCCAGATACCTTTATGCACCCCTCTGGGGCTGAGAATGGTGTAGTCAAAGACTAATAAAACCCTACACTTGAGGGGTAGAAGGGTGTTTGGCAAAGCAGGCAGTGCTGCATAAATATTACCATCAGTAGTCAGGGACAGTTGACTGGAGTACATTTTTACTGTGACAAAACAGTATTTTGGAGTGTTTAGTCTAACAAATTGTTTCCTACTCCACTTACTTGAAGACAAATAGTTGAAATGTGTTTATATCAATTGTGTGTTTTCAGTGATCTCAGGAAAGTTATTCCAAAAGCACACAGTTTAGAATGTACCTTGCCACATCCTTTTATCTTTCTGCCGCCGTGACTTTTCTTTATGTACTAACCTGGTATGTCCTGTGAGTGATGCTGTGTCAGGAACGCCTAACACTGGCATCTAAGGCTGTGGTGCCTAATGAAGAGCTTTGGTTCTGAAGAAAATTCCTTATGGATTGACAGGTTTTGTAAGTGATATTATCGTAATCATTCGCCATTTTAGACAGCAAGCCATCTTCTTTGAGGTTAGCAGTAAGAATAATACAGGTGGCTTTTCCTATACGTCTATAAATTTCTGAATTTATTTAAAAGGCTGATCCATTGGCCCTATGACTAGTAAAACAGTTTTTGCGATTTATATTTAAAATTTAACAGAAATTAAAATCTGGATTAATACTAGATCGATAAAAAACTTGGGAATATCAGTAATGATCTTTATGTGTTGGATTTTGCCAAGTTAATCATGAGAATTCACAGTGGGGACTTTATCTGGATAATTGTGTTTGAGTTTTGTTATTAAAAGCAAGATGATAACAGATCCTTCTTCTATTGACAGGTACCCTCCACATACACACACAAATTGCAAGTGTACTGAAAAAGTACTCAGTAAATGCTATGCATGTATATAAGGACTGGTACCCAAAATAATCTCTCTCTCTCTCTCTCTCTCTCTCTCTCTCTCTCTCTCTCTCTCTCTCTCATGAGGCTTTCTGCCCAACTGAATAAGTTGAGGCTGTTAAATAGCTAATTTGATCAGTGACCTCTTTTTGTCAATAAAATTTTAGTTGAAAAAAACCACAGGTTTAGTGACCATAACCCTTTGCTACTATTTGACTTAGAATTTCAATGGGGCTGTGCTGTCCACAGCCCCTCAGGTCCCATGCACCCTCTCCCCATTCTCTTGTCTCCTGCCCTTGTGCCCTGTGTGCAGTCAGCTTTTCACATTGCATGTCATTATCTATTTTGATGATTCTGTCACCCTGAGCCATGCAACCCTTGAAGAGCTTGACAATTTCCTTCACATTTACATCCACAGCTAAGAGAGTGTCTGGTGGGTATTAGGTCCTCAGGAGACACAGGAAATGTGTATCCCACTGCACTCATGCCATGGAACCCTGGCTGTCAAAGCTTCCTGAGTTGCCCTGTCCTAGGAAAGAGCCCTTTGGTTCTTGGTGCCTAATAGAAAAGCAGTCTCTGCCTTTTTTGCTCTGGGTAAATTTTTGAGTGTTAGGTTGTGTGGCAAAGATAATAGCAGCATCAGCTGTGGGTTGGTGAGCACTAACCCTGCTACTCAGCACTGAGCTCTAGAAATAGAGCATCTCATTTAATCTAGCTGGGTAGTCTACATCCTGTCTTGCAGATGAGGAGACAAAAAGTTACTATGTACCTAAAGTGAGGCACATTATTAAGACTTGAGCAGATTGAGGTTAACCCACAGCTTTCTGGCTTCCTTTGAATACTTGTGGGAAGTTGGTAGTTAATGTATTTCAAACCCATAAGGAAACATACAGATTTTATTTGTATACAAAGCTAAAATCTAGTGGACATATACTAATGAAATGATGCTTACACATACTTGGCAGGAAAATTCCTGAGTTTATGTTCATAATATGGAGAGTCAGTGGTTTCTTCAAGGATTATTGTGCTGTTTGTCCAACCTCTTAGACATCTGGGTATGTTTAGAAACAATTGTTTTTCAAATTGCCTTTGCTTTGGGTCCTAGAAAATGAAAACTATGTTTATGAAGTGGTCACTGTAGCAAGACAAAACACTTGCATTTTAACCTCAATTTCATATTTATAAAACTGTATGATCCTGTCTACTTTCACACACTTCTTGAGCCTGTGTCCCAGTTGTCAAATCATAGACTGGACGCCACGACACCTTGAGTACTCTGACCCACACCTGCTTGTGACTGCCAAAATCCACTTGATTCTGAGCAACTTCAAAGACCAGTGTCTACTTAATTTGGAGAGAAGAAACCTAAGACTCATAAAAGTACTGTTGGAGCATTTTACCATCTCAGCATTTCAAAATAACTATTCCCACTGGGCTTTTCCATAATTTAGGGTTATCGTGAAACTTTATGAATGAACAAGACAACAGTTCTCAAAACGTGAGCCTTTGCCCACCATTGGCCTTTTAGCTACTGGAAACAATGACCAAGGCACCTTTAAAGCTGAAGGTAGCGGATCCTCGGGGAAGCGGGGGGTCGGGACCCTGAATCAAGGTTGTTGCCTCTATGCTGTAGGCTTACTGTGAAAAACACTTCCCGAGGCTGAACTCATCACAGTGATAAGTTCTTAAGCTTAAAACTTTGGGGAAGCCATCTAAGCCATTTTTCTGCCTAAGGCCATATCATACTTAAACCATAAAAAGAGAAGTCATTTGCTGTTTTCTAAAGAAGATGCCACCACTGCCCTTGGTGTCTTATTTCAGTAAGTGACAGTCTCACCTGGCAGCAAATCATTTTTCATAGTTGACCTGAATCTCTGGGGCTGCAGTTTGGACTCATTGTCTCCTGTCTTTAGATATTTAAAAACAACATCAGGTAGAATAAATTCTCACTTACACAAAGACTGCGATCAACATGTCATCCAGCCTTCATCTGAAAGCCAAATTTCTTGCAACTCTCTTCCTCACTCCCTTTTGCCTAGCTCTTCAATACCCTTCTGTGTGTACACCGCCATCACGTTCTCAGCTGTGAGATGGAACAGTTTATCATAGTGCTTAGCTGTGAGGCCCTGCAACCGCATGGCTGAGCACATTATATGGTCACGATAGCTTGGAACCTGTTTCTGTTTAAGCAAACATATGATGGTAATTTTTCTTTTCTTTAATATAAATGCAAAGCATTGCTCTGATAGAAGACAGATAGCAAAGTTTCACTTTCCCTTAAAAGCTCTAAATTTATAGAAAGTATGCACTAAAAGCTCATAAATATAGAGAAATAATTTTTTAAAATTGTGCCCACAACTACTTTCCTCTAAGTTTAAATTTCCATGCTAAGCAGAGACTTAGGGAAAGGCAAGAATGATATTTAAGATCAAACAATCTCAGTTTCAGTCTTGGATATAAACGGGCTCTGTGAGCAAGTTCTCTAATTTCTGAGCTTTGCTCATCTATATACAAAAGATTATAGTAATAAAAAGAGTAAGCTTTTGAGATTAAAAACCACTTCTTACTGATTTACCTCCAGAGCTCAGCCCAATTCATAATGCAGATTAACATTCACTTGGTTTTTGAATTTTACTGAAGGATTGCTTGTGAGAATTAAGTGACATTTTCCAGAGGAAAATAGCTGTTGAACTCTATATAATTTATAGTCACTACTATTAATGATTTTACAAGAATCATTATTAGTTGTGAATTTAATAAAATTACACCAAACATTGATTTATGCTTGTCTTTCCAGAAACATTTCTGTTATCCATTCACTGTGAAAATGTTCCTTAAAAATGAGTTTCCTAAAATGACCATCCATGGAGCAAAGCACATTGCCTGGAGTTTAATTCTTGATTTTTTTCTGATGAGCAATCTGAGAGCAACAAATGAAACTCACATGTGACAGAAGTGACCTCCTAGAGTGAATCAAGAGTCAGCCTGGCTCCAGGCGAGCAGAGCTGCTCCTAAACATTTGCATTTTTCGAGGATGTCCGTGACCTTGGTGCAGTTCTCTGTGCAGGAGAGAATAATCAGTGATCTCTTTGACTGACCAAAGCACTCAGAGGTGTAAGTGACTAACTTGACTTATTAGCAGCATAACTAAAAGGAATCTTTGCTTACTTTCTTCCATGGGTCAAAGAAACAATACAAGGACACCTTTATGTTCAAGATTTAAAGGCAACGTTTATGAATAACATGTTAGATCTCTCTGAAGAGCCCCTTTCCTGTCTTCTTGGTTCACAAACATTCGATTCAAGGAAAGCGAGCTTTGGAATCACAGCAATTCAGGTTGAGATCATTCCTCTGCCACACAACAGAATTTTGGGGGAAATTTCTTAGCCTCTCTGGCCTCTGCTTTCTCATTTCTAAACTGGGAAATATGCTACCTGGCTCCTCTGATCCTGGCAGTGTTGGGTTCTTGGTAACTTCGTTACCTCCACTACCTTCTGTTCCTTCTCCTTTGCCCTCTCTCAGAAGTGAGACTTGGCTGACTAATATGATTTACAAAACTGCTACGTTCCATGGGATGAGAAGACCCTTGCAAGAAGCAGCTGAAATTCCGTAATAGAACATTTTATTGGATTTCTTTTCAAGAGTGATACTGATTGCTCAATAATGACACAAAGGTATAAGCCTTTTAGAATATATTGCTGTTTGAAGAATTAAGTTTTTAGAAAAGGAAAATACAGCCTTAAAAGTATAAATTGATTACAGCCTGGCAAGGCCAAACAGGATGGGAAAGAATGCTGAGCAGGCAATCAGGAACCCTGGGTTCAGCACCAGCTCTTCTACAAACTAGGTAACTTGGGCCAAGTCAGTTTTCTTTTCTGACTTTATTTACCTCCTCTCTTAAGGGAGACAATGCTATATGAGGCCTTTTCCTGCATGGACAGTCTGAAGACAGAGACTTGGGCATTGTTCATCTGCCAGACAGATGTTGCTCAGGGCACAGAAGTGTTCAGGGCTTGCTTTGGGGTGCTGTCAACACGTGTGACATCCAGGGCTCTGCAGAGTGGTGTGGCCCTTAGGCCAGCACATATCTGTAGGAAAAAGATCAATTGTCCCTGTGCGAACCACAGATAACTCTGGAGACTGTGTCCCTCACTTGTCTCTTTCAATGGAGAGCTTGCTAACTCACTTGATGAGGAAGTTTGTCACTCGGTAGAAAGTCAAAAGGACAACATACTGCAAGAGAAACAAATGGAGAAGAAAGGAACAAAGCAGAGCGCATAAACAGGCAGTAGGAGCTAAGAAAAGTTACAAAACAGAGAGTGAAAAATCAAAGCAACTTTAAATAGGGCCAGTAACTGACTCTTCCAAATCAGATTTCAAAGATTTAAGTTTGGATCTGCTTACAGTACTGCAGTCCCTCTTGAATCTGCCAAGTAGGAATATCATTCTTGATAACTCAATTTCTGTGGAGCTAGAGGGTACAGATATTTGTGAATCTACCACTGAAGGCCTAAATTAGGTCTCTTATTTAGAATGAAAAATGTATTTGCAAAGCTTGTGAAGGATTTTTTTTCCTCTTCATTTTTTTTCTTTGTTTCTTTTGCACCTGAGAAGGGACCGTATCTAATTGTACAGCCTGCCCGGAGACATATTCTTGGCCATAACTGGTGATAAATCAACCTAATTTTTCCAACCAAAAAGGAAAATAACCTGTGGATGTTGTTGTCTCCCGTCGTTGTCAGCAGCAGCTAGCATCGGCCTTTTCTATTGTTGAAGGGAATAAAAAGACCAGTCAGAGATACACTTGCTATTCATTCTTATTTAAAATAGAATACTCAGTAGTGGTGTTGCTGACTATTGAGCCTGCATTGCATATTTGACAGATTTTCCTGCTAAACTATAGCAAAGGACTGTGGCTTTGGTCTCTTCCTGTGCTGAAGGAAGAATATAAATCTCAGAAAGCACTGGTTCCCACAAATCCCCTCTCTGGACCTTGTTTTCTCTTTTTGTGCAAATTCATTTTTTTCCTCTCAAAATGTAACAATAAAAAACTTATATTAAGACCTAAGGGAAAGCAAACAAGAAATATATAGGCAAAATCTAGAATTCCTAGTGACCTGAGATTTACCCTGTGATTGTTTGCCCAATTTAACTTGAGAAAGAAAAGTCAGCCCCCTTGCTATAGGTTTCTGCTTAAATTTTACTCTACTTCACTGGAGTGGAATGGAACAGGTTTCTGTGCAGCTGGCCAATGGGTGTGTTCAGACCGAATGAAGAGGGTGGGCCAAGGAAATGACATTGCTTTTGATATTTTCTTTGCTAAGAGCTTTTCTAATGTAGTCTATGACTGCTGTAAGAAAATACTCAGATGCAAGGATCTGAGTAGAGATCAAGTAGGCTGTGACTTTGTATTATGGGCCTGCCATGCTTCTGTTGCATAACTCTGCTTGGCTTTGTATTAATACCCTAGTAATGTTCCTAATATCAGTCGGCATCTGGAGACTTCTGGGCAGAACAAGTGCTAGTATGCTGCAATAAGCCCCATTTTCCTTTCCTAGTGAGTCCTGGATATAGAGTTTTTTTTTTCCTTAACCCAATATAAAATACATTCCTTTGAGTTCTTGCAAAATAGCTGGTGTTAAGAGTTCTCAGTCTTACTTTTCTATCCATCACATGTGTGTATAGCTATTTCTTTAATTTTACTTTTTATAAAAGTTTATATAACAATTGGATAGAATGGTGCAAAATTTATAAAAGTAACAAGCACAAAGAAGAAAATCTTGCATTTGGTAAAATGTGCAGAAAGCATGACCAGCCAGGTGTTGTGGTGGTGCATGCCTATAATCCCAGCACTTGGGAGGCTGAGGCAGGAGGATTGCTGCACGTTCAAGACCAGCCTGGGCTACAAAGTGAGCTCAAGGCCAGCCTGAACTGCATAACGAGACCCTGTTTCAAAAAAAAAAAAAAAGAAGCATAATCGAATGAAATGAAGTAAAATATAGTCCTGCTGTGCATGAACAAGGAGCATGCAGAATCCTATGTAGCAATGTCTCTGTTCCCAGAGTCTTAAAGGCCACTAGGACTCACCATGACCCCTTTCTGGGCCTCTGTACAGTTTGGCTATGTTTTTAATGTCTTTGATAGTCCAGAAAGAATGACCAAAAAGCAACTGATTTGGAATTTGTAGTCCTTGGCCATACCACCCTTGTCTACGGCCATACCACCCTGAACGCGCCCGATCTCATCTGGAATTTGTAGCCCACCTAAGAAAAACTTAGTCTCTGTCTGTTCTGTACCTCGCCTTTTTAGAAACAGACCCGCAGGCCCAGCTTGGGTCGGTGGGCAGGCTACCATGCATGGGTAGGCCAGGGTTGGCTGTGGGGTTATGATGAAGGGGCATGGTTGCTTCCACTACATCTGGGGAGAATCCAAAATGGGCACAGACATCCCAACAGATCTCCCTTCTCTGCCTGTCGTTCCTCTACAGACATGATTATCGGTATTATTTTGGTACTTTTCCCCTTGGCTTCCACCTTAGCCTTACGTATTTTAGTATTCAGATCATTCTGTTTGTAAAACTTTTAATCTCACTTTTCCCATGTATTATTTCCTCATTAGCACTCATTCATAGGTTATTTTTCCAAATAGCTACAACACAGTGGCCACCACAGCAGGTAGCAAGTGTGACATTGTTTAGACCTTTACATAATCTTATTCACTCTCTCCACGGTGTGATATTTAGTAACCTGTGTGAAATTTGTTCCAAATTACAGCACAGGTTCACAGCTTCCGTTCCATTCCACTATCCCAACAAGGCTGTGAAACGTGATGATGTTATTAAATTCCCCTATTTTGCATATGAAAAGGGAAGCCAAAAAGTCATTCAACTAGTAAATGGTACTTTCTCACCAGACTTCAAGTCCTGCCCCCTTGAGCCCAGCCTTGATAGGTCTGTTGTGTTTGGATTCAGTAGCCCAACTGCCCAGTTCTTCACGGCTATTTACACAGCAAGCCCGCTCTTCCTGTCTGCGACTTTCCAGATGCACATGGGATTGCTGGGGAGTTTGGCAATCTGACCTCCTGGGCCATGGGTAGGTAGCAGTGGCGTCACATGGCCTCCAAACAGTGAGACTTGATCTCTCTTTCCTCTCGGAGCTCTGCTGTTCTTCCTTGATGGCCAGGACTCCTGAACTCTCACACAGGGCCATTTTCTTTCAGCCCCCACTCTTCTCTTTCTAATCCAGTTTTCTCCAGGGAAGCTGATATCACACTCTGTAGGAGTGATTGCAATTACGAGTCAAGTTCGGAGGACCACCAGAACGCTCCTCTCCTGTGTCTGTGTGCCTGATCGTGTGACCCAGAGCACAGGCAGAACCTCTGAGGGCACACACAGCCCAGATGTTTCCCCATCTCTTTCCAGAGCCCAGGGACCAGAGACTGGAGCTTTGCATGTAACCCAGCAAAGGAAGGTGCAGAGCAGCAGTCCAGAAGACTTGGCTATTGCGTCAGCATTCTCGCGTTGGACACCATCCCTGATGCCCACAAAATAAAGCAGCAGAGGTTTCACTGGCTCAGTTTCCTGGGCTTCCACCCAGTGTCAGAGGAGCCCAAGGCAGGGACACTGTGGTGACAGGTGTGACAGAGCAAAGCTGCCAAGTTTAGACGGCCTGGAGCAGTGCACCGGAAATCCCCCAGAGAGGGCGGGGCCAGGGACACCCAGATCCTCCCAGACACACCCAGGAGCGTCAGCCACCACCAGGCAGTGCCCAAGACAATCAAGCTGACACCATGAAGCTCAGGTCTCACACTCAGGCTAGGCTTAGAAAGCCTTCTGCAATATTTCCTGTTTTAAAACCCAAAACTCGTCTGGTCGGATAATGTAAATGATACTGTGAAATGTATATTGCCTTTCACGATGCCTTCATTTTGCCAGTCGCTGGTTTGGTTCAGAGGTGTACACTGCCAGTCCCTTGCCACGGGTAAGGAGACTGAGAAGGTGCACAGCTGTGACCGAGTGTGACCAGCGCTGACACACGTAGCTGGTTGCTTACAGAACATAATTATATCATCACGTGTAGAAGTTCAGAGACCACATGCTCCTTAAACTCTGGGCTGGTTTTTTTTTTGTCTTTGGATCTCTGGCATGAGTTTAAAATATGTAGGTTAAAGGGAAGGTAGATGCGAGGGTAAGCACAAGCCAGTGTCTGTGTTACAGCCTAGCCCTTAGAGGACTGACCAGCCCCCTGCTGGAGGGCTACATTTTCTGTCTCCCTCAGGCAAAAATTCAACCCTGAGCCCACTTAGCAGTGAAAGATTACAAAGGCTTGTACTACAAGGAATGCCCCGAAGTATAAAGAACAAGTAAAAGATAGACCATAGGAAGTGAAGATGGAGATTTTTTCAGATGGGAAGGAAACAAGAGATGGAGAGAGGGGAGAGGAAAGGAAGGGGGAGACACGGAAGTGGAAGTAAAGTTTTTGCAAGCGGGAAGGGGACCGAGAATGGGAAGGAGCAGGGAGACAGCAGGGACAGGATATTTGAACATTGAGATGCGTTATGTAGATCACCAACCCTGGTGAGGAATGGGGTCATGGGCTAATACACATGGACCAACACAGACTGAAAACATGGACTAATAAAAAATATAAGGCCTGGATACTGTCATGACAAAATAAGAAATACTACATTGTTTTTCTCCAGCCACCAGCATTGCTCCACAACAGAATGGAACCGATTAAGTACACACGACTTAAGGGACAAACATTAAAAATCCTTGGCTCCCATTAACATCAACAGGGTTTTTTTGTTTGTTTTTAGAGTAATTTGTTTATAGCCACGTTGTTTGCTTGGTACTGGTAGGCTTTTGTGGCATGATTTCTAATTAGTAATATGTGGATTTACAATGAGGTTGTTACAATATTTATTGAAACCCAAGCAAATGAAATATTTCTCAGTTTGATTTCTAGAGTTAGCCTCAAGAGTTTAGGAACTGAACCCCAATTCTTTACACAGACGGCATTTTGCTGTAATAAATATTCATAACCCACACATCACTGAAGATATAAATTAATTTTCCACCAGTTAAGAGCAGCACTTCAAGGCAAATGAAAACATTTTTGAAACAGAAATTCCTTCTATTTTAGAGTCATAGCTTAACTCTGTTGTTGATCTTGTTACTGGCAAGCACTTTAGAAAAGGAACTAAGTGTGGGGGGGTGTTCTAAACCATTTCAAATTACAAGGAAATACAGTTTGCTTAATTTCTTATATGATCACAAAGGGAAAACCAAATCACTATTCTTGGATGAGGTCCCCATTGTGAGCCGTGAGTCACCGCCCGCAGCAGTCATGGTGGTAGAGGAATCTATTTATTTCGGTTCTCTGCGCTTCACACAACGAAGCCATGAAGAAGTTATGTAATTATTCCTCCTGGATGGGTCTTCTTACTGGTTTGTAATTACAAAATACTCTTTGAGTGTTCTCATATCCTGAAATTAAGTCTTCAGAGTTGCATAAAAATCATAAGGCTTGATCTCAGCTTGTTTATCCTCTTTACATTTGTTTTCACCAATTAATAGCATAGCTTCCTAGGTGTTAAAATGTGACTTCTTTATCTCTTGTATGACTCAACTACTGAGACTAATTTTAAATAAATCCTGAGGGAAACCTCTTATTTTCACAATGACATGGTATATTTTTCTACTACTTATAACCACTTTCTGGATAAATTAAATAGCCTAAGTTGCTGATGCTCTGTACTCTCTAAATGTGTTCACTTCAGGGTTTCCCGTCACTCTGGGCCATTTCTCATACATGGTAACTGGTTGTCATAATTTCCTTTTATAGGAACCTGGAGGGACAGGCACAGCTCTCTGATGTAAGTGGTTGTTGATGCTGGCTACCAAATACCCACCCTCCAACTAGCACAACTGAGTTGAGCATGTGCCCTGCATGGGACAATGGGAACGGAGAGATAAATTAATGCTCAAACATTTCATGATCTAGGTAGAGCCTATTTCTAGTGAGCTATTTCAAAAATAGAGACACCATAGAGGTTGCTAATATGTGCTCAACTTTTGAAAATTCTTCTGGGATGTCTACTCTGGTAGTTGTCAAGAAAAATTATGGAAATCATCTGCCTTAGAAGTTGCTATATCTTTGTAACTGTAGGTATGAGGAACCTAAAACATGCTGCAGCATAACAAGCTTCTTGCTATAACTGGAACAATGCGATCATGGTTATTAATTTCCTATGATGAGCCTTTGCTCCTCCAAAGTCCCTCCAATATCATGAAAGGGGACTTTCTCCATACAGTGTTTAATGGAAAGCGATCGCAAACAGACTACAATGAGTAGTTCAGTTAAGTAAGTGTTAAAAAGAATGTTTAGTTGTATGAAATAATACTATGCTAAATGCTTTGCTTGTATCTCTTTGTTTAATTCTCACAGCATCTTCCTGTGGTGGGGATACTGTATAGCCCTATTTATAGATGAATTGATGACATTTAAGAAAGGGTCTTCTGTGCCCCACTTTTTTAACTAGTAAGGGGCAGCAGACCAGGATATTCCCGACTCCAGAGAACATGGTCTGTCCCTGCACAGACTCAAATTCTTTCCTCACTACCATGTGAAGCTCAGTGACATGTATTAGATATGAATCCTTAATCTTGTGCCCATGTGCCTCATGAGGCTGATATGTTTCAAGTGTGTTTTATAAGTGTTGACCTTCCAATTTAATGATTTCTGGTCACACAGCAATTTGCATTCAAGGAATTGCTGATCTCTGCTTAACTTAAAAAGAAGCTTGTGGGTAGTATTACTTAATGACACCATGCACCTGATTCAGTGTTTATTGAAACAATAATTTATTTTCTACTACATGCTGGACAGTTTCATATTTACCTCTCTTAACTTCATCACAAAACTAATGCGATACCTCTTTCCAGCAGTCTGCAGTTACTGCCCTACTTCATGGTATACAACACAGACTCCAGCTAAGTTCTGCAAGTCCTTCCTGTTATTTTGAAGTGCCTTTTGCTCAAGTACTTGGTTGTATGTTTACACTACATGCCATTGCACTGCAGTTTAACCTATTGATGAATACATTGCTTTTAGGGTCAGTGATCTTTTGACTTCCCATGCAAATTGTATCGATCACTGTCTGAGTCAGACTTCTTAGATGCAGGTAACTGAAACCAATCCTCCATCTCTTAGAAAATAGGTGATTTACAGCCAGGATATATGGTAGCCCCTGCCATCACTGGGAACCTACGTAACAAGGCTAGTCACACTTCTTAGATGCAGGTAACTGAAACCAATCCTCCATCTCTTAAAAAGTGGGTGATTTACAGCCAGGATATATGGTAGCTCCTGTCATCACTGGGAACCTGTGCAACAAGGCTAACAGACAAGCAAGAACAGGGAGAGTGGGACAGCTGCCAGGACCACTGCTAAGGTCACATCCCGAACCAGCATGTGACTCTGCTCTCACAGCTGCTGGCCTGAGACTCTTCAGTGCTGCTCCTGATAGTAAGAGCACAAACAGTTACACACGGCTCGCTGGCCAGCACCCCGCCCACTTGCTGCTTGCCTTTCCATGGCTGTACTCAGAAACTTCCATGAGGCCACTGCTCTCGTTGGGGGAAGTGGATGCGCAAGAGGAAGCACATTTAAGGTGTGGGCCAAAGCCTTAGTCTTCCACCTGTGACGTCAAGATCTGCTTGAGTATTTCCCCAGTGGTGACAGAGCATCCCAGAGTTGCCTTTGACAGACTCTGGAGATAAGCCGTTCCATTCATGAGGAATAGCCTGGCCATGGTGTCACCTGAGTCCCATGTGGTGAACACGATGTCCCACGGTTTATAAGTTCAGCCTTTCCCAAGACTCAACACTAGCCAGATCCAAGTTGTGGCATTTTGCAGGCAGCCAAACTGCATTCCAGTTCCACTCCTTCTAACATTCTGGATGAGCACTTTCCACCATTACCTCTTTTTAAACTCCAAATACATCCTCTCCCATTCCCACTCCACTGAGCCTTCCTTCTAATTCATGGAATAAACTGAAGTTGTAAGAAGAGGACTTGGACATATATTGCTTCCTAGCAGTTACTAATGCTCAAATACTCCTTCCTGCCTAGAGATGAATTAGATATACTTATATCTAAGGCCAATTACACAACAATGTTATGTGTCAGAGAGAATGATACGGGTTTATTAATAATAGAATAACATTGTAGAAAATCTGTGAGTGCATCATATGATTCAATCCTTTTAGCCGTATTTCTACACAGATACTGTATTAACTTGGGTTTATAAATGAAGTACATCTTAGAGGAGCTAAGTAACTTGTCCATATTCCAGATTCTGTCCCAACTTTGTGATGTGCTTTGTGTACCACAGAAGGTGGCACTGGGCTTCCCGCATATGCCTTCACTCCAGGTTACTGTATCACCTCCGTCTGCACTCAAGAAGGTGGATACTTGTCCCCCATGGGAAACCCAGATCTCTCTCCTTGATATGTCTAATCCTGGAGTTCCTGGGTATGCTGCACTGACACACACTGTCCCTGCCTTCAACCACTGGATGTGGAGGATCCAGAAGTATTCCAGAGCATTCCTGACATCCAGGAGATTTTCCCTACCTCTTCTGTGCAGCAGCAACTGCTAGCTACCTACACCATATGGATGCATTCAAGTGTGGAGCCCAGTGCTCTCTTTCAAGAAGGGTGCTGGCAAATTGTGTCCCATTGGGATTCCACTGTCTGAAAAATTCCTCTTCCCCACTGACCTTTGCAGCCAGTGACCTGTCCTACTTCATGTAGCAGAATCTGTCTACAGGCAGCACCAAACCTTCGAATCTTGCTCTCGGGTGCTAAGTAAAGGCCCAGGCTGCTTTCCTTTCCCCCCTTTTCCCTTCAGCTGCATCTCTCTCAGAACGGTCCTTTACCCCCTCCCTGTGCGTGCACTACAGCCTGGGCCTTCGCAGAGGCTGACTCCTCTGTCTAAAGGGTTCCCAATCCCTACATATGCAGGGCTGTCCCCACATTCTCAAGGAAGCCCAGCACTTCTTCTTCTCCCACCTGAACTCTTGCTCCTACTTTACTATTGCTCTGTAGCACTCATCAATCTGTAATATACCTTCTAATTGCCTTATTTGCTAGTTGACTGCTCCTTCCCTCTCCTAGACCATAAACTCCTTGATGCCACCACTTCTTTCAGATTCACTGACACACCTGGGTGCCCTGAACACCCTGGTCCATCCTGGGCTCGATTACATATTTGTGACATCAACACCCACCTTGGACCCTGCATCCCAATCTTCTTTCTGAGACCTGCTGCGGTCTCACGCAGCCCCCTGGCCCTGCCAACGCTTGTATCTCCACTAGACGCACTCACTAAGAAGACAGGGCCCTCTCTCACACCACACACGCCTCAGAGCTAAAGACCTTCAGGTCCTGCAGCCAGGACATGGAGACAGCAGGCCGCATGTACAGCACGTGGTTTCCAAAATCCGTGGGGGCCCAGTGGGCTTTGTTTCTTTCCTAACACTGGCTCAATCAAGTCTTATTCCAGGGACCTAGATTTTCTGCTCTTTTTCTTTTACTTTTTTTTTTTTTTTTTCTTTTACTGTTTTCCCAGTTAGGTTCTACACACTAGTTTGGGCCCCAGGACATCATGGATCATTAGCCCCAATTCCTGCAGTCTTGTATCAAACAACGACAGACTCCTCCCTGAAATGCCCTTGCTGAGGAAGCTGGAGGAAGCTCCTTGAGAGGGAACAGGGTGATTTCAGTGGCACAGCGTAAGTAAGTGTCACCAGGAAGGACCAAACTTCGATTTCTTCTTCTTTAGCCTAATTTTGCTGCCTTAATAGGGAGCAGCCTTCCAGGTATTTTCTTGCAGACATTAAGATAAACACCTTTAATCCTACAATTCCTTTCAGCATTTACACTAAGAAGCCTATTAAGGCTTTAAGTGAAATTTTTGGTGCTCAGATCTGACACCCCATGTGACCCACAGGAGATCTTTGTCTTTATACCTTTGTCATATTATCTATGGCATCTCTCTTTTTACAGAAACTTAAGCTTCATAATCATTCTTCCTGCAAAGTCATAGGCTACATGCAGTCTCTTGAGCTCACTGAACACAATTTTTGCTTTTTTTCCTTTTAGGACCTCCTATCTGAAACTTGATTATGTAAGCAACCACCTACTATACATACTGAAGGCAATTTTTTTTGTCTTCCTGCTTGAAGGAACCCGTGTGTGTGACTGAACTTCCTGTGTGGACTGGGTTTTGTTCCATTGCTCCTCCACCGTATATTTACTTTGGGTTGAAATTTGGGACCCTTTGTGACTTTTGTCTCCAGAGTAGACATAGAGCCCCTCTGCTCTCATTCATTCAGCTCTTTGTCATTTGGCCTCCAAGAGATTTGTTAGAAGTGCAAGTGGGATTATCTGATTTTCTCCTCCGCATATACAAAGACTCTCTTTCTATGACTGCTATCATTTTTAGGGAAAAAAGTCTTAATTAATTAATGTGACCAAAAGACTCTCCCTAGCTTGTGGGCTTGGTGTGCGGTTCAGTGGCAAAGCAGTTGCCTGGAATGGCATAAGGACCTGGGTTCGATCCTTGGTGCGGCAAAACAAAAAAGAAAAAAGAAAAAAAAACATTTTCCATAAATTAGTCTTGCTTGTCATTCTAGATCTGCCTGCCATCCATATAGATGGCTGCTATACAAAAATAGTGTTTTAATATGAAGAAATTGAAATGTTGCCCTAAACATACCTGTGGTAAGAGATATATTGTACTACGATCTTGGGCATAAGACAATGAAAACTAAGCCACAACCTTTTTTTTGGGTAAGGACAACTTTTTTGTTTCTTGGCCCACAGGATGTCATCTGGGTCCAAATTAGAGCAGTTATTGCCTTGGTCCAGGAAACTATACATCTGGGGTTAGTACCATCTATGCTGAGATGTACAGGTAGAAAAGCTTCTAGTTAGTCAAAAGAAAAAGTCAAATATATCCTAAGATCTTGTATTCATCTGTACATTTCCTTTTGGTATTTTACTGCAAGTTAGAGAGATGTTTGAAGAGACAATGAGAGATGTCACAGAGACAAGGGAGGAGGAGCTCCTGTCTGTCTGCACTTGCAGTTGGGGAGGTACCAAGCTGATAGGCCGCGCCTGTGTGATTGTACCAACTCTGAGATAAGCATTTATTTTACATGTTAATAGCCCAGAAATGTCTGAAAAGTCAGCAGTGTCTTATATTTGGTGAAATATGTCTTTCTTCACATGAACAACCACTTCACTACGTTTTACTGATCAAGAACCTATAGAGCAGGGAGATCATTTACACCAAGTCACAAGTGGCAGAACCAGGATTCCAACTGAGGTCTGGACAACTTCAGAATTCCCTAAACAATCACACGTATTGCTTCAGATTTGGAATACCTTCCTACTGTTCACTAGGACATAGTCTGGATCCACAATGGTCTCTAATGGCAAAGTATTGTAAGATGAACTATGTGCAGTTGGAAGGAATCCAGTCTCATCACACGACCAGGCTGGAGGGAGTAGATGTCAACAGGACAGGCCGTGCCTCCTGGCGACCACGCTACTGGAGGTGCACAGCGACTGGTAGCACAGGTGTTAAAAATGAGCAGCATCTGATAAGACTGGAAAAAGAAGTCTAGACTGTAGTTACAAGCAGCAGAAACTTGCTGTGACATGGGTGAGAAGGTTTAGTAAGAGGTAATGGGGTGTTTTGACAGGCAGGCAGAGCCTATGAGGTGGAAGTTTCAGTGCAGACAGTAGGAAGATGCAGACAGAAAGCCTCAGGGATCTCCCTCAACAGGTCACAGGCAACAGGTCCATAGGAAGAACTTAGCATGAACACTTTTCCCTCCAGAGGCAATTTTGACATTCAGTGAACATGATTTTTCTAGGATGGTACCCAGGACCAAGTCCCAGGGGTGAGACATGCCCAGGGAGGAGAGAGTCCATGGATGTGTAATGCACAGAGGCCTGAGCATGTGGGGAATCTTGGTTTCCAACGATGCTTTGTAGGAAGAAGAAGAAGGGCACCCCAGTAGTTCTGTGCACTCTCTGTGGTGAAGGTTAATATGACAGTTTGCAGGAGGCATGGGCTGGACACTAGCTGGGTCTCCCTGGTCGAGTAACACTGTTCTGTCTACAGCTGAACAAAGGCATAGATAGATTCCACTGTAGGCCAAAGAGCTCCATGGTGGCTTGTCTCTGCTGAGTCTTCAGAGGCAGGAGCGTGGCACAAGGCTGACATGACAGAGGAAAAGCAGATGCACTGCCCACATTCAGACCAGCTCATCAGCGTGAGCCTCAGAGGACACTGTGGAGCTGCCTTGGGCCACTGAGTGACCCTTTCCCTGAGCATAGCTCTCTCCCTACCCTGTGCTTCCTAGAATCTCGCTTAGCCCCAGAGGCCCTGGCCCTTAAAAGGAGAAGCAAAAGGGTGGCACGGTGCCACACCCTGCACCCCATCTTGCAAGGTACTGTGTCGAAAGGAAAGAGCCAAGCCCAAGTGTCTGGCCAGCAGTGACGGAGGGAGAGCGCACTGCTTGCTGTGAGTTCAGAGTTCGAAAACAGCGTGGATTACACCTCGGTAACTGAACGTGCTTGCACAGCTACGGGATCTGCCTGGGATGTGATTAAAGTGTCCTAGCAAAGACACACACATACACGCACACACACACACACACATCCCAAATTGAGCAGCCCTACTCTGAAAATCTTCAAATCCATTAAAGTCTATACAAACATTCCAAATTTGGAAGAACTGACTCTACAGCTCTTCTGGTCACAGGTATTTCAAGGAAGGGAAACTCACTCTACATAACTGATTAGGAGTGGATTTTCTGTGTCACTTTGCTGAGGCCCCAGGTGCCCCAATATTGGATCAAACACTGCTCTGGGTACCGTGAGGTTGTTTCAGCAGAGAAACATTTCACTTGGTGGCTGGAGCAAAGAAATTTCCTGGAGCGCATTTCTTACTGGTTATGTTTCTCTGAAGTTAGGAAAAATTTATTCTGAGCTTCTTCCCGTGGGGGTTGGAATTTTGCAATAAGCTGTATTCGATGGTGTTACACAGGTAGCCATGTGCTCCAGGATGGGGCTCAAGCTCCACCTCTGGCTCCTCTGCATTCCTTGGGTGGGTTCTGTTCAATACACCCAACCAATTGCCATTGTTTTTAAGGAAAGCATCCCACAGTATCAGATAAGGTGGGGCACTGGGGTCACGAGTCTGCTGTCTTAGGAATCTCTAATATCTCAAAGCACTGGCTGTTAGCCAGGGACAGAAGGGGATACACTCACTTCCGAACAGCCATTTCGTAGATACAGAGAGAATGAAGGAAAACAGAGACCAGAGCAGCTCACAGCAGCCTGCAGCAAGGCTAAGGCGGGTGGGAGGAGACTGCACCTTGGTGGTAGCACAGGCATCCATTAGTCCTGCCTTCTCTGGACCTGGCTGGGACCCTCTGGCTACATATGCCAAGCCTCAGCCTCACCACCTAACCAGTGCAAGGTGAACCCAGACAAGCTGTGCCCCTAGGTGTCAGGCCCAGCTAGAGATGGGTGGTTTTACTTTTGAGAATGAATAAAGCTTTGAGCTTAGATGACTCTCTTTTTATGCTATCCAACCTGCCTTCTGTGCTCCATGTTCTCCTCCAGCATGGAAGATGTGGCCAGGCCCTGAGTACAAGAGGGGGAATGTACGGATTTGTATTGTCCTCACTTTGCCCACTGCACGCCTTTGCCCATGTGGGTCCCCAGATAGCCCCAAATGCAGTCATTTCTGAAGGCCGGGAGAGGCCGTGACATTTAGTCAATGAGTGCTTTTTACCTGGGGACATAAAGCACATCCAGCTGGGGATTCATAAGAAATTTGATAAAGGTTTATTCACAGGAGTGTAGGTAAGGTTAAGGCAACAAATAAGGGATGCTAAAATATCCAAGACCAGGAGGAGGTGGTCACCGCTCTGAGACCTGGAGAACAGGAATTGTGAGTAATGAAACAAGCACAGGGTTAGTGTGGTGCGGAATGTGTCCCTCCCTAGAACTTCAGTGCTAAGCAGGCAGGGGCTGGAGAAGAGCCGCATGGACATCTTTCGTCTCCTGCCTTCCTGCCTGTCTCCTGCTGGGTCTCCCTCCAGCCCAACTTAGCCAAACCAAGAGAGCAGGGAAGTGGAGGAGGGGCTGAGGGTGACGAACAGGAAGAGGCCGGTGGACAATAATCAACCAAGCTGCTGGAAGCCCCTCAATAGTTTGGCTTATTGGTTTTGTGTTTTACTAGTTATGCATTTATTGTGGAAATACTATTTAATCAAAAACTTTATTTCTCAGTGAAAGTCTCTGTTTTGTCATGGGATTCTTATTTATTACCTACCAATGCTTCTGGTACTGAGATTGTGTCTGGAATCTTCCAAATGATATACCAGTTTTTCATCACAGTGATGATGAGGGGAACATCTAGTCACTCTATTTGCCAGTGAAGGTACTGGAGTTGAAAGAAGTTAAACTGTCCCAAGTCCTGGTGCCTAGGAAATAGCATAACTGATGCTTGCAACCAGTATTTTTGACACTTGATCCATTTTTATGTCCATGAACCGTGGTACGCTGCACTGAATGTCCACAGCACACATTTCTACAGATGTCCAACCACCCTGCTGCCCAACTGTGAAACCCTTCTCTAGACCGCTTTGAGACAAGAAAATGAACCCCCGTCGGATACTCCTCTGCTACACCCTTGGTGTGACCTTAAGCAAGGCCCTCTATTAGATTTTCATCAGGAAATGAGAGCTGGGATATGTCAATAGTTTTGAATTATTTTAACAACAGTTAAATTTCTAAAATGATATCCTTGGGATTGGGGGGATGTTATGGTTGATACATTGTGTCAACTGGGGAGTCTGGAGGTTTGGCTGAGTGATTCAGCAGGAAGCCAGGGTGCGTACTTTATATATATCCTGAGCCTGTGGAAGAGGAGGGCATGGAGACTGTGTGAGAGCTACACGTCCCCTGGGTGGGGGTAGGCTGTTTACAATGTAAGGGAAGAAAAGAGGCTGCTTGCAGCCATTCCTCCCTTTTTGCTGGTTGCTTTTGCTGTGCTCTGCTGCCATGAAAAGTTTGCCCTCTGTCATGTGCCACTCTGCCTCAGAACCAGCCAAGTATGGAAGGAAACCTCCACGAACGGTAAGCTAAATAAACCTTTCCTTCCTTCATTTTGGGCATTGGGTATTTTGTCTCAACAACGAGAGAAAAGTAACCAAGACAGGGGGTTAGCTCAGAGGTAGAGCACTTGCCTTACATGTACTAGTCCCTCGAAAAAAAAAAAAAAAACAAACAAAAGTCCCACTGAGAAATTTAAAGAAAATTAATGAAATTGCCATTCTCTGGATAAAGCCTAGAGAGAGAATTCAAGAGGAACATTTCTCGAAAGTGTCTTCCTGGATGCCGACCTGCCCGAGCCTCCCCCACGTTGTCAACCCCTAGATCAGTACTAATTATCAGGATCCAGACCAACTCCATACAAGTGTGTGGGTTGTAATTGCTCCGCCTGTACCATG
This sequence comes from Dinomys branickii, assembly GCA_004027595.1. Classification (NCBI taxonomy): domain Eukaryota; kingdom Metazoa; phylum Chordata; class Mammalia; order Rodentia; family Dinomyidae; genus Dinomys; species Dinomys branickii. The sequence continues at coordinate 202,398 of PVLD010000521.1, read as the reverse complement.
TGGATGACAGAACGGGATGAGCTCTTTGGCTGTGTTTTCAGCAGCAATTAATGTCAGCACATTGGCTGTCATTCCAGACGATAAGGAAAGAGATGTTTATAACTTCTTAAATCAGTGGGCTTTGGCCAACTTGTGTAAGCACTGGATTTTTCTAGTCCTAAATTTATGAGCGGTTACCCATTATGATTATATTTTTGTGCTCTTCTATTTCCACATCCTATCCTCATCCACGAACTGTTGGTGTACTCTTCTTTTAATGCAACCAGGAATGAGGCTGTCAAATTGAAGAGCATGTGTGTTTCCAACTCTAGGCAGAAAATGGGACAGGAGCTATTTAAGCCATATGTATCACAAATAGCACCATGCACATGTAGCTGCTTATTAGATATCTTTTGAATTACTCCTTGAGGCACCCGGGAAGGCTTTCTGGAGGCAGGACCATATTGGAAAAGAACCCTGGAGGACGGCCAGGATTGGAAGGGTGGGAAATGAGAAGTGTTTCCCAAGCCGCGGACTAACAAATAAAATCCACAGGCTGAACCCTGAATTGTGTCTGTGGGATGGAGAAGCTCTAGCTAGTTGCTGGTTAAGGGTTATGAAGAAAAGACACTAAATGGCCAGCAGGAAGAGCAAGGTGGGGCCAGATGGCTACACAGTTTCTGATGACAGTGGAGACACCAAAGGATGCTGGGAAGGCAGTGGCTATGGAGGAAGAGGTTGGAGATTAAGATTAAGGGGTTAGGGATTAAGATGGTAGCATAAAACCAGATGAATCAATGAGGGAGGAGCTAGAAGAAGGAAAACACTGGTGGAAGCAGCACCCACTGGTAATAATCCCCCCAATGCCTCTGTCAGGCTGGAGTGCACATGGGAAATGCTGGCCCGTCCAGTGCCCACCCACAATGACCACACTGAGGACAAGGAGGAATCTAGTTCACTCAGTCACGAGTGGCTGAGGTCTCAGCTCAATGACAGAGAGGGCATCTTGCGGGAGCCCAAGGACAGTCACTAAGACAGGAAGTCATTAGCCTTCATGAATGGGAAGTGGGTGTGACACTCGGCCTCCATCACAGACAAGCTCCAAGGTCTCCGCCCCCTTCCTCTTCCTCCTGTCTTCTGTTGGAAAATGTGAAGCAGGAGAGGGCGGAAGGGGTAACCTGAGCCATGCTTAGGGCTCAGTGATCATCTCTGTTCCTTTTCCTGAGTGGTCTCAGTCCTGTTCTCCAAAAGCACGCTTCTCCAGGATAATCAATCCTGTTCAGTTTTACAGTTTGCCACTGTCACCAGCTCGGCAAATTTAAACTTTCCCATGCCCACTCTGAAGCCCCTTCCCTCCCCTTTAGAAATGCTTTGATCTTTGAGAAAATGTACTGTCCAACCCCTGTGTGCATATGTACGGTTTCACCACTAGGCTGTATTGTTCCTAAGAGCAGGGATGATATTTCTTCATCTTAACACACTTGCCCTGAGGCACAGAGCCTGGGTGTGACAGGACTATACAGATGTTGGCTGAATAGTTGCAAAAAGTTACGAAGAAAGCAGTAGCCATCTCCCCTTTACTCTGTTTTATCGGATTTTACTTGTGGGGATCAACTATGTTTTTCTCTTAGAAAAAATTGGGCTACCATCTCAATTATGAATTATATTATTTCTAGGAACAGAACTTGATAGCATTAGTATCCTCAGCTCCTTGGGCTGCAAAATTAAAGTCCAATTAACTCTCAAAGGCTACAAATAGGTAGACACCTGCTCTCCTGCAATTCCACTCCAGCTGAGGGCTTAGTCCTGCATGGCCTCGCAGATACAGTTTCAGGAAAGATAAGTTACTAGAAAGTGCTTCTAAAATGGGTTCTCTAGGGCTGGGCCAGGGTCAGGGCAGCATGTGGCAGGTCCCAATGGACAAATACACAGTACTACTAAGGTGGTAGATAGCCCATCCAGTGCCGTCGGCTGCTTCTAAGAATTGGTGCTTTTAATTGGTGCCTTATATGCTTAACAGTGGTTAAAACATTTGTAAATCCTCATAGCAAAACAGTTTTTGTTGATATAAATAATTTCATCCATCATAGCATTCCCCAAAGTTGTGGTTTCAATTGTGACCATGAGGTACATGATCTGCTCTGCCTGTGCTGTTGGAAACCAAGTCATGGAGAAAATTGAAATCCAAAGAAGTGCACAAAATGATCCTCTTTGTTTTCCTCACAGGCCTTTGAGTTCAAGGCCCCATTTTTATTCTTCTCATGCGCTTTTAAGGTGTTTTAAGGATTGCTGGGTCAGGTAATGACATTTGAAGTGGTGTAACTCCAACCAGCCAACAGAGATCAAATTATTCAGAGAAAATTTCTTGGTTGGAAGGGTCAAACACCCACAAGAAGATTACTGTTAAGGAAAGGTTCTGTGTGACCTTTCAGAGCAAGAGGACTGAACAATTACAGAAATAAAACTGAGCCTCATCTGTAATAATAAAATCAGAGAGCAAGAGCTGAGAGGACTTTCAGTCACCAAACTAGTAATGAATGAAAAATGAAAGACCAAAGACTACATACTTGGTACAATTCTGGAAAATGTTGCCACTTGTCTAGTTTATCATTTTCATTATTACTTGGCAGGTATGTTACAGTGACTAATGAGACAACTCATAAAACTGGAAAGGTTTCCACAGGGAACTGGAAGCTGGAGGACAATTCCCAAGAGGTGGGAAAAGCTACTTAATAACAAGACAAACTAAGTAAAAAGAAGAAGGAAGTGCAGGAAATATCTGAGGCTTTGGAGGTGGGCAGGAGATGAGCAGTGGAAATGCCCGCAAGAGCCAATGTTTTCCATCTTGAAAAGAGCAGAGTGCAGCAGTCACAGCAAGATTGCTCTTCGGTACCCTTGAACTTCAAAGCACTGCAGCTGCAGAAGCAGTCAGTACTTCTTTGTTCAGGTACTTTTCCGCTAGCCTCACCTCCTTTCCAATAGGGTGAGAAAACATTTCACAGTGTCCAAAGGGCCCTTCCTAAATTCTAAGGGATGAAGTGAGAGACATTCAGGAGCCCGGCACATTAGCATCCTTTTAATGCAGCATGAAGTTGCGGGCTTTTAATGTGGATATTAGTTATCAAAGCTGATTACTGAAATTGCAAAGAAGCCTTGTGTGCTGCTTGTAGGCTAGGATGGATGGTGGCAGCAGAGCTTTTTGCATGATAAATGAGAACGGATGCTCCCTTTTAAGGCCATTGCTCTTTCAGGTTGCTAATTTATCTTTTTATCCCTGATTTATCCCTCTCTACTCTCCTTAAGCTGCCTTCCCCCCTTGCTACTGTTTCTTAATGGCATAGGATTGGATTTACTGTGACAGATTTGGCAAATTTACAGCTGTAGAAAGGTGCCTTAAAGTTGTTGCTCAGAGCTTTCTGGAGACGCGTAACAACATTGATGGGAATTGATAGCCCCTTGGAGCAAAATAAGTTGAAAATGTTGCCAGGGCTCCAGGGGATGAGGTGAACTTGATATCTTCATTTATTTTTCCAATGAAGCCTTGGCTATTTCTGTTTAAATTGATAAACTGATGTCTAAATTTTACTACAGTTAGTAACAGTAGCAATAACAATGTTTATGTAACAAATAGTGATATATCCATTGTGGTTGTTTGGCTTCATACAACAGCTATTGGTTTTGATTAACTTAAAAGAAAATTTATTGAAAAGGTATTGAGAGCTCTTACAGTCATGGGAAACATGGAGAGGCAACCTAGGAACTTGGCCAAAACCAAGTCTACCTTAGTGACAGAATCAGGACCCTCCACATAAGACCTCCAAACACAACGACCTAGACATACTCACCACGCTGGGATGGAGAGGAGCTCTGTGTGTAGCCTCTTACTCTCTCCAAGAACATCTAAATTCGAAGGATGGGGAATCTTCTGGCCTATCTGGGGTCACAGTGAGCCCTTTGTATGGTTATGCAAGACCTCTGATTATTATATTGGCAGCCTTTAGACAGAGAACTGCTTCGGGGAAAAATCTGATGTTTTTTAAAGTGGAAAATGTTTACTCAGCCACCAAAAAAAATCCATTGTGCTTTCTTTTTCATGAAAATCATAAAACATGATCTAACTTACACCATGCAGCAGCTCTCCAAAGTATGCAGGTGATATTAGAACTGTTTTATAGAAAAAGCAATTTAGAATTCAATATAGTAGATGAACTCTCCCAAGTCCTGTAGCAATTAAGATCCAATAATATTCAAAATAAAGTTTCCTGTTACATATTTTATGTCCTTTCTCTCTCTTTCATCTCTCTCATTCTTTGGAGCTTAATACTCAGTTCAGTAGGATTCCTGAGGAACTTCCATTCCTCCGTCTGTTCCTTTCTCTTCTGTGTTTCGCCCCACCTTCAGCATTCCCGTTGTCTCTTTTTTCTCTTTAATTAATATTACTGAAAGTTCTCTCAGTTTTCCCTTAAAGTAATTTGAATTTGAAAGACCAAACTTCAGGTACTGAGTGCATTCTCAACTTTTCTTCTTCCTCCTCAGCAACACGAGTTAGTGTGAGTTGGGGCTGAGTATGCTGGGAAATCTAAAGTGATGGTGACTTAAACGTGATAAACTTTTTGTCTTTTTGTTTTACAAAAAGCCAGGGTGAGCCATGTGTGATGTGGAGACTTTGGAAAGTCCTGGGCTACCCAGCTTCCTTCTCCTCTATCTTCTTAGTGTTGTCTTCCAATTTCAAAACCCCCTTCTTAGTCATCATTGCTGGAGCCAGCATGTCAGATGCTACCGGAGAAAAGTGGGAGAGTCTATGAGGGCTTTGCTGATTGTTTATGGTCCTCCGCAGACGCCCCTAGGAAATCCTTCCCAGCAGCCTCTGCTTGCATCCCATTGGCCAGATATTAGTCACATGGCTACATCTAGACAAGTAATCTCTGAGTCTAGGTTTCCTCCTTGACTTGAAGATGATCTCTAATTCTAAGCGCTCTGATGAGGATTAGATGACATTATGTATGTGTGTACTTCCTAACAGAAGGCAAGTGATAAGCACCTGCAAAAAATTGATTCCTTTCTACTCTCTCCATGAAGCTGGTGTTTAGCGCAAGTGTGGTACTAGTCATGGTTCCTTGGCCCTTTGTAGGATCTTATGACCTCAAAGAGAAAAGCTTTTTAAAATCAGGACTTCATCAAAATATCAAAGGTTTTGTTAACCCCCTTGTTGCTGCTCTCACATTATTCAGCTTCTCTGATCTCGTTTTGTCAGTGTGTAATGTGAATAGCGAAGCCTGCCCTGTGGACTTGCTGGGGGAGTGATGTGACATAATGGGGAGCATGCTCCTCACTCAGTTTCTGGCTTAACACAAGATGTTCAGGAAATGGGAGTCGCTCTCTGCCCTCTCTCCACCCCAGACTGACAGTCATTTATCAACACAGGCTTTTATCTTTGGACATAAAATGGGCATGTTTATGGCTCTGTGTCATCATTTTTAAAAAGAATAAAATAAAGTATTAATAAAAATTATTTGAATGATTTGCTTTTCTCTCTGTGAGCTCAGAATGCTTCAGATTTCCTGGCTCCTCATTACCACATTTTGAGGTTCCAATGCCTTGTACATACATTCACTGTGTGTCTACCATGGGCTAGGTTTGTGCCAGAGAGTAGGAGGCCAGCAGCAAACAAAACCTTACAAGGTTTTTTTTCTGAAACTCACTTTAGAGGCACAAGTAAAAAAGTGCATGAATACCATAATTACAGGGAATGGTGCACTCTATGAAGACAAACAAGAACACAAGAGGACCATGGCAAGGGCCATCCAGATGACACCTTCGAGGGACCAATGGTCAGAACTCCTGCCCGCCATGGCGCACAGACTCCGGGCCACTCCTGGGGGCTTCTTAGTAAAAGGCTATATTGAAGCTGATCTCCTAGTTTTCCGACAAGACCTCTAGAACTAACTCCAGCTTTCCTTGCATACCTGTTACTGTGGGAAGCCCAAGTCTCCCACAGTCCCCCTGAATCTCTGCCCCATATACCCTGACACATCCTGCAATATGAACTAATCTCCATTCATTTCCTCCTTGTGCTGCTGGAATCTTAATCTGGGAGTCATTGTGGTTTTTGGTATCCTCAACCTCAAAGTCTGTTTATCCCTTTCTACGTTCAGCCTGACTCCTGGCTCTCCTTGGCCTCAGATACTTTTGCTTTATTATTAGAACTATGCTTGCTTTTGCTTTATTTTCTGCTATAGTCAATGTATTGTAGGCTCTAGAGATGGGGGGCCTCTTCCTTTTCCTCCCTGCTTGGAGGACTTTTTATTCCTGTTCCCTCAGACTAGGCACCTTTGAAGTGCAGATCATGAGACCACACCACCCTCTGCCTCCCTGGGATGTGGTCGGTCTCAGAGCCCAGGGTCACTTCCTCCACCCCGCCAACCACTGCTGCACCTGGGTCTTGTCTTCATAACAAACTGTGTCATCATCTGTGATCATTTCTGCGCTCACATAGATTACCTGTTCAACACCCTGGCAGACAGTTACCTTCGGTCACTTTGAGTAATCCTTGCTTCCACACTAAGCCATCTTCTCTCCCACATCTACCCTAGGGCTCCTCATTGCCAATAGCTAAACTGTCTCCGAATGTCGATGCCAGCATTCCATGTCTGCTCCACATCCATCTTTTTGGCTCACGTCTCTGCTTCCTTCTGCTTAGACTCCCTCCCCTGAGAACTTCTCTTTCCCCAGCCCTACCCCTTGTGTCTCTTTGCCCTCACCTTTCTCACACACATCCCATCTCTTTCCTCATCCTACTTGAAGTTCAGTGCTTCTATTAAGATCATTCCTTCATCAATACCCTTAGCTGCTCACCAGAATTCTCTGCAAAAATTTCAGAGCTGGTTAAATCAATTCTCACCTACTGGGAGCCAACCCAGGAGCAGCCAAGCATGGCTGCAGAAAGAGGCTCAACTATTCCGCTTAGGCGCAATCTGTAGGAAAGACCACAAATCCCAGATTAGCCGTCCACATCACGCCACAATTTTACTGCATGTCAATTCATTCCCACAGTGTCAAAAACAACTATTTTATAGCATCTCATCTCTCTCCTTAAACCTCCCACACCATGATCCTCTGTTTCAGTCTCACTGAGACAGTAAAAGAAATCACAAGAGAGCTAATTTGTCTGCCCCAAAGCCCACCAATGTGCACTGGACACAAGCTGTGAGCTGAGCCTGGCATCTCTGGGCACACTGACGGCCCTGTCTGGCTCTTTAGCGTTGGCCCTGCAGCTCTTCCAGCCCCTGCATTGCTTTTCCCTTGCCTTGATGCTCAGCTTCACCCATTCTCAGCACACAAGTGCAGTGCTCCTAAGCTGCAATGGACTCCATGGCCCTTGGTCACTGTCTGTTTCTATTGTCCCTTCGCGGCAAAACTCTTGGAAAAGTTGTGTCAGTGCTCTCACCTGTTTTGGCCCAATTTCATTTCAGTCAGGTTTTTGTGCACTACACCTACAAGGAAACCATGTCATTGGCCTCCTCCCCTTGCCCAAGCCTACAGCACATCACCAGCCTTGTCCTAGTCACCTCCCTGCAGAGTCCAAGGATTCCTGTGCCCTTAGAGCGAACTCAAATATTCATCCACCTTCAATTTCATAAGCATCCCTGAAGAGCCTTTACACCTTTGAAGGGAGCTTGACCCAGGCTAGAGGTCCATCTTTCCTTGGGAGGGCACCCTTGCTCTTCGTGGGCTCTGAAACAAGACTTCATGGCCCAGGTACAGCCAGGTTTTCTTTAGACTACAAATTATAAAGTGAAAACAGGCCCAGCAACCAGGGAAAAAATATGTGATGTTTTTGTTTAATTGTCCTTGTTTAATGTATGTAAATTCCTACCATTTTTTAATCTCCAATTTTATTTTGTTTTCCTGGTGATTGGAAGCTTTAATTTCCTGCTTTTGTTGGAAATCAGTTTTATTTTCATGGCTCTGTAAGAATTTCTCATCAATAATTCAGCTACTAAAAGAAAGTGATGTATCCATTGCCTGGACAGTGTCCCATTTGAGTTAAAGAAAGCCTAGCTGATCGGGCGATTTCTTACATGGGTGCATGAACTAAATATCTAGGACGAAAACATTTTTCAGGAAGTAGTTCTTCATTTGCATAAATTCACAGTCATTCCACTTTCAAATTTCCAAGTCCTCAACCTTATGGGGAATGAATGAGGCCTGCTTAGGAGGTGAGAGTGGAGAATAGTGAGTACAAATTCTAGCAGATCTTTCTATTTGGCCAATAAATTGTTTTGAGGAAGTGTAGGCTAAGAATGAGTCTAGTTCACCAAGATCCCAAATACCATTTCTTATATCCAACCAGTGTTCTTAAGCAAACTTTTGTTAAGAGTCTCTACGTGCCAGGCACTGTGCTGGGCGCTGGGCTACAGCAGGAAAGAAGAGACAGCCAAGTTCCAAATCTCATGCAGTCTGTGCCCAGGCAAAGGGAGACTAGTGCAAATGCGTGCACCAATAGATGGACAAGAAATGTTCAAGAGAAGATGCGGTCACATGGAGTAGCAGGCGATGGTACTGATCCAGAAGACCAGGAGTGCCTTCCTGAAGAGTTGCTATTTGCACTGAGATGTCCATGGTATGAACAAGTCACTGTGTAAGCACCAGGGAAGAGATGCCACATGGGAGTCACCTACAAGGGCAAAGAAGCTGTAGAGAAAGTTTTCCTGTCCCAGGAAAAGAAGCTTAGGACACAACATGAGCCAGAAGGATGGTGGCGCAAAACAGGGCTAGACAGGAAGGGAGAACAGATCCCCAGCAACTTAGATTTTGCTCTAAATATGACAGGCAGCTGTAGGAGATTGTAAAGCATGATCTAGTCTGTATTTTAAAATTTTATTCTGGATAGCGAGGACAAAGTAGTTTATAGGATGCAAGAGTGAAAAGAAGACCAGTGACTGCTTTAAAAAAGCCCAGAGCACAGGCAGTGGCAGCTTGAAGGGTTGGCACAATAGCTGTGCACACGGCGTACAGACATCGGGACACTGGAGGCAGAGCCACCAGGCCTCACTGATGAATTGGGTGCATTGGGTCAGGGAATTCAAGGACACTTTTTGCTTTGAACAGTTGGGCAGTTAACAATGCCATTGACTGACATGGGAAGGAGTAGAAAAAATAAATTCAGCTGGGAAAATTTAAAAGTGTTTGTTTCGGCCACATGTCATTGAAGATGCCCACGAGTTACCCCTGTGCAAATGCCTGGCACTGGATAATGGAAGCACTGCCTACCTTTCTGCTTTCCCTGAGGGCTTCCAGGCTGGTAGGTCTGCTAGAATATGTAGGTTAAGCACGTTGGTTTGAGAGCAAGATGTCCTTTGTTTGAATCCAGGTTCTACTGCCTACAAGCTCTGTGACCTTGGGTGAGATTCTTAAGAGGTCTAACCCTGACAACCCTCATTTGAATAATGAGGATAAAATATATACCTCATAGGCTGATTATGAGGCATGAGTAAGTTAATTTATGCAAAGTGCTTAAGAAAGTCCCTAGGCAAATACAAGTACATAATGTATATTGGGTCCTATTGTTTGGATACCTGCTCTGAAATGTGCCTTCTGTATAGCAAATCTTCACATATCCCTCAAGTCAACATTGTCAGCTAAATGTCAGTCTTCAGCAGACTGAGAACAGATGAATGCAAGAACAGACACACTTTTACTTCTTGAAAATGTGCATATGTGCACATACTATGCCCATCTTGGCCACCTAGGAGGCAGAAGACCGAGAGGGTGTATCTGCTTGGATTTCCAGATTCTCATATCTGGCTGCACGCTTGACATGCTGTCCTCTATGTCTGTCATCTCAGATCTAACAGTCTCATCTCTACTCCCAAACCCAGGGCTGCTTCTGTTTCCTCCTCCCCTATGTTGATGACTTCTTGGGGCCTCTAATGGCTTGGATGTAACACCTGGTAGTCATCACGGATCCCCATCTTTCTCAAACATTTTTGAGCACTTCCTGTGAAGTGGCTCTGCAGCCCCCCACCCCCTGTGGTCCCCTCTTGCCACGTTCCCTCCCTCACTTTGCTGCAGCCACTCTCCAGATCTGCCCTTCACTCACCGGTCCCCCGGCCGACAGTCAGACAGCCACCTACTCTCCCAGCACTCTGCCACTAGCCCGGCTGCCCTGCTGAAAACCAAAGCTCTCCGGTCCTCCTTCCCTGCCGTCGTTCCTTCGCCTTTCTTCCACTCCGTCTTGCCCTGTTCCCTGCAGAGGCAGCACCAGAGGTTTTGGACAGAATGGCCTGCTTGTTCTGAACCCAGTTTCCCTGGGGTCAGCTCAACTCTTCCACGCTGAAACTCCTCACGGTCACCTCCTTGCAGACTCAGGACCTTGGCATAATTAGGATGGTTCTACAATATAAGCAATGACTACATTTACTCAGCAGTTAGTGCTGTATTGGTCTCACAGCAGGAATTTCAGTGGTGTCACCAAAGATTCAAAATTCTCTTATCCTCTTTCTCTACCATCCTGCTGTTCACCTGCCTCACAGTCACAGTATTGCTACTGGTTGTACATCAGGTCCCCTGATCTAGGCAGAAAAACAAGGGGAAAGGGCAAAAAACAGAGGAGAAGGTGTTTTCCTGTGGAGTCAGGTTTGTTTTCTATAGGGTGCTAACTGAAATGGCTGATGGGAGCTACATTTTAACCTATAAAACAGGCGATACTGTATGGGCTGACCTAATATTTGAACAGGAGCACATTCCTCTGAAGCGCCGGCTGGGCCTGTGTCCCTGGGCCCCTCTAAGCTTCAAGGTTGAGTAGGAGACGTGTCAGGGGGACCTGGGGAAGACCAGTCCTGTTCCTGCCACACATAGTCTGTCTCCTCTCAAGTCACTAATCATCCAGGAATCTGTCTACCTTCCTGGACTTTGGTCATCTTTCAGGAGCCATGGTCACAGAGGGACCAGCACCCCTTCATGGAGAAGGTCAACTCACCCTCAGCTCCCTGCTCCTCAGCTCAGCAGCTCTCTGGCCACATGAGAACTTCAGGGTCTACTCTGTGATGCACCTGGATCTCAAGCAATTCCACCTCAGAGAGCGGCAGTGTCAGCAAACCCTGACACACTGTGTAAATCATGCTGCCTTTCAATTCCAGCACATTTGGCCTGGCCTGGACAGAAAGCCGCAGGGTGAAACACCTAAGTCTCTACACATGTTCCTCAACTTCACCCGCACAGCATGCTTTCAGCTTCCTCTCCTGTCACTGGTTTACAAAGCACGGAACTGTAGCTCAGAGAAGTTAAATCCAAGACCCTGTAGCTGGCAAGTGGCAGAGCTCCTGCTCAAAACCAGATCTTTCTCGGTGTAAAGCTTCTGCCTGAGCCATTATAGTAAACTGCTTCTGAGTAGGTATTTCCCAGGATAATCATTTTCTACTACCTGTGGGATCCCTTGACTCATTCTGAGAATTTCTTAATGGCTCTGACAAGTAAGGGGAGTTTGGATGTTTCTGACTAGTTCCTCCCACTTAGAGTTGCCGGATTTGCCCTCCTTCATAGGCTTTCCCTTCACCATTCCAGACTTTTGATCTGCTTGGATTGTGGAAATAGCAGGAAAGTTATTCTAGATGGGAATCATCTAGACCACTGGTGGCAGGTATGGCACAGTGGCCAGGCAGAGCCCTTGGTCAGCACTCAAGCCAAGTCACCCCAACCAAGATTTGGCAAACTATCAGCATGGAACAGCGAAGGCCACAGTACCTGAGTGAAAGCAAGCTAAATGCAAAGTTTACCTTTCAGCAAGAAGTATTTTGTACGATTGGAAGCTCTGCTTTTGTGTTTTCCTTTTAAGACAAAAGGTACTCGTGTGTAAGTTGTTTTTTCTAAACTGAAATCTCAGTATTCAGGTTTAATTGCAGTGTTGCTACTTTGAGATTTTAAAAAAGTGGGTTTTAGGTTACAGTTCGGACACTCAGAGTCTTTTAGAGCTTTCGGTGGTACCAACACAGATTCACTACCTCTGATTTCGAAGGAAAAGCGTAAGGAAAAGACAGTAAGCGTAGCTGAGGGAGCAGGCACGACTTAGCGTGTTCCGAGCGCGGCATCAATAGCAGTGAACAAGTTTAAAGGGTCCATTTCAGATCGTACCATTAAGGCCTTGACTCCTCCTTGTCTTTGTCTCTCTGATAACAGCTGGGTCTTTCTGTGTGGCCCTGCTTGACCTTGAATTCACTTATGTAGTCCAAGCTGGCTTCAAGCTCAGGGACATTCCTGCCTCACCCTCTAGAGTGGTGAGATGACAGGTGTGTGCCACTGCACCCTGATTGGCTAAAACGTCACAAACTGTACCAAATCGGTGAGTTTCCAGTCACTATTAGAACAATCCAGTCAGGTGCTAGAGTAGTCCTTTTTAGAAGAGCAAGCAAGCACAAGGTCCTGAGTTCAATTGCCAGTACCAAAAAAAGGCATCTGAACTTCCTTCTGTCAGCAAAGGAAAGATGATGAATTAGAGGTTTTTTACCTGGGAAAGTTAAATGACATTTGGTGTTCTGTGCTGCAACTTTAACAAGTTTTTGAAAATTGCCTTGAGTACCAAGTATATATGACATTCCTAGGTGAGGGATTGCTAAGGAAGATTTGAGAGTTTTGTGTCCTTTCTTATTACAGAATTTTTTCCAAGATAGCAATGAGATTTATGGTTTGGAAGACCTGTTAGCCTTTAAACAGACAAAAGAAAAATTCAGCTATCTCTCAGGTCAATTTTCCTCATAATAATGTAAGTTATCACTACTAGTATTAAATAAGAAATGACTTCAAGCATCTTCCAATTCTATGTTTAAAATAGTACCTAAATTGTAGAACTGGTGTGGGAACAAGAATGAATGTTGTGACTTCCTCATCTAGAATAAGTCAGTCATGTATCTTAAAATAGAATTTTAAAAAATATATAGAAGAATAGTGAAGATGTTAAGGGACTGACTCACTTATAAAATTCAGAAGCAAAATACACTAACTGCAGGTAATCTGCTTATCGTTGTGGCTTTCATTTGTCTAAGCCAGGCCAGATGACTGAGGTGACACAGACAGTGGTACATCCCTCTCCGAATCCCAAGCATGAAAGTCATCAGTAGCATGTGAGAGCCCTCGGTCCTTTTGATTCCCGAGAGTGATGTTTTGGTTGGACCTGCTAATTTTCAGTAAGTTAAGATAATTGGGCATTAAAGAGGAAATCCATGGTGAGAGAATTGGTTGTGAAAAGATAAAATGAGATGAAATTATCAACAGCTGAGGCGTACTCGGGGATGACTATGTCCAGCAAATCAGCCCTTCAAAGGACTTGTTCGACTGAGAGCTGCTCAGAGACCAGGTGCACAGAAGAAGCAGTTAAGATGCTTTGGCACTGCCTCCTCAGGTACTTGGACTCAAAAGATGAATCTGTAAAGTAATAATGCCCTTTCCAGGATGTCAGGCTCAAAGAGAATGGACAACTGAAGAGGAAAATGAATTTGCACTGATGAAAAATAAAGACTTTTCTGTCTCCCTCAAAACACTGCTCCTACTTCTGTTTTTAAAAGAGATTGCTCTAGAAAGAAACACTCATGTAAGGTTTTTACACACCAGGGTAAATGGCAAGTTCACTGATCTTCACAGCTCCCCAAGAAAGCTGTGAAGGTGAGGCCACCTCCAGACCTGCTTGGCTCCTCCTTGACATCTGGGGATCAAACGGGGTCTCTGCAGCCAATAATGGCAAGATGCAACCTGTGCATAAGCATTGGGTCTAAATTACAGCAAGATCTAATTTCTAAAAGTAGTGACATATATTGACAAAGCCTAGAGACATTTCTTATGCTCTAATAGAATCATGATGCCATTTATTTTTGGAACACTGACATTTCTGAAACTCTTTAGGTATAAAATCAATGCTAAGTAGTTTTAGAGACAGGATGCATTTCACATAAGGTTACCACAGAGCTGAGGACAGTAGTGTAGTTGCACAGGAATGGCGTAGACCAGAGACATTGCCTCCAGTGCCCCAGGGCCCCGGTGACACCTGGGTCCACACCACATGTCCAGCTTTCTCCTTTGAACTTGTCTTTGGCCTTCTTGAGATGACTGCTTCGGTTGTGAAGATGGTCTGTGAATTTACCCTGTTCTTCCTGTATCTTTCACTGCTGTAATCAGACAAGGAAGTCACTGCTAGACAGACGATTAAAAATCACCTTGGAGACAAAGAAAAGAGCGCTGAGAGCCTGGCCCAGGACCTCTCCAACTTTTCAAGTCTGGAACAAGACCAAAGTTAGCAAGCATGTGACAGACAGGGAAGTGGGACAGGCGAGATCCTAAAAGCCGAGGGAAGCGGGTGACCTGCCTCAAAGCTTCTGGGCTTTGGGAAGGTTGACACCTGAGCCCGGATTTGGCCAAGATGTAGGACCTGAAAGCTCCTGATCAGAGGGCTTCCAGGGGAAGAGCTGTGGGCCAAATCTTTAGTGTAGCGTACCGAGAAGAAAAGCAAGGGGGCGGGGGGAACTGAGACAGCAATGGAAGCACCTTTCCTTTTAAAGTTCCCTATGGCATTTTAGATCCAGTGCAGAATGGAACTGTTTTCTGCAGGGCTTAAACATGTGCATCCCTGCATTTCAGCTTTGAATCAATTTTAGCGTGCTTGAGGCTTGCACACAATGCTATGAGGTTTGGGTGGCAGTGAAATGGTTACCACAGTGAAGCAGGTCAGCAATCCTGTCCTTTCCCGTTGGGACTGTTCTTGGTCACAAGAGCAGCAAAAATTTACCTATTTAACAAAATTCTCTGATATGGTTCTGTTTTGTTCATTTTAACCGGCATGTTCCTCAGATCTCTAGACGTGCCCCTGCCACACCTCTATGTTAGGTTAGGGTCTTTCCATCTGCACCTCCCACTTCCTCCCTCCTTCCTCTCCACGCTCCAGCCCCAACTTAATTCACTTAGCACAACACCTTCCAGGTCTGTCTGTGCCACAGCAAATGGCAAATTCGCTTTCAAATGAATGATATTCTATTGAATGTATATGTGCCGCGTTTTCTCTTTGCCCTTTTTTCTTCTCATTTATTTATTTATTTATTGGTGGTACTGGGGATGAATCCAAGGCATTCTCTCTGAACTACATTCCCAGCGCTTTTTAAAAATTCTTATCTCCAGATAGTATATTAGTGAGTTGCCCAGGCTGGACTCAAACTTGCACTCCTCTTGCCTCAGCTTCTTGGAGTGCTGGGGTTCCAGGGCTAAGCCGCCACACATGGCTGTCCCATGTTTTCTTGACCCCTTTGTTCATGAGTGGACATTGTTGTTGCTTCTGTCCCTTGCTGTTTTGAACAGTGAGCAGTGAACATGGAGGCAGACACCTCCGTGAGATGGCAATTCCCTTAGCTGATAGTGTACACCCAGAGGAGGGCTGACTGGCCATAGTGTCGTCTCCTTTGGATTTCTTCAGGAACCTGTATATGTACTATTTTTTGCCATGGCTGTGCCACTTTACACTCCTACCAATAGCGTACAAGTCTGTTATCTCTTGAAAGATGACTTCTTGAAGTTTTGTTTAAGGCATGAGATGGAGGATCCTGCGGGATAACCACAGGTCTTTTTCATTTTTACAAAAACATCTTTATTGAGGTACAAACGAAATGCAAATAATGTACTTTTTAAAACATAGTATCCAAGGCCAGGCACAGCGGTGCATGCCTGTAACCCTTGGGAGGCTGATCCAGGGGGATTGGGTGGAGCTGGAAGCCAGCCTGGGCTACATAGTGAGTTCGAAACCACCCTGAAGAACAAGGTAAGACCCTGTCTCAAAAAAATAAAATAAAATAAAATAAAATCCCAACACACACATACACCAAGAAAACCCCTTGTATATCGAGGTTTCCATCAAACCCTAAGATTTCCCCTTGCGACTTCTGCCGTGCCTCCCTGTTATGTTCTGTCACAGCATGGAAAGCACTGGTCTGCTATCGGTCCCTCAAAATCAGTTCTATTTTCCAGAACTTTACTTAGAGGAGCACACAGCACATGCCCTTTCATCTGCCCTCTTTCCCTCAGCATAACTGTTTAGGATTCATCTGCCTTAGTGCAAGAATCAGTATCTCGTTCCTCCTTGCTGCTGAGTGGCATCCGGTGATAAGGACACATCACGGTTTGTTTATGCACTCACCTGTCACATTTCTGTTATCTCAGCTTTCCACTAGAAGTCTTCTGCATGGTTGTCCAAGTCCTCTGTGAGCAAAGACGATACTGCTTCCTCCTTGCAGTATAGGTGCTTCCAACTCCGTGTCTGTCTCGGTGCCCTGATAGAACTCCAGTGTGACGTGAGCAGAAGTCAGAATACAAATTCCTGCCCTGCTCCTCATTGTAGGGAGAAATAAGTCGGTAATTTACCCAAAAGTATGATGTTAGCTGGCTGGTTTTCAATAATACCCTTTATCTAATTAAAGAATTTTCTTATTGGTTTTATGGAAGCTATTATTTTAAATCAGGAATGGATGTTGGACTTTGTTAATTGCTTTTTCTACATTTGCATGTCTTTTGTTTATTTGTTTTTCTGTCTTTACTATGTTGAATTACATTAATTATTTTTGCTTTGTTTTGTGGTTCTGGGGGTGGAGCCTGGGGCCATCACCCTGAGATAGATCCCCAGCCCTTTTTGACTTGGAGTGTCACTGAATCACTAAACTACACAGGCTGGTCTCAAAGTTGCGACCTTCCTGCCTCAGCCTCCCAGAGTGCTGGGATTATAGTCATGTGCCACTAAGCCCAATTTATATGGATTTGTGAGTATTATACTAACCTTATATTTTTAAGATAAACTCAATTGATCATAATGGTAATCTTTAAGTAGTACTAGAGTTGATTTGCTACAGTTTCTCATAGAATTTTTCCACCTGGGTTACAGGGACATTATGGGCAATTTTCTTTTTTGAGGTTGTTTTCCTTTGAGTTTGGTATGAGAGCTCTCTTGACCTTTTGCAATGAGTTCTGAAGTATTCTCTTATCTTCAAAGTTTTAAAAGGATGGTATGATAGACGTGATTTCCTTACATTTTTGCAGGCATGTTATTTGGGGGTGATGGTTTAAACTTTAAACTTTAATTTCTATAACATATACAAGCCCATTCATGTTTTTTCCTCAATTTTTATACTTTAATTACATTTACTAGTACACTTTTGATATACATAATGATCATAGTCATCATCTGGAATGTGTATCTGTGCATAATGTGTCTTCATTCTGCATGTTTACAGTACACAGCGATCCCATTTCCTGTGGTTAGCTGGTGCCTGTCCATAACACACCTCAGTTCTTCTTGCAGTCCTCTCCCTCCCTCCTCTCCTCCCTCACTGGATGGTTTTCCCACTGGCAAAAGATCTCTCTCCCTACTTCCTAGGATCTGTCATTAATTTTGCTCTTTATTTACATTTTGGATTTCTCATGTGAAAGAAACCGTGTGATATTTAAGCTCATGCATCTGATTTATTTCACTTAACCTTCAAGGTTCATGGTGTATCCATTTTCTATTTTTTTTTTTTTTTTACTGGTATTAAAGTCATTCATGCTACCTCTTTTCCTCTTTGTAATAATATACCTTTAGAATCTATTCCAGTATGTCCTCTCTCATTTCTGGTTATTGATGATGACTTGAATTCTCTCTCTCTCTTTCTCTCTCTCTCTCTCTCTCTCTCTCTCTCTCTATCTATCATGTGTCTCAAAATCTGACTTGAAGTTTCAGGATTTTATTGAACACTCAGAGAACCTGTTTTGGATTTAAATTTGAGTAGAGTTTATGAATTTTATTGATTGAAGAAGTTGTTTACCTTTGCTGATATTTCTACCAATAAAGAGCCCTTTTTCTCTGTATTTATTCTCATTTTGTATTTTATCTTTGTTTTTCTTCCTCTGCTTATTGAGATTCATTTGCTTTTATTTCCCTAATTTCTTAAGTTAGATATTGAAGTCATTTATTTTATTTTCTAGTAAAGGCATTTCATGCTAGAGATTTCCTTATACATACTGATTTCTTAGCATCTTACAAATTTGGTTATGTAATGTTTTCCTTTTTACGAAGTTCAGAACACTTTAAATACCTCTTTTTGCTTTTGGCTTTCACCCATGAATTATTTAGAATTTGATTTCTGAATAACTGAACCTTCATCAGGGATCTTTCTATTGTTCATTCCTAACTTAATTTCACCCTGGTCAGGGAATACAGTTGGTAAGACTTGGACTTTTTGAGAAACATATTCAGACTTGCTTTAGAGCTTAGAATATTGTCTATCTCGGTAAAGGTCTGTGTGCACTTGAGAAGAATCTGTCTTCAGCTATTGTTAAGTGTGTGTTCCGTCAATTAGGCCAGACTGATAATGTTCAAGCTGTTCTTCTTTTTATGAGGTTTCTATTTGTTCTATCAATTATTGAAGCCATAATTGTGAATGTTTTTATTTCTCTTTTCAGTTTTATCAGTTTCTGCCTCATGTATTTTGAAACCCTGATACAAAGTACATAAGCATTTAGAGTGAATACATCTTCTAGTACATAAATTGATGCCTGTGTCATTATGAAATGATCCTTTTTATTCCTGGTAATATTTTCTGGCTCCAAAATCTGCTAACAAGCAGGCTATAAATATAGCCACTCTAGATTTCTTTTTGATTAATGCCATCACAATATACATTTCCCCATTCCTTTCCTTTTAAGCTTCTTATGTCTTTATATACTCAGAGTGGTCATTAGAGTTGGAGCAGACATTTTTATCCCTCTTGAAAATATCTGCCTTTTAATAATTGTGTTTAGACCATTTACATTTAAAGAGATTCCTGTCACAGCCAGATTTAAATCTACTGCGCTGTTGTTCCCTACTCATCACATCTATTCTATTAAAGGGAAAAACTTTAGACAAATTTAATTTAACAGAGTTGCATTGTTGAGAATGCTCAGAGCCAGAGAGCTTCATGCCCTCACTCGGGGCAGGCCACACTCATGAAAGGGAGGCTGAGCAGCTCGACTGGTGACTGCTGGGCATCTGCCTTATTTGCCTCGGCAGCCTGTCATGGACTGAGGACGATCTGAGACTCCCCCAGGTGGACGTCATAAAGGTGCAGTCTTAAAGTTAGACCTGCTCTTTGTTTGGGTACCGAGTTGGATTACAGATCACGAGTACACAGGCCACTTCAGGCCAAATTTAGTCTAGGTTAGCAGTTCATGGCATGTTTTCCTTTCTGTGTACTGTTTTGGGGTAATTGTTCCATGCCTCCATTTTCTTTCTTTTATTTGTTTATTTACTTTAACTCTTTGTTTATACAGTTTTAATGTTCACCTTAGGCTTTTGCAGTATAGATCTTTATTGCAGACTACCTTCAAGAGATTTTAATGAGAAGGAGTGATAAATTCTCATTTCTTTGTGTAGGCCCAGATTTCCACCTGCGGTTATTTCTCTTTTGCCCAAAGAACTTCCTTTAACATTTCTTGGATTCCAGATTTGCTGGTGATGAGATCTTTCAATTTTCATAGCCCTGAGGGAAGTCTTTCTGGCTAATTTTGTTCATGGGCTGGGGTGTTTTAGATATAAATCTGTACAGTTTGATTATTTGTGGGTGCGCAGCATGGAAAATGAGAATGTGGAGAGGGAGACTGCTCTGTAGTAATAAATTCCACAGGGCAGAGGGTGGGCAGGTTCCAAAGACAGTGACTGGCCACAGATAAAATCATGGAAATTGACCTGGAGTAACTATAAGGAAGAACAGCTATTTGCAGATGACGGATTTGTAATGTACCAGATCAAGCTAGGTTTAAATCTAGGATCTGCCATTAGCTAGCTGGCAGAGTGGTTGTCAGCAAGTTAATCTCTTTGAACTTCAGTCTTCATGTCCATAAAAAACAAGTTCCTTCCTGCCTCCCAAAGTGATCAGCACAGAGAAATGGGGTCGCATCTTCCACACCGTGCACATGCTCAGTACCAAGGAGGAAAAGATGCCTTGCTCTCCCATGCTTTCTTGCCTATGAAAGAAGAAAAAGTTCCAGGATCTCTGTTTCCCACCTCTACTTTTTCCTCTCCCCATCTCCGGCCTCTTTTTCTCCCATCCAAAAGAGCATGTTTAAAATCCAAATGCCAGGCTGTCTGCAGGTGTGGTGTTCACGACTGATAACGTTTGGACACCAGATGTTAACTGACGTAAGCGATATTAAGTTCTATGTTGACCGGAGGCTGAGGCATCGATTTCCAATTTTATGGTTGTTATTTGAGTTACTGCCTCTACCCCTGTCCTTCTACTTCAACCACAAAGGAGATAGATGGCCTATTCATTCTCAAGAGAATATAAATTAGTTTTTAGGTACAAAGTTCTTAAAATGTTAAGTAATGGCATTTACAAACCCAGCACTGGAAATGCATCCCTGATGTAGAACAACACCTGCTCAAAGCTAATGACTTATGGAATTTGATCCCCAAACCAGTCTCATTTTCTGAAATCATCTCAGAATAATAACCAAAAGAGAATATTTCAAACCTGTGACAAGTTTTTACATCAGCTGATATTTTAAATTTGAGTTTCCTTAGAGTTGGTGTGGGAATTGGCTGAAAGTCAGGAAATAAATAATTCTCTCTCCAAAGGAAGAAATGCTTATTATCTTTGTTGTCTCCTCCTCCTACTCTTCCTCCTGCTCCTCCTTTTCCTCTGTGGTGTGGGGATTGAACCCAGGGCCTTGTCATGCTGGGCAAGTCTTGGTACTCTGAGCTACAGCCCTTGCCCTTGAAGAAACCCTTTAAAAACATATGAATGAGTAAGTCAGCTTTGAACCCCTGCTATGGGTGGTGTTTATTATACCCATGCAGTCTATTGTGCACATATTAATCTCCCAAATAGGCATTTGTTCAGAACTAGCAGCATGTCCCAGGCAAGTGCTAGGCACTACTAGTTAATACACTGGTAGACACAACAGATGGCCCTTACAGGGCTTAGAGTCTTATAAGAAAGGAAGCCAATTTTACAAAGAACACAGAAATGTAGCTAACAGCTGGAATAGGTACTGCAAATACAAGCGACCTATTAATTAGTGGGAGAGTAACTTTTTTAATAAGTGACTTAACCCAACCCTTAAAGGATGATCAGGCAGCCATGCAAAGAACAGAAGAGAAAACAAGCAGAGAAACCAGCATTTATTCATCCCTTCAACAGATGTTCACTCAGCCTTGTCTATGAGCTGGATGGCTAGAAACGAGCAAGATCACTGATAAATAGAGCACATGCATGCAAGACATGGGGGTGGGCAAGATGTCACCTTTCTGACACACAAAAGCCATCTGGGAGCTGGGGCACCCTGGACAGAGGGTGGGGTGCTCAAGAGAGGTCTTGAGATTTGCAGTCCATGGAAAGGAGTTTGGATTTTATTCCAAGTGCAGCATCATGTTTTTATTATGTTTTTGTTTAAAGACTGACCTTGCTGTCATGGGAGAGGGTTTGGAGAAAGGGCTGCAGCAGGGAACAGAAGCAAGGAGGTCAGCTGGAGCCTTTGTCCAGATGGAAATCTGAGTGCCCTAAAGCTGCGACAGCCATCAAGTGGGTGGTTCCCCTACAGGGTGGACAGCATATGTTGGCCAACAGGAAAGAGAAAAGAAATAAAATTATGGATGACTCTGTTCGGTGTAACTGAGTGGGAGGTGGGTGCCTTGACACAGAGGGAGAATGGGCAAGTGTGGGCCACTCCAGCGGGGGGCAGCTAGAGTTCAGTGTAAGTTTAAATTTCCTGGCCCAAGTTCTGAAGAGCTAACCAAGCCAAAACTGCAGAGCACCATCTCACGGGGCTATAGGTTCCCCATCGCTGAGGTATACAAACAGAGGCTCATGGATCATCTCTCTGCAATATTTCAGGTACTGGTTTCCAACTCATTTCTAGAAATGACTTCCAGATGGCATGTGAGAATTTACAAAAGCAGTAATTTCTTGAAGCTATCCCTGGTTGAGAAAGAACTTGTTTTGCCAGATTATTCTCATTTCCCTAATTGCCCATGAGATCCTGAGTGCTGGCACCATTACTTCTCAATAAATATTTTATTTAATTAATTGATCTTGTTATTGGCAAGTCTACCTCACTTATAAATTGGAGTACTTATATCTTGTTTAAAAAAAGAAACTGAATATCTCTTACAACATCTTTTAAAAAGTAGAGAATGTAGTC
This sequence comes from Dinomys branickii, assembly GCA_004027595.1. Lineage (NCBI taxonomy): Eukaryota > Metazoa > Chordata > Mammalia > Rodentia > Dinomyidae > Dinomys > Dinomys branickii. The sequence goes on along the minus strand of PVLD010000521.1, from coordinate 180,237 downwards.
TGAAACATACTGACCTAGTAGGGTGACCTGTATACCCAAAGTGCATACTGGGTGCACAAAAGGTCATTCCCTTACCCTTTATAAGATCTCCCTGAAAAGCATTCTCCCTCACATATACTGTGTCCCATCAGGGGCCTTCATCTTTAAGATGGTGCTATAGAAAGGGACTCTTACTGTTAAGAGCTGTCAGATTCCTTAGCAGATTTTAATGGAGAGTTTGAGAGTGGGCCTGTGAAATTTCAACTATAATTAGAAAGCAGAAAGCAACTTGTACTCACATTATAACATTCTTATTTCGGAACACATTTTTTAACCTGGAAATAGACAGGACATGTTGTAAATTTTCTAGAAAAAAAATGGTCTTGTAATTATGAGGTAAGATTCTTTGCATCCCATATCTTGTTTTGCTTGCACTTTAAATAGTGTAACAGGAATAACACAATGTGAAGTTATTAAGGATCATAACAAAATATGCTTCTGAGCATATGAAACAAAGCTCTTTTAAAATAGCCTCTGTCTTACAGCCTCATTAGACCAACGAGGTGTTGGCATTCCTTTTTCAGCTGTCCTATTTCTTTGGTGAAATGTGTTAACCCCAGGAAAGGATCTCAAGTGGTAACTAAAACAGTTCACAAGAAAAATCCTCAGCAGAGGGAAGATTTTTGCCAAAAGACTATGGAGACGGATTTCTGTGGTTCCCCTCTCTCACCCCATCCATGCCCAGCGATGAGGGTGCTGCTGCTGTGATGTTGCTGGTCATCTCCTTTGGGTTGTCATCCTGTGGAAGAGGCGGTATTGTAGCAAATCCTTAGTTCTTCCTCATGAGATAGCTCTGAGGGGCTGATTAGAGTAGGGAGCAGGATGTGACTCAGTTCCACATCCTCAGTTCTCACTGGAGACGCCATTGGTGCTGTCTGTCATAGACATCAAGGGAGATCACGGAACTTCTCGGTTCCAAGTGATTGGTTCTTTCACCAGACTTCTATTAAATGCCTACAGCTTGACAGACATGGCCCTGTGCACAGGGGTAAAACATATGGAACAGGTATTCTGTACCTTTAAAAACACAGTCTTTTGAGGGAAGACTAGTAAACTAACCGTGTGCTAGACAAGTGTTATGCGACAGACCTAGGTATACAGATACCTAGAAATTAATACAGATGTAACTACACTGTAAGTACAATAACTATAATTATTATTTTAGTTATTAATGTAGACATATATGATAAAGTGTGTATATATGTATTGATGTATAGTCATATATAATAACAATGTATACTTATACATACTTACATATAATAACAACTATAAGGATACACTCTTGTAGTGCAACCAACCCAGCTAGGAAAGAAGCTCAAGCATGGGGAAAATTAAGTCCTTAGCTTAATACAGTCATTGGAACTAAATCCCAAGCATCATCTGATCCAGTTCTTTGGTGAAAGGGGTGTAGAAATGAAGATAAGAAAGAATCCAAGAACAAGGAAACCTTTGCCCTAACCTTTATCAGATCTCAACTCAGATGACGTCACCCGAGAAAGAGGGGAGGTGTGGCTATCCCAGGTGGACCATGTGATTATCACGGGTGGAGCTGCTGACCACCCAGACTAGAGCAGCATTCTGCACACGGGTCTCTACCACACCCTTGTGTTTTCCTCTTCTTCCTCTGTGGCTGTCACCATGATCTGAACTTCTTTCACTGGGTTACCTATGGCACATCCTTGGCCCAAGGACCTTTCTGTCTTGCACATTGCTTATTTTCAAGCCAGCAACAATGCCTTGTTTCCTAGTGGGCGCTCAGTAAAAATGTTTTGAATGAGTGAATGATCGTCACCATCAACACAAAACCATACTTGAGAGACAATCTTTCGTCTCTCCCAAAGACCTGGAGATGTCTCATCCTTGAGGCACTTGGAGATCTACCTACAATTTTGTCTCAGTGGAGAGAGGCTGCAGAGTGCGGGACAGGGCATAGGGAGTCCCTGTCTCCTATGAGTTTGTCCCTCATGGAACAGGAACTGGACTGGATCCAGGAGCCACAGAGCTCCGCAGCCTTGCAGCGCTGCCTCTGCTTAAGGCTTTCTGGAGAAAGTAGCTTGGGATTGTTGCCACAAATGTAATTTTCAAAACTCCTGGTAAGGGCAGAAAGTGATGGGGAGCTGCTTGTGGAACTCAAATGAGTTGCACAGCACCATTACCCTTCCTGGTGTGGGGAAGGAGAGCCATAGACTTTGGAACCAGAGTAACCAGGGTTAGAATTGCAAGATCTTGTAGTCATGACAGAGGGACACATGAGCTCTCTTGCCCCTGGCTGTGATCCTGCTAGATTCAGGCTTTTGTGGGAAATTAGGGCTGGCTCCTGCCAGTCATACACACGTCTACCACTGTCACACTGTGAGTAAAGGTGCACGTCCCACCCAGCTTGCCCTCCTGCAGGAGCCAGAGAGCACATCAAGAAGATGCCATTATAAGTACATTAGTAAGTGGCTAAATAGCTATTGTTTCTCATCAGAATTATAACCAAGCATTTGAAGGTGCTCATTCCTAACTGCGATTAGGGGGGAATCTCTTCTAACAGAACATTAAAGAAACAGCATTTTCAGCCTACCACGCATACAGGCTGTACATAAACATAAAACTTATAATAGACAAAATAGTTCTCATCAGCAAAATGTCCTGTGGTGGCACTGCAGGATGCTGCAGGGAGGACAGGACAAGTGTGTGAAAGGTGAAAAGACCACAGTGCCCTCACTCAGGGACTCCACTGTGGTCTGTACCTGCTGGAAGTTTTAAACCAAATGGAACTTTGTGTCAGGTGATGAACAGAAACTGTGAATTCCTTGTGCTCACTCAGCAAGTATTTCTGTGTGCCTTTTGGTGCGAGACTCAGCTCCAGGGTCTGGAAATACAAAAATGCGAGGCTTAGTTCCTGCCTGAAAGAAGACACGGTCTGATGGGGAAGGTCAGATAGCTAAACAGAAACACAGTGCATTATTTGGACTCCAGGCTCAGGAGGGATGGAGCGGAAGCACAGGGAGGACCTGGGTACAGATGGCAGGGAGTAACAAAAAGAGGTCACACACTCAGATTTTAAAATGCAGCTTCACAGTGGGGCCTCATCTCCCTCCTTTCTGACACGAAGCCAAGAGAATTGGCTTACCAGCATCGTAGTGAGAATTCAGTGATGCAGAAGATGCCCAGGGACTCCTTTCTGAGAAAGAAGGCAGACTTGAGACAGCAGAGCTCTCTCCCCAGAAGGCAGGAAGCAGTTCTGCTGGACTCTTGAGTTTAAACCTCTTCTGTGGATCTGCAGTCTTCTCAGGGAGCCTGTTGGTCAGCGCAAGCCAGAGAGCCTCACCTGAGAGTGCTGAGTTGAAAAAGAAAAATGCCCGCTGATCCAGAAATGAGTTCTGCCTGGGCAATTGCTCCATGAGGCTTTGTTCTAGAAATTGGGGATTGCAGATGTAATTCTGGGGACAATTGCTGGCCATTCTGCAACTGCCTGGCTTCGCTGGAGTTCTCATCAATAAGGCATCTCTTGGTTTAATCACAGAGACCTCGTGGTTTGTTTCTATAGCCCTCATTTTCCTCACAGGCTCCTGAAGAAGGCTGAGTCCTGTCTCCGAGCAGCCCCAGGGCTCAGACTGAGGCTGGGAGTGGAGGAAGCAGTGGGGTCTTCTGCCACCTGCTGGCACCTCCTGTCACCACCCAGCACCAGCGCCATGAGCTTCCCAGGCAGTGGAGGCCACCAGGGGGTGTGGGCCAGAGGGCACCCAGCTTATAAACACACATGGAGATGCGAGAGCAAACAGAAGCCAGCAGAAAAGCACTTGTCCCCTCAGGGGTCAGTGCAGTGACTTTGCCAGTTCAGCTGTCTAAGCTGGAGACAGTTCTATGCAGGTCTGTTTTGCTCAGAGAAAATACAGTATGCTTTAAAAATTTTTTTGAAAAAATTTTGGATCATTGCCTCCACATGATTCATCAGAGAAACTGAAGCCACATCTCCACAGACTCATTTGAAAGAAACAGGAGAAATCTGTGACCCAGCTTCAAGGGGAGAGGGCAGGAGAGCAATGTGCATGACACTTAACGGTTTCCTGGGTCAGTTCAGACGACCGTTGGAAAAGCCACTACTCGCTGGGCTCAGGTGCAGATAAATAAACAATACTTACTTCCTGAGAGAACAGCCTCCTGGGAAGAAGCTAGGTAAATGGAGAACTGGACAGAAAAGTGCAGGTGCTGTGCTAAAGTAGTCAGCCCTCTGTGTCCCTGGGGGCTTCAGACTGGTGAACCACAGAGAGAAACCCTGTGAGGAAACACTGTCTGTGTGGGGCTTGTATAGACGCTATTGTAGCAGTGTTCTCCACAGAGTGCTGTATACCAGTGATCTCCCTAGTGTTGGTGTAGCATGAAGTGCTATCAGCAACCTGGAGATGAGCTGGCTGTCTGAGGGGTGTGTCGGTTCTGTGTCAGCTCTGTACTACTTTAGGGAAGGGGCTCGAGAGTCCATGGGTTTGGATATCGCAGGGGGTCATGGAGCTAGGCTCCTGTACATTCTCTAACCGGACCTGTGGAAAGGAAACGCGTGGTGTGTGTACAAGCACCTAAAGCCACATGGGGCTCCAGTGTTCCTGGAGAAGGTGATCCAAGCCAAGTGGAGAAGTCAGGGTCTTCAAGACAGCAGTGGGAAGGGTACTCCAGTCCCAGGGATCCTCATGACTACCTCTGCCATCACCTGCCACCACTCCCCCAGGAGTTTTGAACTGGAGACACAGAGCAGAACAAAGTGGTTAAATGATCTAAATGACAAGCCACGAACTCACAATGGAAGGTCAACCAAGGCAGGCGGGCCCAGTGCAGCAGAATCCTGCAGACCCGAAAGCAGGACCCAGGAGAGGGGTTACTGGTCCCAGAAGAAAGGCCATGGCCAGCACTATTTCCGCTCACATGCTGGATGTGAGCAACCTGCTCCAGGCAGGCAGACATGGTGCGATTGAGAGATATGGTGACTATTTGAGAAAAATTTAAGAAATGAATTAGTAAAAGAAACATTGCCAGTAACCACCCTCAGCTCTTTCTCCTTGATTCCAGCACACTGATCCCTTTGTTCTTGCCCTCTCTGAAGCAGGTCTGAAAGTCCTCATCTGTGAATGTCTTTATGAGGTATGATCAAAAATATGGTGAATCCCGCGGCGAAGCACCATCACAGGGAAAAGCAGCTTGTAAGAAACACGCATCCTCACCCACCTCATTCACCGGATCCGGCACCGTGACTTCTGGCTCCTCCCATAACTCGAAGTGACCATGAAAGGGAAGCATTTTGAATTGGTTCAGGACATCAAGGCAGCCAGGGCAGCACAACTGAAGATGCTCAGGAGACAGAACTGCCTCAGAAAGTGGCCAAAGGGGTGAGATAAGTGCCCTGAAGTAAAGCGAGTGTTTCTAGGGCATTAATTACAATGTGTCTTTCAGTGCCATAATTTTTTTAAAAAAATTACTGTAGTTCTCCATCTCACTACATATGACCTCATCCTGAAGCACGTAAGGGCCACCCTTTCCTCCTCTACCTGAAATTTCCTCATGTGAAACCCAAGACACCACTGCAACCTGCTCAGAATCATGTGCGGGATGACCGGTGGTAAGAACATGTTAAGGGAATTGTGGTACACCTACAGGATGAACTGTTAAGGAGTTCAGTAAAAATGATCATTCTAGAAGCTTCCATATATGGTAAAACCTTATGAAAAAGAAATTAGGATCCAAACCCACAGGAGGAAAAAAATTCAGAATCAAAAATTCTAAACTAGTAGTAATGATGCCATGCTTTTCTCTCTCATCCAAGTTGTATACAAGGCTTTGTATTACTTTCATAGAGGCTTTTGACTCTCAAGAAGTCCAAAGGTGAAATGTATGTCCTGACCAAGGCAGGGGCAAGAATTGCCCTAAGTAAATGGCCTGATTTTTCTGTTTGCTCCTGCCATAGCAGACTTGAGCTCCCCACTAGCTGTGTTTCGGGTTGTGTGGGGCATTCACCTCGCTTGTTAGATCTGTCTCCTGTCCCCCTGTCCACACCCCCTCACCCCTTGGATCTGTGGGACACATTGTGATGTCTGCCTGCTAATTCTGCTGTGACTGGGGCTGGTGTCTGGTTGGTGATTCATGTTTGTTCCAGAGTTGTGCATCTGGGTTGGTTGCTTTGAAACAGTGCCCCAGGGAATATGAAAGGCCATTTGTCTCACTGAGACTGCTTCTTTGCACCAGGGAGTTCTTCCCTGGCTTCCTCTAAATTCCATCAAACCTCCTATGAGGGTTGGCAGGGTAAGGAAGCCAGAAAACCCATCCAAAGAAGGATGGCATGGAGGGACTTTGGGTGTTGGACTTGGAGCCTATCCCCCACTTACACTGCAGGGAAGAGCTTCTGGATGCCAACGAGCATGAGGCATGGGTTGCCCTGGGACACTCACCGCCAGGAAAATGCTCTGTGGACCTACTCTCTGCCCAGCAGGAATCGCTGTAGTGGGAAAGAGGGTGGAGTGAGCCCTGGTGGAAACCAGCCTGGAGAAAGTTCTGGGAGCATGGTGGGCTCACCCACTGGGCATCCTATCTGAGCCTTTGGCATACATACACACAGGGGTGATACAGCCTTTCGTGACTGGTTCTCATATGAGCACTGACTGGTGAAATGGAGCCAGGCCACAGGCTGGAGTGAGAGGTCCCTGGCTGTTCCCCATGCCAACCCTTTGGCTACTGGATTGTCACAACATCCAGCCCAGCCTGGAGGGTCCTGGGGCAGTGATGGATGCCAGCTCCAGTAGTCAGCTGTTTCAATCCCCAGCAGGCCGAGCAGATGCACACCAGAGGAGTGGCGCACACAAACTCCAAAGCTTGTGCTTCCATTACTTCATGTAACCCCACTCTCCCCTCCTGTCCTTAGGAGGAGCTGAGCGCCAGCATCAGGATTCACAGCCTCCACAGCCTCCACAAAGGGGCTCTTTCTTTTTTCAGCCACTTGTGCAGCTTGAGGGAGGCCTGCCAGTTGGTGTCATTGTCCCTTACTTGCTGAGGCCTGGGTGGCTCACAGTGTGAGCGCCTCCCGGCATGCCTGCTGCAGGGCTGGGATGGGTGAGCAGTTGCCTGCCTGCTGCCCACCCAACCACTGGCCTGCTGGGAAACCCACCCATGCAGCCTGAAGCCCTAACTGCAGACTGGTTTGTTGTGGCTCACCCTCAGCCATTATCCTTTCACTTAGGAGAGTTTCACCTGCCACTTTCTCTCAGGAGTCTAGAGTTGTTTGCAGGTTGTCTGGTGGGCTTTTATTATTATTTTTGTTGTTTCGGTTTGGTTTGGTATAAGTTTGGGCTTTTTGAGACGGGGTCTCTCTATGTAGATCAGACTGGCCTGGAACTCATTATGTAGCCCAGACTGGCTCAGTGATCCTCCTGCCTCAGCTTCCTATATCCTGGCCAAGAATGTGTTTTTCTGGTAAATCAGAAGACTGAAAGGAAATCACAGTCTACCATCCCATGGCCCATTTTGGAACTCTGGGATCAGGGAAGTCCAAAATGGTGAAGAGATGAACCGGAAGCCTGGGTCACCTGTTGCCCCATCTACAGATCACAGCTGAGCCTCCCCCAGGGTCTGTGGTCTCATTTTGCACAGTTTCTGTTACTGTAGTTGGCCACGGTTCAAAACATTAAGTGGAACATTCCAGAAATAGTTCGTAAGTTTTAAATAATTTGAGTAATTGTTGAAATTATTCTATCTTATTATTTACTGTTGCACTCTTACTAGGCCTACTTTATAAATTAAACGTCATCATAGATATGTGTGCCTAGGGAAGCAGGTATAGGGTTTGTTGCTCTCTATGTGTGAGTGAGGGTCTGAGAGCATTTCTGCCAGCGGGGAGAGGGCAGAGGAGCTACTGTTCTAGCCTATTACTTTAAGCAAGGTGTCTATGTGTTCCCACCTCTTATGTAGCTCAAATGCACAGTAGATCATGTTACATAGGTCACCCACATTTTAGCATTCAGTGAAATAATATATTAGAAAGTTCTCTGTAAAATGAAGAAATATAAGGAAAATCCACCCAAAAGAACAGCATTGTCAAAATTAGTGAAAGAAAGGAGCAAAGAAGATTTTAAAAATGTATGGCATTTGGGTGACTCTGAGGGAAGCCAGCTATTGGGGTCCAACTTGGAAAAGGATCATCAGGGCCCCAGCACCTGGGCCATTAACCGTGGAGCAGTGTGTGACACAGGAAAACACCAGGGACGTGGTTGCTGTCCACTGGAGGCCAATATGCAAGAAAAATGCATTTGGCCCAACAAAGAAGAATGTAGGAAGGACACGGTGTGAAAGAGGTACTGGCGTGGGGAGAGAAGACAAGAGACAGAATCTCTACTACTTTTGTCTGTGCCTTCACTGATCAGATAACTGTGGGCTTATAAAGAAGATAAAACTCAGTCAGGTGTAGGAGAAGGGTGCACCGTGAGACTGTAATGTTAAGTGGAATACATCAGACACACAAGCTTAAATGTCTCATGGTTTTTCTTTTATGAGAAGCCCTAATTCCAAGTAAATTAAGGAGCAACATAAAAGACAGATAACAGGAAAGGAGGAGATAGATCTTTTGCAAAAGGGGAGGGGACCAAGAGATGGGGGGAGGGTAGGAAGAGGAGGAGAGGCATGAGGGAAAACACCACCGCATGGCTCTGGCCTTGAGAGCCCCTACCCGGGGTGTGAGGGAGACCCCAGCCACCTTGCTGCACACCTCCACTGGAGCCTTCTAGGGCTCCCTCCTCCAGAGAGCGTTTCTGCAGCCTTCAATTGAGATCCGGCTTTGCCAGATTAATTAAGTCCATTTCTGCAAATTAGACTTACACACAAATATTAAATCTCAGGCTGGGCCTCCCATCTAACCAGATAATGGATGTTTTCAGGGTAACAGTCTGTTCCCAAAACACTGAGAAATATGCATACAGAGTGTTTAACAGAACTGTGATGTTTATTTATGGCCAGAAGATATCTCACTGTCATGACAGCTCCGCGTCTGACACCAGAACTGGGTAGCTGTGCCCACTGGCGGTGCTTGTTATCACAAACGGCCTCATTTAATTCTTGGCTTCCTTTTTGAATTCGTCCAAGTTGCTCATGCAGCTGAGCAGTCATGGGCCCTGCTTTGGGGCCCACACTCTGGGCCACTGTTTACTAATAGTGCATTTGGCCAGATACGTCTGCGGGACTCAGTTTCCAGTATGAAAATGGGAAGAGCGAGGGCAGCTCAGAGCTGCTTTGAGGGTTACAATTGTCCAGGGAGTGTCCAGCTTTATGGTCCTGCCATGTGTGGGCACGGGATGTGTGTTCACTGTCCTCCTCCGTGACTTGCATGTAACCAGAGTTTCCTGCTTTCTCTTCAAGCTTTGACGTGGAAAATGGCCCATCCCCAGGTCGGAGCCCTCTGGACCCTCAGGCCGGCTCGTCCTCAGGGCTGGTACTGCACGCCACCTTTCCCGGGCACAGCCAGCGCAGAGAGTCCTTTCTCTACAGGTCGGACAGTGACTATGACTTGTCACCCAAGGCGATGTCGCGGAACTCCTCTCTTCCAAGCGAGCAGTGAGTACGGCGCTTCCCCTTCTCACACTGGCCTCACCTTCTGGTGTGACACCTAGCTGCAGCGACAGCTGCTTCTCATTCATCCTTTCACTGAGGCAGAGGCAGGAGGAAAGCTCAGTGGTCACACTGCTGACCGGCCCAAGGTCCCCTCCGCTTGGCAGTGTGTGGCTCTATAGCCAGCATCCCCAGGGCTGTTGAAAACCTCAGACTTGGTGTTCAGTTCACATCTGGTATTCATACTTTTAAGGGTTTTCACAGAGCTTCATTTCCTGAACTGCTGAATCGTTTATGGGATGAGAACCCTAACACATTTTGCAAATCACACTTTAATTTTCATCTGCTTGTGCAATTCCCATAAGGCTGCAGGAGAGAAGAAAAATGATGGCTGGTCAGCTGCGTTGTCTCTCACCAGCCTTTGTTTGATGGCATTAACTAAGCTGCCATCCAGCCGCATGCCAGGGTCCCTCTCTGGAACCCTCCCACAATATCCACTTGTCTCCTGGCTCCTTGGTGAGACACAGCACACTCCTTCACCTTGCAAAGCACAGCTGATTTTTTTTGTTGTTTTGTTTGGCTGCTATTAATTGCAGATCTCTGATTTTTACTTAAAGAACAATGGCAGGACTGTCTTGCTCATTTATTAGATTTCTGAAATCAAATAAAGTTGGATGCTGAAATCCATGCCTTAAAAGGTTTCTGGGCACACATACAATTGTTTTTAACATCATATGTTATAAAAATATTAGTAGCTACCTGAAGTCCCCAGCCTGGAAAATTCCACTGGGTTCTCTTTTTGTATGAGAAAGATAGCCAAAAACGTTCGCCTTCTTACGATGTGGAAAAGTGACATTTAAACTGCAGCAGCAAGGCGGGGCTCCCCACATCATTTCTGCTGACAAATCTTAATGAAGCACCTCAGCCCAAAACACTTCAATCATGGTGTGCACCAAATCCCACTTCTATCTTTCCATTCGCTTGGCAAATACTTACGGAAACCCTCCCGTGTGTGATGCAGCATGCCAGACTGTGAATAAAAGATGAACAAAACAGGAATAATCGCAGAGGAATGAAGAGCAAATGCCATGCACCAAACTTTCATATATGGTTGGGGAGGTAACAGTCAAGCAGGAACGATGAAAGGAATGAACAGCTACACACATAACTGCAGAGTGGAAGGCAGCCAACATGTAATGGTTGTTTACCCCACCACTGGCTTCTCCCGGCTTCTCCACATGTTGTCTGTGTTACCAGCACAGCAGCCCTGCCTGCAGCCCATGAAACAGTCTCTGAGAGATTGAGCATGGCCATATTTTGTGCTGTATCTTGCGGTGTAGCTAAGGATGCTTGTTAGGTCCATTGTCTGTTGCTATAACAAAATACCTGAGCATAGATAGTGCATAAAGAAAAGCGGTTGGTTTCACCCATCACCCTCATGGCTGGAGGGTCTAAACAGCATGTACTGCCCCCAGCCATATTTTAGTATGACAGAGAAATGGAAAGGAAACCAGCCACAGGCAAAAGGAGCCAAGTGAGCGTGATAGCCTCAGTCTCTTGATAATATCTCACTCTGCAGGAGCTACACTCACGCCTTCCTGCAGTGACACCCCAATGATGTAATTAGCTCATACTACGCCCACCTGTGACAAGGCCCCAGTGTCACCGTGCTGGCCCCTGGGTTTCGGGCATGTAACCCTTTGTGAGACATACTCACACCATACCCAAATCTTAACAGTAACCATGTGGAAGACAATGGGACAGAGGTCTGTGTTCTTTCCCTGGGCAATGGCAGCTCTCCTGGCAGGGAGGTCATAGACCCATGCAGAGCAGAGGGACCCAAGGCTGAGAAGAGGTGGCCTCTCTGCTGTGACTCACATGGGCGGGCCATTCCCCCTGAGGTCCGCCCGGCAGCTCTGGACAATGAATGTGCTGGGATTTCTCTCCTGTACCCAGATCAGAGGCTCTTTGTCCCTGTCAGGAGAAAAGGTAGGTGTGTGATGAGCGTGAAGGGGTTAGAGTCTTCTGCCCAGGGCATTTCAGAAGGAAGAGGCCAGCTTCAGAAGACACTCATCTGCAGGTCCAACCTCATGCTAATCATTCTTCAAACCCATGCTAAACAAAGCAGCAGATCTCTAGGCTGGTCAGTCTCAGCAGAAGGCACTAGCTGAATTCTGGATTAAACTCTGGTGCTTCCCTACTCGTAATCAAAAGGTTATAGAAAATTCACACTTGAAGAGACCTTAAAGATCACAATGCAACACAATTTGTAGCTGGCACTTGGGAGGCTGAAGCAGGAGGATCACTGTGAATTTAAGGCCAGCCTGAACTACATAGTGAGACTCTGTCTCAAAAAAAAAAACAAGAGATGCTACCCTGGATTCCCCTGCATCCAGTGTCCCTTCACTAATGGTTCATCTTTTGTGCAGTTTTAGCGATCAGTAAAATTCCCTCCCTAACTTCAGAGCCTACATAGTATTGCCGGCTTTAAATTTACGCAAGTAAGGGTTTTATGTGTAAATCATTCAGTATCCTCCTCACTTTTTAAAAATAAGGACTCTAAAAAGCAAATGTAGGAAGGGCACAGTTTCATAATAGTGAGCAGCCTCTCCCAGGAAAACTCAGTTGGCTTCAACATACAGATAACAGGATACGGTCAAATGCTTTGGAGTAAACCAGCACACGATTTTGTTTTGAAACTCTTTCAGTATTATAGCAAAAAAAAAAGAAAAAGTTTCTCAATGTTTGTCAGTTTAGGATTTAGGCACTCACATTTCCTAATATGACCAAAAAAAGTGGAATTGGAGTTATATCCAGATCCTGCCAGGATTTCATCAGTTACACACAAGCGTCTGGATCTAAACTGAAGCAACACTCCTAAAGCGCTTCCTCCCAATTATTACCTTTCAGGATAGACAGAAATAAATAGAGAAATAGCGGCCCCTGGGTTCCCACCACCTGCCGTCTGAGGCCCACACACCGGGGAGAAGACGGCAAAGATAAGCCAGGCGCCCAGATGCGAAGGCCCTGGGCGCAGGGCAGAAGGCCCCTCCCTGGCTCCCCCAGTCCTGCCTCTAGATGAGGCAGGAAGCTGCATAACTGCACTGCCCTGAGCCCCCCTCCTAGAAGAAACCCTGGCTTTAAACCTTCCTCCGGTGACATCCTTCAGAAGAGAAAGAGGACATCAAGGGTTGGAAGAATGAGTGTAAGAATGAAATCTGTGCACGGCAATTTAGAGACGGCCATAGCTTTTAGCAACGAGGGAGAGATCACAACAAGCCTTCCTAGTGGAGGGAAACAAGATCACCTCGGGGTCCCAGCAGGAGATGTCGGATTGTTTCCTAGATGTGGCTGAAATCTGTTGGTTTCTGCTCAGCTCCTGGGTTGTAGTCACCTCTAATGCAATGACCTCACACACCGAGGCACAGATCTCCCAACAGGAAGGTGAGGTACTAGGAGCCAGGGAGGCCCGCTTCACTGCCCAGAACCCAAGCAGCATCCGCACTGGCCAAGAAGGAGTTCTGATTATCCACCTGGAAAGTCCCTGAGAAGGAAGCACCACGCTGCTCTGACTGGGACATCCTATCTGCAAAGCCTTGTATCGCAAGGAGCTTCCCAAGCTGCAGCTTCCCAGAGGGCTGACAGGTGTTTGGAAAGCCAAAGGAAATGAAACCTAGAACCCAGAGAGTAAACGCAAACAATAGTCACTCAGATTTGAGACTTGTTTGTTGAGGAACTACCCAAAAAGGACAATGAGGATTCTATTGCTCCAGTTTTCCGCTGGGTATTAAGACATAGAATCTCTTATGTCGTCTCTGAACCATCTGTAAGAAAAAGACACAAGTATGGATCCTGGCCTGTGTTTGATGTACTGTGGAGAAAGCCCATTCTAAGTCCTTTAATCTCCATATTCCTGATGTGATAGTCCTGGAATATCCTCATTGTAAAGACAAGGGTGTTGGAGATGCCGAATGGAAGCCAAAAGCTGAACCCTGGGGTCTGGGTGGCTAAAGCCATGTATGAGCCCAACAGCTCAGCTCCGAATGAGGCTGAGCACACAGCAATGGTGCTGATCTCTGTTCTGCCTGCCTTTCCCCTGTTAGGAGGATCTTTTTCTTTTAATAAACATTTACCTGAACTTAGGTACTTTGCTAACAAATGGGGCAGTTTCTGTGCCTTCAGGGGAGCTGAGAGATTAGTAAGGGTGGTATGAATACCTTCAGAGTTGGCAGGGGACAGAGGTTTACCCAGCAAGCAGGATCAGGCAGGCTGGAGGGTGCTCCTGAGGAGATGCTGGGCTCACCTGACTCTAGTGTGGGAGCGATGTGGGGAGTCTCGGTTTGGTGTGGCTGAGGCAGAGGATTTGAGGAGCAGGAAACTGCCAAAAGATGAGGCTGGAAAAGGGACAGAGGCCTTGCTACAAAGACCTAGGAGTTGCCCTCCATGCTGCCGGCGAGGAGCGGGGAGTACCACAGCTTTTTAAAGCAGGAAAGCATAATAAGTTTTCAGGAAAGCTCTGATTGCACTGGGAAGGAAGGTTTGGACAGGGGACAGCAGGCACCTGATAAATACTTGCAAGTTAAAATCAACAGGGGCTGGTGGTTGACCGGGGGAAGGAAAGGGAAGTTTCAAGTTTGGTCAGCGAGATGGGTGGATGTGTCATCGGCGGGAGTTCGGGCCTATCTTTTATCACAAGAAAGCATCTATGAACACGCTTAGTAAGCTGCAATGCACCATATGAATGGGGACACCCGCCATTGCCCCAGGGACAGGCCTGAGTGTCTTGAAGAAAACCTCATCATTTAGGAAAGGAGACACTCAACTGTGTGTACAATAGTAAAGCTGTCCACTGAGCACAGGAATCACTGTGATGAAATAAGAAAATGATTTTCTGCCCCAACCACTGTTCCTGGGAATGGTACATGCATAGAACTCACTTCATTCTCCCAGGACCACAGTTTACAGATGAGCTTAAGACACCAAGAGTTGGCCTGGTGGCTCACAGCAGGTGCTAATGCCCGGAGAGCCCAGCCATGGCTATCTCACTCCAAAGTCTGGACCCAAAGCCTTAACCCATCTCTCTGTAAGACAGACTGACATCAGTTTCCAGAGCACTGCAAATACAACTATGTGTGCAGGGAAGACATAGAGGCTAAAATAATTCCTAACATTGACAGTCTAGGAGTGAGAAGCAGCATTTTGCTCTCTGGAAAGCCGTGTCATTCCTTAGAGCATACCTACACTAAATTGAGACCCAATTTCGACCCAGTTGTCACAGACTGAAGTTGCTGTATAAAAGTGCAATGTGCCGGTTTGGCCACTAGATGGTGCTTGTGCCATGCTTCTGAATATCTAAATAATCCTGAGGAATTTGTCTTCTCTGGTGACTTGAGTAAGTTAAGTAACTACCCCAAGTTTTCATAATCAAGGTTTTCGCTATTCTGATGCCAGTGCACTTTCCATTAGCAATATGACAAATGACTGTTCTTAAAAATTCAGAATATTTCCATAATCTATAGGGTTTTTTTCCCTATATTTACCACAAATTATCTGATAATCCATCTACCAGTCATTGTCCTACATACATTAGCATTTGCAACTCACTGTGCTTAGGAAGACAATGTTATGGAACTGCAAATCTGCCTCCTGCTTCTAAACATTCTCTTCTAAGTTTCCGAAGTCCATAGCGATGCATTCATGTTAATGCCGTGCCTCATTAGCTCGTGCAGGGGCAGTAACTCCGCTCATCCGTACCCAGCTCGAGGCGCTGTCACCGCAGAAGCACTTGCTTATTTCATTTCACCTCAGTCAGATATTTAGACTTCAGAAGTCAGGAGTCACAGAAAATCTGCTTGACTCTAGATCCCGCAGCTCATCCTGACATCTGCCGAACAATGGGAATTTCACATGGGAAACACGAACAAAACGGCAAGGTCTTTCATTCATCTCAAAGTCTGCTCTAAGAAAATGGCCATGAAGGGGCAGTGCTTGATGCAGCTCACCGTACCCACTGGTCACCACGAGTCCTCCCCTCGGTCTTCACTGTCTCCTGTAGGCTCCCTTCCAGGAATCCCAAGGTTCCTGGCTTTCCATTCTCTGCATGTCACCCCTAAGCTTGCCCAGTGCCTTCCCTTCTCAGTGCCTTTGTTCTTACCACTGCCCACTGCCAGCCTCTGTGCCTGGTCTTTTAAGACCTGCTCTTGTGGGTTCGTCTCCAGCACCACTCACACCAGTGACCTCCACCTTCTCCAGCCGATGACTGACCTCTTCTCTGGACCCAGTAACCCATCTGCTGCTCCTCTCTCTCAATTTGGATTAACATCTGTTTCCATTTTAAACATACACTTGGCTCCCCTACGTGGTTTTGATCTTGAGGATCCTAGATTCCGTACAGTGGGATTTGCCACCTTTGTGCCGCCTTCATAAAGTAGGAAGCATACATTTAATAGTACAGATTTGAGGAGTAAAGCAGCCTCGGTTCTCCCACTTATTAGCTATGTGCTAGGTGAGAACTGCTAAACTGCTCTGAGGCTCCTGGTTAACTATAACGGGGAACAGCAGGAGTACCTGCCCCATACCTTGTTGCAAAACTGAAATGAGATAACGCACACAGAAGGCCTCCCAGGCAGTGATCGCACCAAGAGTGCTTCCTCTTTGTCATTGTGCCTTTAGCCTCACTGCTGAAAGTGAGGCCACAGGAACCTTGCTAGATTGACTTGAAGAAGACGTCTGGCTAAAGAGAAAGACAGGAAAGCACCATGTTTACCTGTGCTAAAGGACCTGATACTAAAAGCCTGTGTTGGTGAAGAAGCTAAGGATGTGTGTGTGTGTGTGTGTGTGTGTGTGTGTGTGTGTGGTCCAGCTCAGGCTCTCCCAGGCTCCCACAGCAGCTGGCACAGGGCAGCTGCTTTTGGTTGCGCTCCCACGCACAGCCAAACCAGATCTGTGTAGCGATAGCACAGGCAGAGAGGGAGGTCAGCATCCCCAGCTCCCACACCACTGCTAGGACTCACACCAGGGCAGCGGAGTGGTCTGATCTTGGGACTTGAGCCACCTGTCTCCTCAGACCTTCCCCAGAGAGCTTCCCAAGTGAGGGCTTCAGCAGAGTCAATAAGCAAGTGCTGGAGAAAACACATCTCTGAAGAAGCATTTTGGGTTTTGTTTTGTTTTGTTATTTTAAAGATGAAAGAATGAAAATATATTAACAAGCACAGAGGCATACACACAACAACATAAAAACAGTAAAAGCAATACAGAATTTCAGACAAGGTGATGGGAAATTAACAATGGGGGTTGTAGTGCATATTGTTATCTTCAAATTGGTCACTCAGATAAAGAAATACAAGACTGTAAGATTGATCGAACAACTAAACATTAACTGTTCCTTTCCATAAAGCAATAGAAATTAGTAGTACCACTATCTTAGCTATCTTTGTATATATATGAGCAGTCCTGAGCACAGACACGGGAGATGTGAGGTACGGCTTGATTAGCTCTTGAGGCCCAGACAAGTGACTGTGTACAGCTTCAGTAGGGACAGTCTGCACACTTGCATTACAAGCTTTTTAAGGGTACTTTAAGAAAAAAAAAATTATGTTAACAACAAAAAAGTAATGGAATTCCTAGACAGAAATCTGTGCTTAAATGGCGCTAAGGCTGTGGTTTAAATCAACAGAAGCCAGGAAATCCAAAGTTACCCTTTATCCAGACTGTTATACCATTTTTTCCAACACCTTGTGTGCCGGGAGCAGCCCTCCCTCTGAATTCCTGGCTCTTGGCTGCCGAAATCCACAGGTCGCCCTGGGTCCGCTTTTAATGGGACCACAGCCTGAGGGGAGACGTTCATTTGTAAAGGCTTTCTGTGAAATCAGACACCCTTTCTTGGGCGTCATAGACCTGGCGCTATTTTTTCTTTCAAGCTCTTAGGACCCCCATTTTTACTGAATTGTGAGTCCCATGCAGGCAGGAAGCCGACCTTGATGGCATTTGGGTTGCTAACACTGGTCTAGTAGCCTGCCAGGACCACTTAGATGCTGTAATTACAAGCAGACCGCGTTTTAACATCTGTCTGTTCTCTCTTTTCACTAGACACGGTGATGACTTGATTGTCACTCCTTTTGCCCAGGTATGTGTTCTGTTCGCCCCAGTTCGCTCTTCCTCTGTCCCTGGGTGTGGTTTATAAATGTGGCCTCTGAACCTGGCCTTGGGTCCCTTTTGTCCTTAACCCTTTGAAATATTTTCCTCACAGGTGCTGGCCAGTTTGCGAAGTGTGAGAAACAACTTCACTCTGCTGACCAACCTCCACGGAGCGTCCAACAAGTAAGCACAGGCGTCTGCGGAATCATGAATCCCTTCCGGGGAAGCAGGAAATGCTGAGCAGCACTGATGAGAGCACACACAACCCCTGCACGGACCCTGGCCCTCCAGGCTGAGCTACACACACTGCACAGTGAATTTCCAAGTGAGCTAGAGCAACCCAGAAATCGAGAGCAGGTTGGAAATTGTTCGAAATGATCTGGTTTGAGCTTTATTAACTTTTGGACCTTGAACACTTGGCACCTAGTAGAAATCCAATGAATAAAATGAGAGGAGGCATTTTTTATATCTCATGTATCTGCCACCCTGGAGGTAATGACCACAAATGCTATTGGACATGTTTTTCTATAGGATGTTAATGAATTCAGAGCCCCCGCCCCCCCCCGCCCCTTAAGATGAAAAGTACTCAAAAGTTTAAGTCCAACTTACTGTGGTTTTCCCTTTTTGGATACTATATAAACAGTTCATGGAGCTGATGAAAAAGAGAATTATATTCTTTTTTGCCCCTGATACACAATGACTGGCTATTTCAATTAACACTGCTAATTCCTGGTCTCCTCATCCATGAAGGGGAGGAGTAGAACTTGTTTCCTGCAGTGACTTTCTCCTTCAAGGCCATGTCAGCCTAGGAGCCCATGAAGTTCACTTTTCCATATGTTTGAGAAGGTCCTCACTGTCTCTAAGGGTCATAGAGCCCATGACCCTGGAACAGTCAGGCTGAAGGAGCCTTTATAACCATTCACTTACCCAGATGTGGTGGCACACAGCTGTGATCCCAGCACTCGAGAGTCTGAGGCAGGAGGATCTCAAGTTCAAGCCCAACCTGAGCAATTTAGAAACTCAGCCAGAATGGGTCTCTAAGCCCAACAAGTAGCAGACAAATACATCATAAGCTGAAGACACATTAGAGGAAAAACCTAAATCTCCTAACCTTTTAGTCCACGTTCACTACAGAGTACTCATGTCTGCAGTCTTAGTGAAGTTGTCCTCCAACCCTGCTTTGCATCCATCCAGAATTGCATGAATTGAGCTTTTTAAAGGTGAGAGTGAAGTGTGCTTTCAGTGACAACTTGCACTGCGCTCTAACTTGTTTGCAAGCCTCCTTGTGAGCTAATTTATTTGCCCGTATGGGGTCATTCCCATCGTTGTTCCCTCCTCCCCTAAATTCTTCTCTAAACTTCCCTCGGAGTAAACTTTCCCACAAGCTGTGTGGGCAGTGTCACTCTCAAGCTGAAGGCACTGCAGCGGTCCCTTTATCACTGGCCGTTAGAGAGATGCAGACTGAAAGAACCCTGAGATTTCATCTTGCCCCAGACAGAGTGGTCATCAATAAGAGAGCAACCAGTCACAAATGGTGGAGGGCCTCTGGGGAATCAGGAACCCTGCCACGTTGTTAGTGGGAATGTAACTTACTACAATCACTATTAAAATCAGTGTGGAGATTCTTCCAAAAACTAAAAATAGAACTTCCATCCAACCCAGACATTCCCTGTCTAGGTATCTTCACCAAAGTGTTAAAGACATCATATTACAGGGACCCATGCATACCTGAGCAGCAGTGCAATTCATAATAGCTGAATCTTTGAAGCAGCCTGGATGTTTGTTGATCAGCTGGTGAACTGATTGAAAATGTGATATTTATATACCCTGGAGTACTATGCTGCCACAAAGAAGGGTCAACTTGAGTGATCGTAGGAAAATGGCTGCACCTTGAGACCATAATGCCGAGTGAAATAATTCAGTCACACAAGTTTGAATATTATATAGTTTCTCTTAACTGAGAAACCCAAGATATAAATAAAGAGTAAAATAAAAGATAACAGGAAGCAGAGAAAGAGAGCCTTTTTTCAAAGGGAAAGGGACCAGGAAATGGGGGAGGGGAAAGGGAGGACAAAGTGGACAAAGATGAGTTATGTCATGTGCCAGCTCCACTCAAGGAGCCCAACTGTCATGCCCTGCAAGCAGGAACTAATGAAAACAAATTTCGGTGTGAGTGGCTGGCCTCCCAGGCACCTGGTGGCCCAGCTCTCGTCAATGTGAGTGAGAGTAGGCTGGATTTATTTCAGCACAATGAGCTGGGTGAGCGCTCCTGAGCGGAAAATCCAAAATCTGGAACGTTTTGACCCCCAACATGATGCTAAGGAATGAAAAGCTCCACACTTGGCCCCACATGACAGGCACAGTGGAAACGCAGGTGCACTGTCGTGACTGCATGGCCTGCCTGCAGGCTGTATGCTCACAGCGCATGTGAACTACAAGATGAATTGTGTGCTTGGACTCCAGAGTCTCACCCCTAAGGTACTGCACTAGGTCTGTGCACATGTTCCAAACCTGGAAATACCCCAAAACCTGAAACACTTCCGATCCCAGGCATTTTGGGTAAGGCGTACTCCGTCAGGGTGTGAAATGCAGAGGTTGGCCACGGCCCCTTCACAGCAGCACTCCTGTTTATCCCTTCATTAACTCGTACAAAGGGTGTTCATGTAGCGCATGCTGTTCGTTCATGTGCGTGTGTGTGCATTAACACGTTTCCCAAGCACCTACTCTGCTAAGCACCAATGCTGTGACAGTGATCAAGACAGAAAAGGGCCCTACCCTCACAGAATTTCCACCCACTGTAACAGGAACGGCTGGGGATGGAATGTGGAGCAGCGCGACCCGCTCGCAGCCTTGTGGGATTGGGCTCAACAGTTGTGGGGGTCCCGTGGTTTCCTGCAGGCCCCCTTCTCCAAGCATGGACTTCCATTTTCTCTTCTGAAATGGCTCTTTCCAGCTCCCAGGGTTGCTTAGCCAGCTGCCCATCTTTCATCATATTATGGTATGAGCTCATCGGATGCTTTCTCTGGCCCTCCCAGGTCTGGCTGAGTGTCCCTCATTTGGCTCAAGGACACTGAAGACCTTGCCTCTGTCTCCCTATGGATCTCTGCCCATCTCTGCTCCTAAAGGAGACTTGTGTTTATCTTCCTTTGAATTTGCAGAATTAGTAGAATGTCTGACAGCTTTTGCTCCATAACTAGTTATCATACATATGAGTTTGTGAATGAATAATTGCTGGAGGAAAGATCAATTAGTAAAAAAAAAAACATAAGAGAGACACCTTCCCTATCCCTGCCTCTTTTCTTTATAAATATGGACTAGGGGGGTCACACTTACTGGCTTCATAATTCAGTTCTAACCTTTGAAAACTGTGTACTTGGACAAATTACCTGTTCTATATCTGTTTCCTCCTTGGTAAAATGGGGTTGTTATGATTAAATGAGTTGATATTTCTAAAGCACTTAAAATAGCATCTAGCACAATAAGTGTAAGCTACTGTGATTGATAGTTAATTTCTCCTGCTGAATCCAGAAGCAGTGTTAACACTGGGGCTCTCACATCCAGCACTGCAGTTACAGTCACCATACTCCATACTCACGGCATCTGTGGTCATTACCACTCTATACATAAGGAAGCAAGGCCGAACTAGCTGAAGGACTTGCATGTGAGGACATAGCTTCTCCCAGAAAGGCCATCCCACCTCTCTCGCAGGGCTGTCTGCATTCATTGCACTTGTTCGGTCTTCTGGGTTATGTACGGGGAGAAGGCCTTGCAAGGCTTTGGAACAGAGGGCTTTTTAGCTAGAACTTAGGCATAGGTGAAGGTCAGAGAGCCTGGAGGTGGAGACGTGAGCTGAGCCAGTGTTTTCCAAAATGAACACAGCAGAGTGACAGCAGGGACCAGAATGATGCAAGTGGGGCTGGGGAGGGGAGCCCGAGTAAGCAAGCAATCAAAGGCTTCTTAGCATAAGCAGACTCAGAGCTGCCGTACTGCATAGCCCCAAGTCGGAGGTGGCACAGGTGCGGAGTTCTCCTCTACAGTAGTGTTTTGGCGTGAGGCCTCACCCTGCTGGTTAGTAAGCTGTGTCAGCTTCAACTCTTTCTCAAGAACCAGGTCAATATCCGGCCATTTAGGAACCAAGTACCTGGGTCCATACTCGCCATGCAGAGAACTGCCCCAGAGGGGCTCTCACACTCTAGCTGACAGCCACCCTCAGATCATGCTCCTTGTGTCACCTTTGTTCCTCTGCATGACCACAATTACCCACCAGAATAGATCTCCAACAGCAAGACAGATGCACCCATTAATTCTCCTCAAATCTGTCCCCATATTTGAACAGAGTTGATCATGTTAGTAATTTCCAGTACTTCTTTATAGCTAAGGCCAAACAACAAAAACTGAAAGCAAGGGGCTAATAACCACTAGCACTTCTCCAAAGGGGAGACAAGATGGCTCAGGGTAGCCCAGGCTGGGACCTGAGGGATGGGATTGGGCCACCAGTGGAGTAGGTTAGAGAACTCAAGGAGCCTTCAATGCATTCCACAATATTCCTAGAAGCTCAAGGCCCTTAAACAACAGAGGAAAATGACAGGGAGGGGGTGACAGGTAAGACATCTGCCTGGAGCAGACACAGTCACACACACACACACACACACACACACACACACACACACATGAGTAATTTACACTGACAGCTGCAACTGTAAGATTCATGGGATTCAGAAGTTTCTTTCTGGGATATCTGATAAGGGTTCTAGTGTACCACCCCTGTCTTGACTGCAACATTGAAGCAATAATTATGTCCTTGGAGTAGCTTTCATGAGACATCTGGTTTGCGTGCTTTGCTGTATGAAAAGGAACTCCCACGTCGAACTACACTTCTCTGAAGTTAACACTTCTTTTATCTTTGGCTCTTTGCTCTGCACAAAAACTGTCCATTGTCTGCTGAGCTTTGCTGCCCAAAGGGTGAAAATCCCCAATATCCTGTTGAGGTGATTTCTTTGCACTCTCATAAGATGTCCTGTTGAGGGACGTTTGATTGGACACACTTTTCTTGGCTGCAAATGAAAACCTACATTTCCTTTGTCTCAGGAGTTAAGTTTGAAAGTGTGGCTTATTTAGAGCTGCTAATTCAGATAAGCATCCCTGAAGCATTTTCTGGCTCCCAACTTGTGCCAATGGAGGACTCATGGGTATAGTGAAGGTGGCCACTTTCAGTCCTTGATAACGCCAGAAAATGGGGCCGGGAGCAAAGTACCCTCTTTTGTCACCCAGCTCTGTTACTACATCACAGATGCCACCTGTGGCTGCCCAGAAATCATGTCACATCTTTGCATTAAAAAAAAAAAAACACTCTCCCAAAGCATTATTTTGTCAAAAGGTCTGTCATCTTTGGGAAAGAACTAATAGCCACTTAAATTTTTTGGTGTATATCTGAAACTTTTCATTGCTTTCTGTACTCTGGCCTGGGATTTAAATTAGCTGAGACTCATAAATTCTTGAGCATTCAGAACTGGAAAAAACCGAGCCAAATTTCCTCAGAGTGAGTGAAGAAGGAGATGGAAAACCCCTCTCTCGGGACCCAGCACATTGTAAATCAGTAGTAAAGTGTTCATGGCTGCCTGCACTCCCCTCCTGAGGAAGAAATTAAAAGGTGCGGTGAGTTGCTGAGCGTTACACAGCTGGAAAATGCGTGAGGCAGGAGCAGAGTTCCTGTCCTCCTATTCATAGTCCAGTACTCTCCCCTCAGAGCTATCGAAAAGTATGAACTGCGGCGGCACCCCTCATGCCCTCCGCCAGCCAGGCATGTAACTTACTCTGGCTCTTCTGTTAGTTAGGGTCACTGCAAATCAGGGAGCACATGCATTTCCTCTCTCACACATCCCACTTTGGTAGCTGGTGCTCTCATGCCCCATAAGCAGTGCTTCGGCTTCCGGAAGTCACTCATGCATTTGAAATGTGTTTAATTTCTTCTCCAAGGCAGATGTCAGGCATAGGTGATAAACCAAATAAACAGCCCTGCCTTCTCAAAGCTTCTGCACAGAGATGCTTATATGAATTAGTAACTCTAAATAAAAGCCATGTTTTCAAAAATAATTTCTGGGACAAAGGAATGGGTGCCATATGTGTGATTTCAGGGGTCACTGAGAAAATAGGGCTGTAAGTAGCCACGCCACTAAGAAAATTGAGGTCTCCAGCACTGAGGAACTCCTAGAGCCCAGAGTCCTTTCAAAACAGTAATCTTTTGAACTCAGGCAGAGATGCAAAGCAAAAGTGTCACAGTGTGTTATGAATCTAACAGACGTTCGTTAGATACTTGTGTTACCCCAATGATTTGAGCAGAGAAGTGGGGTTGTGCATAGGAGACCGCAAAGCACAGGTGAGGGCTGCTCACAGCAGAGCAGATTTCCTGAGGCGGTGTCGGAACACGGGCGTAAGTTAGCAACTTAAAGAGGGGTGAGCGTTCTGCACCTGAGGCACACAAGGTGCAGCAACAAGGGGGCGCAGCAACAAGGGGGCCCACCGCGCTCCGAGAATAGAGCCAACACCATCCGTGAAGAGGAAGTGGATGAAACATTCATGCCAAGTCCTTGGCCCCCCAAATACGTTCACATCAATGCTTCCTTCAATCAGTGGCCCATCAGCATGCTCAGAATTCACAGTATTCTCTTGGAAGCTGGTAGGTCCTACAGAGGAAATAAGGAGAGGGCACAGAACTACTTCCTGCTGCCAGTAGGTCCCAGATTATGGGTGCAGATGTTAGGACCTATGTGAATTGCACAGGAGGAAATGACCCTAGAGGCGCAGATAAAACACCATAGGCGACTACAGGAAGGCCTGTTCTCAGCTAAGAGCATGACATCCTTTGGAGAAGCTGCTTGGCTGTTGAAGGCTGAAGGTCATATTCAGTGTGGGCAGTTTCTTTGCCCCACAGAGGAATAGTCTAAGCAGTGGTAGAAAGAGATCCCACATTCCATCACTTCCTTCCCCAGAAAGGAAGTGATGGAATGTGGCCTCAGGAGCCCGCTGTAAGACCTTTCCTCCACCCATCCATCCCTCCATCCATCTACCCACCCACTCATTCATTCACTCACTCCTCAGTCTTCCATGCAATAATTACCACCGAGTACTTGGCAAAGCAAAGAGAACCCTGGGTGTCCCCAGCAGTGAACAACCATTGGCTGCCCACACAGAGCTTCCCTGTAATCCAAGGAGCCTTCTATCAAACAATGCCTATTTTAATCTCAGTTTTTATCAAGAAGAAGTACAAGATCCATGAGAGCACTCAGCCAGTCAGTGAGTGCTTAGAGACGAAAGATCAGAGGGGGAAGAGGTCTAAGAGATAAACTAGAAAAGCATGTCGAGGCCAGAGGGCAAAGTACTTTACCAGACCAAAGCATTTGGAATTTAACCTCTCAATTTTCCTGGAAAACAGCCCTCAGTTTGGGTGCAGGCGTTACCAGTTCTGTGGCTGGAAGAGCTTGCACTCTGGAGTCAGAGTCTTGGCTTTAGAAACCACGTGTGCCTGGGTGTAGTTCTCCGCTTCTCTGAGCTTCTCGTTCCTTGTCCTTAAAATACTCTGAGTAGAAGCTAAGAGGTACCTAGCACCGCACCAACTAGAGGAGAGCAAGTTCCCTGCTCTTGTCACATGTGGGCACTGGTGCCACAGGTGGTGCCTAGGATCACCCAGCTAGTAAATCAGCAGTAGTGCCAGACCCTGTCCAGAAACTCTGCAGGTCCAGGGTGAGGTGATACAGGGGCTGGATCCCTGAGAGACCAGAAACGGCTGTGCGCGCAGCACTTGAGAACCTAGCCTCTCTGCTTCTTTCTCAAACTCGGCTGTGCCTGGGAATGAATGGATGAGTAAACCACAGATTCCCAGGCCTGGAGATGGGAAAGGGATTTACGAGCTCCCCGAATGAGTGTCACGCTTTTCCTGGCTTGAGAAGCAGTGTCTGCAGCCCACTGGCTTGCTCATTGCCAACACCCATGGCCACGGAGTCCCCGGTCCCAGTGGTGGTTCTGCTCCTGTGGTCCCCAACTGAGCGGCAGCACCCAGAAATTGTCAGGAATGCAGAGTGTGGGGCTAGCCCAGGCCTGCTGAGGAGAAAGTGCAGAGCTGGGGTCCAGGAGACTGCTGTAGGAAACCCCCAGCAATAGCCGGGAGTCCCACGGTGGGACAGCACTGCCCCATCCTCTCCCGGGAGCTTCTCCAGAAGTGCATCAGAGCTTGGCAGAGAAAGCTGTGCAGAGAATGCGGACAGTGAGACCAGCAAAACTGGGGGAGAGGTATGGAGAAGGAAAACGCAACGAGAAAGGAAAGGAGAAGGAGCCCCAATGCGGGGAGACCTGGGTTTGTTCCTTTGTTCCACTTGACCCTGGCGCTGGCAGACTTGCTGCAATAACAGTGGCCTAGCTCCTCCATGCAAAGACTTCCCTAAGTGAAGAAAGCTGGATTCCTGTTTCTAGGGGTCTGTGTGGCCTTTGCCAAAGGACTCGGCCTCTCTGGGTCTGTTTTATGAGGTGCAAAAATGGGAGCTTGAATAAGCCTAGTGTCTCAGGGTTCTTCCACTGGGGCTTTTTACTACACTGCCCAATGCAGCTAGAGTCCATCCTATCCTTTGGGGTAAAACCTAAGCCCGCATCATCTCCTGTAAGACCTACAACAGAGGGGTTGGCTATGGACCTGGAGTACACAACTTCCTTCCTGGAGAGTTGGTGCATCCTGAGGCTGTGTGGAGGGAAATTCCAGGCCGTCCAGACACGAGGGAAACGCAGCCATCTACCCACACGTTATAGGCTCTCACCTCCGGAGGTAGCACTGTGTCACGGGACGGCTCACGAGGACTCGAAAGCTGGTGTTGCGGGGCTGGGGGTGTGAATGCACAAACTCAGTCCTTCTCCTCTCCTTCTCCACAGGAGGTCTCCAGCGGCCAGCCAGCCTCCTGTGTCCAGAGTCAATCTGCAAGGTAAGCCGTGTCACTGGAGAGCCACCTCCATGTTTCAGAACCATTACTGCCTCTGATCCAAGGCTGTGTTTAGAACAGTCACATTCGCTTGCATACTGTGACTCTCAGAAAGACATTTCTTAGTGATCATTTCCAAGAGAATGCTTTGCTTAGAGAGCAACCAAATGAAAGGCAATACTAGCACTTCATCCATCATGTGGCCATGCTTGCAGGCTGAGATGAAGGTAGATACTCCTCTCCCCCCGCACCACAACAGGAGCAGAGCTGTGTTGAAACACAGCTTGACCTCAGCATCTGGCCCCAAAGGGCTGTGGGAGAGTCAACCTCAGAGGCCCCAGGTACCCACACTGGACTGAGAATCCCCCAGAGTAGGCTGGTGTGTTTCCTCTTAGCGTCTACCGTAGATCCCACTTGACTACATCCTTTCCAAGTGCAAAGCCGAAGGTTCTTTCCAGATCACAATCATTTCTCCGGGAAGTCATCCAACTTTGTTCTTCCAAGGTATGTTGTTTTAGAAGAACCAGCCTCTTACCTCTCAGAACTGTGCAGCCACCCTTGATGCAGTGCTGAGCACTGCTGAATGTCAGGGCCCCCTTCAAGGAGCACCACAGAGAAGTGTCAAACATAAATTCTTCCTTGACACAAAACACAGAGGTAAATGACTTTTCCTGAAGTCAAAATGGAACTTTACCCTTGAACCTGCCCCATATTATGGTGGTGAATTTCAGCAAAACAATAGGAGAACAGTTCAGGTGAACACACACCGAGATCTCCTAACATCTACGAGGTCTCACAAACTGATCTTCCCTACTGGGGCGTTGTGGTCACCTGCTAGCATTACGACCTTAAGTGTCACAGAAGTATTTATAAAGGCCCAACATCTAAAGCAACAGAACAAAGGCAGCAGATTGAATTGGCTCACTGGCTTCTGAAGTATTTATGGTATATGCTTGTGAAAATATTTTTCTAAGATTGACAGCAAGAATAAAAGTGAAAGGAAGACATTAGAGGTGAGTTTCCTTGCAGTCCCTCTGGTACGAAAGACAAAGAAGTAAACGGTACTCTCTCCAGGGATTTCAAAGACCTGGTGGCTGGATGTACTATTTCCATTAGATGTTTTGTAAAAAGAAGCAAAATAGAATGTGCTAACATAACTGGTGTTGCATACTTGGAAATCAAAGAAGCTGATTTGGAAACTCCTTCGTTTTGTCTCATTGGCCTACTGGTGAGGTGCTATTGCCGACCTCTGTTTGCCAGATTTAGTAAAGATGTCTTTGACATCTGTTTGAGTATTTCTACAATATTTTCTTCCCTTGGAGTAAATACTGAGAAACATTTGGAGAAGAGGTGGTGTTTATGGTTCTATAGGTGAGCTCGTTAGCTGCAGAAGCTGTGCCGAGAATCATTCTGTGATTACTGGCACAATAACTACAGCCTGGCAACTAGAGGTTCTTTTGCTAAATTCTTTAAAACAATGGAGCAAAGAAATGACAATACCACTTAGGCAATTTGTGTTTTGCCTGTCTTTGTGGCAAACTACAAAAATCCTGGCTTTTCATGGGGAAGAGAATGCAGCCATACCAATTATTACATAATTATGGGTTTCAAAACCTTCTTAACGTTTAACCACAGGCAGAAAAGGAAGGAGCAGACGCATCCCGGGTTTTGTTCTTATTATCAGCTTAAATAAGCCAGGCAGATTTTTCCTGTTATTTTAATATTTATCAGCATATGACAAAGAAAGTGTGTTTAAATAGCAACTTTAAAGAGCAACAAAAAATAAATGGCTGAGAGCAACAAAATACAGAACCGGAGTGCTGGTTTAAAACATGATTTTAGGTCAGGCGTGGTGGTGCACGCCTGTAATCCCAGCACTCAGGAGGCTGAGGCAGGAGGATCATTGCTAGTTCAAGACCACCCTGGACTACAAAGTGAGCTCAAGGCCAGTCTGAACTGCATAGCAAAAAGATAAAAGCATGATTTTTTGTGATAATTAGATCAGGTTTTCAGTTATCAGTACTGAATTGAACTCCTGTATTTTAATTGCAATCTAATGTGAAAGGGCCAAGAAACCCATGATAATTCAAATAGGTTTAGCAGCAGGGTAGTTCATTAGCAAGCCCTGGCTCACTTAGCTGCATCTCATATAGAAGCCAATTGCAGGATGCCACTTTTCCTCCTCTTCCTTCTCTTCCTCCTTTTCCTCCTCCTCCTCCTTCTTCCTTTTCTCTTTCCCACTTCTTCTTCCTCCACATGCATGAAGTTCAATTCACTGTAAAGTTAATTGTCAGAAGCCAGAGTGAAATTGGTATATTTGCAAATTGATCATTAACCAAAACCTTCAGTGGGGAACTCCCTCACCTACAACCCCTCCTTGTCCTTCAAACCCTGGTAACTCTCAGCTCTCCTGGCTCCATGCAAATGCCTCTCCTTTGAACAGGTGTCTTCGCATTTCTAATGTGGTTTCAGTGCTGCTTATTGTGCCGTGGCAACCATTTACTTTCCAGATACAATGGCCCTGGCCGGCACACCCCTCCCTCTGGAGCTTGTGCTTTTGAAGGCAGGACTGCACCTTCCCATCCGTAGGACTCACCGCTTTCATGTAACAACTCCATGCAGTGGGAACACAGTAAATGTGAAATTGACCAGAACGCCGAAAAACCTTGGGACTTTTTCTGAGGGAAAGTGCTCATAAAATTTAAACGTAATAACCAGCTAATATTTTTATCTCTATGGCTACGCAAAATACTCAGTTGAGTTTTCTTCTTACTGTATATTAAAATCAACTGCTGCATTAAAATCATGGGAGGCCTGAAGCCCATAGAGCTGTTCAGACCTGTTAGTATGTCCATCTAGGATCCAGAACCTTGCACATACCAGACAGCCCTCCACCACTGTGTTTCAGTTACAATACTTTTCACGTCACTTTTATTTTGAACAGGGTCCTGCCAAGTTGGCCAAGCTGCCCTCAAACTTGGGATCTTCCTGCCTCAGCCTTCAAAATAGTTGGGTGACAAACATGCCCTACCATGCTAGGCTTAGGTTTTGAATAAAAAGAGTTAAAATAGGAAGTTGACGTTATGTTTTGCCCCTTGAATAAGAAAGCCAGGGTAAAAAGTAATGGAGAATTTAAACCTGGCAAAAAAACCCAAGTGACAGTAAATCTTCCTGGGGAGTTGAAAATGTAATGCTGCCAGGTTAAATGAGGATCACAATTTGTATCACAATTTGCAGCTTCAAAAGCATGAATTCAGGCTTTTTAAAGTTGTGCTCAGGATTGAAGCAGAAAAAAAGGAAAGGGAAAAAAAAAGAATAAAAAAAAAACACAAGATAGGACTGTGACGCCTGGCACCTACACAGGTTCACAATGGGATCTGAAATAACGGCTGGGATTTCAGACTCCAAAACTACTTTCAACAGGAAAGAAAGTCCAGGGTTTGAAAATGCCCGAGGTGAGGGCGCGGTGTGTCCTCACTGTCCCACCCTGCTGGTCCTCTCCTCATCTCTGCAGCTCCTTAACAATTATAGGTGTGCGCTTAAAGAGACTGAGACTTTGCTGTGAGGATGAACTATCAAGTGAGCTCTTCTTTTACAAAATGACTCCTTCACAAAAAAATTGGAGAAATGTTGTTTTTAACAGCCAGCACCTCTGAGTCACAGAGTGAAATATAATGAAATATACCATGTACTATATGTGACGTACAATGAGATATATCATGTACCTTCTGTGGTATTTTAACAGCCTAGTGGGTATGTAAGATGGGATGTTCTATACTAAGATTTTTATCCCAAAATTTACCAGTAAACCTTCCGAGCAGGACCACGATCAGATATTATTATTAAGAAGTCTACGGGTCCTGGAAGTAACAGTGAGCCATCTCACCAGGATGACTATGAAAGTGCCTTGAGACAGCCTGTCTCAGCCTCCTTGACTTATGGTGGTTTTCAACATCAGTCATGTAGAACACATTTCATGAGAAGACTGGGTTTGGGGAAATAGGATGAGGTGCACAGGGCATCCTGGTAAAGTCTGAAACAGTTTCGCCTAAGTGAGAGACAGACTTAATTAAAGTTCTTGCAGTGCTCCAGGGAAACTGTTTCTTCTCACATGTATCTAGGTCACTCTGGAGAAGAAAACGACTCTTTACCAGCTGATAAAACTGAAAGAAAAGACTTTCTCCTAGGAAGCCTGTTTCTCCATACAGGTTGCTCCCATAGCTTTGCATGATTATGACTATTTCAGAAGGTTCTCCCTGTACCAGATACAGACTCGGCTCAAGAAAGGCGCACACAGGGCTCGGTGAGTGACCTTGGATTCTGAGCAATTCAGAAAGTCAGGACACCAGTTCAGTTCTCCTTCTTCACCACAGCTTCCAGGGCTTAGGACAAGAGAGGGCCCTGTGTGCATGGGTGTGGGGCTGCTGAGACTGTGGTGCTCCAGAGCTGATGGTGCCCAATGCTGGGAAGTGAAGGGCAGCACAGCAGAACCCTTGCTGGGCATCTCCGTTAGGCAAGAACTGTCAGGCAGGATTACAACACTTGAGGGCAGGAAAGTAGGAATAAAGTCAATCTTGTTACTAAAGGCTGTGGCCAGCACTGGGAAATTTTAAAAAGGAGAAGGAAAACAGAGAGAGAGTTAGAAAAATAAAAATATCAGATTATTTTGTTCAGTGTTTGGAATGCTATGTGACCTAAATTATTGGGATAATCAGCTTAATTACCACCTTGAGTGTCCAAGCAGCTGCATCCAAAAAAAAAAAAAAGATAAGCAAACTGCAACCAGGGAAAAGCCCCAGTAATTCTAAGAGTAATTCTCCAAGTGGTTGCTTTGTAAGGTTTACTTTTGCCTATAGTAGTTAAAGAAAATGCACCCCAGAGCATCAATACTGAGCTGGTTATATTACTTTGCAATTATTTCATATCTATTTGAATTTGGGTATGGGATAGTTGCAAAAATATTACGAAGACAGCTGAAGTAGAACAGTTAAAGTGTTACCCTTCAGGAAACTCTGCTAAAAATAAAATTCTGTTCATTAATAGCCAGTTTCACCAGTTCAAAATTAATTCTAAATTTAGCATGCAAATTTTTCTGTATTAAATGTGACTGATAAGAACTACAGCATCTAATCATGCACGAGTTGCTTCAAGAGTGGAGCTGAGTTCATTCCACGGGGATTCCAGTTCGTGTTTTTGCACTGCTGAGAAACACTACCCGCCCAGCCCCCTGAAAGTTGGAATCATGCATGTTAGTAAGTATTTCAGTTATGCTATTGACGTCAATGGAGTCATTAAATAGATTGCCGGCCCTCCCAGAGGCGAATCACTGCCAGGGACCTAGATACAGACACGTTTTTTACAAAGACAACCAACAGGTTTTGCTCTAGCAGCAAGCCAGAGAAAGGAAATAGTTTATATTGTAGCAGACCTATCTTCAAGCACAGATTCTTTTTTCTTTCTTTTGCCTTTTATTTCCGCCCTTTCTCTTTAGTTTCTTTAGGCTCAGGAAGATCACCAGATATTGTTGCCTGAATATTTTGTGTCCAAAACCATCTCCTGGACTTAAGATGGCAAAGTGAGGACCCCCACTTTCAAAAATGAACCTCACCTTTGCTCTACACAGCCCGACTTGGTGTTTATTCGGTAGCATAAATGATCCAGGCAAATCGCTATTGTCTGCCAGGAAGGTTGTGTTTGATATATAGCTCCCTGAATAAACAGTTTCCTCCAAATGCTCACACACACACACACACACACACACACGCACGCGCGCGCGCGCGCGCGCGCGCGCAACTTGTCCTTTCGGCTGCCTCTGCACAGCTCCAAGCTGCAACCCCTCCTGTATGAATCGACCTTTATGCACCAGGCAGCAAGCTCCGTAGCAAGGGGTGGAGGGGGTGGCTGGGAAGAAAGAGTCGCTTCTCCTGGCTGCTTCCTCCACAGCCCTCCCTCCTGCAGGAGGCCGTCCACGTGCCCGCGTCCTCCCAGACCCCAGCTGGCGCCTGCCTCAAGCCTGGTCATGCAGCTCCCTGGCAAGTTGCAGTAGAGAGAGCCCTTGAGGAAACAGCTGCCTCTCCCCGGGCATTCTTGACAGCTTTATTTACCTGGGCAGCTTCAGGAGTCTCAGCTAAAAATTCAGCGTACACCCTGACTCTCCCCTCTCCCAGGTGCAAAGCAGGGAGCCGTCGTCCTTGGCAGAGTTCTTCAGATGTGGTTGTAGAGTGGCTCCCTCTTAGGGTCCTTTCCAAGTTCCCTTGCTGGATGAGCCCCTCGCCTCATGTGTTACTAAATGTAAATGCCAGGCACCTGGTAACCCCTTTTGGTTCATCTGGACACCCAGATCCGTCGCTCCCACCACCACCACTACCGTCTGTTCTCCTCCATCCCAGCTTTGAGCCCCAGCGTCAGCATCTACCTTTTCAGTTCTCAGCTCCTTCCACAGCCAATCCCTTCTGTCTCTTTTCTACCCTTCCCTCTCCCAGCCCACCACCAGGCCACCTCTCCTGGGGTTCAGTCACCTTGCACCTAAGCCACACAGGGTCCCTCCACCTTGGTTCATGTTCTTGGTCCTTCCCAAACCCAACCCAGTCTCCATCTGGTCCTAGAATTATTCTTTTAAACCCAGTTCTGGTCATCCTACGGTATTTGGTTATCCTTGGCCTTCAAGATAAGACCCAGACTTCTTTCCAGCTGTGCAAAAAGCCTCTGATTTTGCTCCTACTTCATTTCCTCCTCGCTCCCTAAGCACAGCTGCTGACAGGGATCCCTGAAGGTGCTGCTCTTGGAGTAGCCCAGCCTCTCCTGCCTTCCTGACTTCTCACATGGCGTCCCTCTCCCCAGGTTGCTCTTTCCCGAAAATATCACCAGTGCGTTCCGTTCAGGGATTTTCTTATATGGATACTGTGAACAAGTCCTTTGCATTCTCTGGTTCTTGGATTCTGGAGCCAAGATTAAAATGCTGTCCATCGAGACCCCTGGCAGACAGGGCATGCATAGAAAACTCAGCTCCCTTCACCTATCCCAGCTGGAAAGTCCAGCGTTCATTGCTCCAGACTCAGCCTATCTGCCCTTTTCTGGATGTAACTGACCCAGAACTGATTTACATTATCCCCTCAAAATCTCTACTACTGCACTTGTCATACAGCGTTGCAGTTAGTTAATTTTCCCTTTCTGAATCAAAAGCATCCCAACCCCAAATCCTAACCTTTGTTGTAGTCCCCATGTAGAGCATGACACATAACAGATGCCCAGGAAATGGTCATGGAGCAAGCAAGTTCAAAGCTTGAATGCCCATACCTTCCTTTAAAAGCACTGGAAAGGGCCCAAGGTTCATATCTGGCCAGTTCAGCCTTGCCTAAATGTCTGCAGCTCAGGGCAGGAGCATGAGGCTGGCATCCTTGGCCCACTGGGACTGCATGTGACTCTCAGGGTGCTTGAAGTAAATCTTTACTGTCTGTCACTTTAGCAAGAAATGACAATGTTAAAAGAAATGGGAGAAAGCAAACTAAATATGTCTTGTGTACCACCCTATGCCAGTGATGGCGAACATTTTAGAGACTGAATGCCTGAACTTCAGTGCAAGACTCACTTAGTTATCACAAAGCACCAATGGTGCAATTAAACCCAAATGCTGACCAGCCAGGTGAAAGCTTGGAGTCACTGCCAATGAGTCTGGGCTCGTTACATCACCCCCCGGTGCCATTACTCCTTTCTGAGCATGCGCCAGGCTCCTGTGCACACTCTTATCTGATCCAAGATGCTCGGCTGCTGGGACCACTTAGCGAGCCTGCAGCAGGGAGGACTCCACATGCTTGCTGCACACACATGCCACAGGATCGCCACCACTGTGCAGGATTAGTCTCTCAGCACCCAGCACAAGGTCTCTATAATATAAGTATCTAGACAGAGTGTGCGCTCAGAGGTGTTACTTCTCTGAAACTCAAAGTTTTTGTTAATCTGGAAAAAGGGCATCTCAATGTGCTATCTCTTAAATTTGTTGTTTGGATTAAATTACAAAAGCTATGTGTAGTGGTCGTAAGTGAGCCGGGCTGCCTCTGTCAAATTCCAGCTGTATGACTAGTGACCTTGGAATAAATTATTTAACCTTTCTGTGTCTCAATCCCTGTATATCCAGTATTGGGATGGAAAATGTCCATACATTAGTTGTTAAGGGTTAAAAACACTCAGCATCAGTGTATTAGTCTTGTAGAACATGCCTTCCTCAACACCCAGTATGCAGCAGGTGGTCAACGTGTGTTTGCGGAGAGACCCGGCTTTCTGGTATCAGAAAGGAACCAAAACAGAAAGCCCAGCTTAGATCTTTCTAAAAGGTTCTAACTTACGTCCCTTCCACAGTAACACAGTAGCCAACCTTCATCTTCAGCTTTGCTTTTATGGTTTCAGTGACCCTCAGTGAACACAGCTCTAAAAATCTTACATTGAAAATTCTAGGAAAAAGCAATACATATGTTGTAAGTTGTGTGCCCTTCTGAGTAACGTGATAAAAGCACCATCTTGCTCTTTCCTGTCTGGTGTGGGAATTACCACATTGCCCAGAACATCCACACTGTTTGCTCCATCCTCCCGTCATTTGCTGTGCACATGTGCCACAGGTCTGTACAACATAGGTATTCGTGGAAGTCTTGATCATCAGATTGGCTATTGTGTTATGGTGCTACCTGTGTTGAAGTAACCTTTATTTCACACAATAATCACCCTATTTTATTGTTAGCTGTTGTGCGCTTTACTGTGTCTAGTTTACAAGCTAAATTTTATCATAGTTATGTGTATACAGGAAAAAGCATGGATGTACTCAATACTATGATTTCAGACCCCACTGAAGGTCTTGTAATGTACCCTGCACAAATAGGTGGGCACTACAGTGTGATCTTTTTCTTTTCTTTTTTTTTTTTTTTTCTTTTTTTGGTACCTGAAACCAAATTTGGGACCTTACGCTTGCCAGGCAGGTACTATGCTGCTTGCCAGGCTGGCCCTGTGTGATCTAAAAGGAAGTCTTTCTTTGAAGTTGAAGATGCTTTCCCCCTGCAACTGTAAAAATCTGTCTTTATGGAAATAGGTTGAAAGCTGATGGTAGATTCTCTAAGACACACAGCAGGAAGCAGGAGGACAAGAGGGAGGAGGGTGTCCAAGCATGGCTGTTTCTCTCCAAAGCAGGGTGCAAAGACACATGCCAAGTTATTTAGAATTCTGAGAAGCCAGAGTCAATCAACTGAGAGCTTTCTCTTGCCTAAGTATGTGTGTGTGTGGGGGGGTCTCTTTATAAGACAGCATAATTATAGCTGCTCAGAGCAATACAGTTATCCCTGAATCTAGCCTTTGGGGTCCATGCATACCTATACAGGCACCAGAATTCCTGTAGGCATCTCAGCAGGGAGCTGCAGCTGGTGCAGCACTGGCCTTGCAGACAAGGATGATTCCAACTGGCAGAGGGTGTCAGGGTGCAGGCTGTGACTCCTGCAAAGACGTCAGACCCTCTCTGGTTACTGCTACAGGGAAAGCACCTCATACGGAGGAGGCTGGGGCTGGCCCAGAGCAGGATGGATACAGAAGTCTGCTCAGAGAGAAAGGAGGAAGGAAGGGAGTGAGCTCAGTTCCTTTTCTTCCCCCAGTGCTGGTCAAAGTGGACTCAGCTTGCTTGCGTCTGCTCAGGCCCCGGCCAGCCCTTGACGGAGAGGCCTCCAGAGCTGTTCTCGGAAGCCAGGAGCATTTCAGGGAACGATCTTCCACACAAGAAAAGAGAAACAAAGCAGGGACTGTCCCCTCAAAATAGAGAGCAGGCAGCAGCACTGATGGGGTCTTGGCTTTCTGTCTTCACTTCCTCTCTGCCAGGCCTGTGGACATAGACCAAAAGTGAACCCCCAGAGTTTGACATCGCTTCCCTCCCACTCTTTGGCTGTGTCCGTGGAGTAAGCTGGGGCCATGACAAGGGTCTCTGTGCTTTGTTCCAGAGTAGACAGTCAGGTCAGATACCACAGGGTTTGTTTCTGCCTCTCAACTGGAACTTTGCCCTTGAGACCACCAGCATCTCACCCAGCAGCAGAGCAAGCGTAGTGACTGAGATGGTCCCAAAGCACCAGAAGGGGACCTGTGCTTAGGCCCTTTCCATCGTGGCCCCTGGGGTCCGTGATCGCCCCTCAGCCTCCCACTAAAGTGGTTTGCAGATCTCATTGTTCCTGTATTGCAAATCTGAATAAAGGGCGCTTGGGGAGAATCTGTGGCTCACCCAAGACTGCGCTGCTAGCAAATGATGGAGCCAGAGCCAAACCCAGATATGCATTTCTTGAAAACCCATGCTCCTTCTTCTGGATTCCAGAGCACATCTTGGGTGTGAGAGTTAACAGGAAGGGGACAGGGAGAAGGTCACAACAGGAGAGCAAGTAAAGTTTGCAGACCGTCCACTGCCTTTGCTTTTAGTCCAAGTAAGCAGACCTGTGGGTTTCTGGAGCAGCAGGTCTCATCTGTGTCTCTTACTCATCCATTCTTTTATTCACGAACCGCTTATGAAGTGCTTGCTGTGTGCAAGGCGCTGTGGGGATGCTGAGCACTAGCACTAGAAAAAGCACTAGCACCTCCCCTCCAGGGGTCACAGCCGGGGACCCTGAGCCCCCACAGGATTACACACCTGGACTCAATGGAGGACTCAATGGAGGATGGAAGGAAGGCACCAGGCTGCCCTCACCTCACTTCTTCACCCATAACCACAGGGAGAATTCTGGTACTCACCATCCAGGTTGTGGTAACTTTCAAATGATTTATTGTATATAAGTCAGCTATCACCCTGCCTGGCCCCGAGTATTATTTCATGTTTGCAAATCATTCCTGTCATGCACTGTGGTAGGGACTGAAGGCAAGGAAGGTGAGTATGTGACCTTGAACTTCAGACCTGGACATCTGAGAGGCTGGGATGGGTGGACGGTTCCCAGGAGAGCAACCAGCACCTCAGGGCACTCAGCCCATGCTGGGGTTGCGAGGCCAACAGTGAGGGATGAGGCCAGGAGGCCACGGAAGGTCGAGTGGGGCAGAATCTTTGCAGGACTACATTGTATTGTAAATTTAGCTGAGAGCCATTAAAATGTCGAGCAATAAATTGTATGCTCTGATTTGAATTTAAATACAGAGCTTCTCTCCGAGCCCCAAATCTGAGTTACTGGCATCTACCCTGTGACCCCTGAACTTCCCATCCTAATGGTCAGCTCCTGCCCCTTCTGTTCACTTCCTGAATAGGTGGGCAGGCTCTGGTCACCACTGCTGGAGTTGAAACCCAGTTCTATTCCTTTCTTTCTGTAGGATTGCAGGCAAGAAATTTGAGTTCTCTGGGCCTTGGTTTTCTTATCTGTGCCATGGGGACAATAGAACCTACTGCCCAGCATGCCTGGGACCAATGTTAATTAATTGTAGGTAAAATATTTGGAACAGTGGCCAGCCCCCAGAAAATACTAGATAGATGTCAGTGTTCTTAGTGGATTTTAACTGCCTAGCTTCTTGCCACTTTGCACCTTTAGCCTGTGTGCCCAGGGCTGGCACAGAGCGGGAGCTTGGATTAAATTTACTAGTAAAGAATGAGCAAAGAAAGGGTGTGATTAATTGCAAATGAGAGGAGAGAAGCTGCCATCCTATTCATAGAATCAGGCTTCCTTGGGTCAGGGTGCATCCTGATAAGCAGGCATTTACCTCTGGGAAGAGAGAACCTTGATGGTTCTGTCGCTGCCCGGCTGCTCCTGCTTTGGAGAACTTGAAACAATGTCCTTGGGACAAAAACTTGTTTTCAAAGCTGTGATGCCAATCTGGAGCACAATCTGCACAGACAGAAGACTGAGCTCATGAAAGATCCTTTCATCCTCGCAGGCGATGTGGCTGTTTCTCTCAAAGGCAGGGAAAGCCTGAACCTCCAGAATGTTCCATCTGCCACCTTTGGAAAGACGGGGTCACCCGAGGAGCCGGCAGTCCTGTGGGGAGCAGCGCCAGCACAGGGGCTCCCTGCTCATCGCTGCGTGTCTTGCAAGGCTTGGGGAACAGGGTGGGTGCTGGGACGAGAACTCAGGGCAGCCAGGTGTCAGACAATGTGCATGGATCTGTAAGCGCTGGGCCTTGCAGGGATTCAGGGCCAACGGCACCTTCGTTTCTTCTCCAGGACGCACAGGGCCCTCACCTCCTTGACCTATAGCCAGTCCTCCAGGCCTGATGTGCAGCTCTGTGTGTGCGTGCCTGTGTGCATGCGTTTGTGCGTGCACTCGAGCCTTCCTGAGCATTGCTTTTTGCCCCAGGGAAAATAAGTTGTTCCATGGTTTTTGTCAACACAATGGGTCTCTGTTCTTGCTGACCTGCTTCTCCATTCTTCTCTGCTCTCTTTGCAAGTGCACCCTGCCAGCCCTGCACCGTGCACAGATCCCGCTCTGCCTCCCCTGCAGTGTGGGCCCTTCCTCCTGCCCCTCTGCCACCACCCTCCATCCTCTGCTCCGTGTCCCCGCCTCCACAGTCTGTCCTGGGGAAGCAGCCTGCTGTGAGGCCTGCTGTGGTCAGTAGCCGCTCCCTTCATTCATGTTGCTCTGGGTGCAACATGTTTTCCTGCCTCATTGACCCGTTTCTTGCATTAGTCTTTATTTCTAAGCAGGGGGTGCTATTCTTGTAAATAGAACCCAGACTCTGGTCTTGAACAGGCATCACACGGAAATAAGGCACAAGGTGGGTGAAGACAAGGACCACACTGGCCAGGGTCCTCTGGAGAAGCAGAGCCTGTTCACACTTGTGCTATGGATTGGGCCCCAGGCCCCAGGGTGGGCAAATTTGAGGTCAGTGAGACAGGAGGTGTGCCAATGCCTTGATGCAGGACCTGTTCTTTCTTGGATAACCTCAGGGTTTGCACTTATGACCCTTACCCAACTAGAGGAGGCCCAGCAAAATCACTGAGGGTCACCATCGACTTTAGTTTAGGTCCTTCAGTTCCTGTGCACCAACACCTAGAGGCATGTTAGTGATTAACTGGGGACTCAGCCTAGCCACATCACTCTACCATGCTCATCATTGTGGGGACCCACCAACCCCTAAATAAAACCTTGCTTTGGAAGACAGACAAAACTACAGGTAAAATATGTACAATCCAGGAAAAGTAAAACTCATATATTTCTTCTGACTGAGACTTTACTTCATTTAGGATTGTTTTGAAACTTGGCATGGTCCTGTATACCTATAATCCCAGAACTCTGGGAGGCTGAGGCAGGAGGATTGTAAGTTTCAGCTCCACATGGACAACTTGGTGGCTCAGTGAAGCCCTGTCTCAAAAGAAAAAATTAAGACTGTGGGTGCAGCTCGAGGTGAAGGCTGTGGGTTCAGTTCCTAATAACACACACACACACACACACACACACACACACACACACACGCAGAATGGTTTTGAAAACTAAAGGATCCTTTGACAGACCCTAAGTACAAGGACCTGCTATTGTGTCTGCTTGGCAGTGCCCAGCAGGGACACACCTGCTAAATATAGGTGGTGGCACCTGCTTCCCCAGTCTTCTCACCATCTGCCCTGGGGAGTAGGTTAAGAGAAAAGACACTCTTAGCCTTCCACTTTGCAAGAATGTCAATCCATGTGTGGCCACAGCTCAGAGCTTACAGGCTTATCTTAAACTCAGGTGAGACAGATCATCTTTCCAGGGCTGGTTTTGGCTGACTGTGTCTCAGGGGCTATATGAAAGACATGGTAATCCTCTCCATGTATCGTCCTGATTTGCAGCCTGGGGGTGGAAACATCCCTACCCTTTAGAGTGTCAGGCCAACTCCTCAGGCTACCCAGGAGACTTCTGCCTTCTCAGACCTAGTATTTTACTTCCTTATCTCCTTCACCCTCTGAGTCTCCGGTTCCACTCACTGCCTTCTAAGCCTCTGACCTCAGCCCTGGCTCCTGCAGGTCCAGCAAAGCCTTTTGACCCTGAACCCTGGTGCCTGCACCTGTCTCTCCTCTCAACCATCCTATCCCCAGGGAACCTGGTGGACAAAAGAGCAGAACCAGCGGTCCTTGTTTGGAGAAAGCTGCGTGATGGGAACTGCAGGTGTAAGCCTCACACCAAGAGGCGTGGGACTGTGTGGTCATCACCTGTGATGCTCCTCCATTTCTCTTTTGGTAAATAATCGCTCTCAACAAGGAACAAACTGAACCTCCTTTCCTGCAGCAGCGGAATGTGCTCCTCCTCTCCCACCTTCAAAGTACCTTGGTGGGGCTGCCTGCTCTCTGTTCTCAACTTCCCGTGGAGGGATGGATTCTCGTGAGTGGTCAAGTCAGAAGTTCTTCCTGATGGTGGACCTACAGCACAGGACTGTGGTTTGATAAATCAGTTCCGGGCCCATGCTGACCTGGAAGTGTTTGGCTCACTCCCAAAGAGCTTTCCACACAAGGCCAGCTGGGCAGGAGGCATCAGCATGGTGTCACACCCGTACCAGGGACCAGGTTTGTTCTTGGGAACTCTGCAAAGGAGACCTTTGGTCATCACCAGCAGCCCCTTATGAAGTCAACATTAGGCTCCCAATTTCTAAACCACTAAAACTGGGCCTCTTGGAAGGTTACTAGGAAAGAACAAGCAGTGGCAGAGCTGGGCTTGAACTCAGGCTTGTGTGGCCGCGTGCCTGTCCTCACCCTGTCCTCTGTGTTAGGAGACAAGAAGAGGGCTGCTGAGAGAAGGCACCCTGTGGTCCGCGCCCACACGATGAGGATTTACCTGCTCTTCCAATCACTGAGCTTCCTCTGACCACACCCACGAGTTCCTGAGCTCCCTTTACTCCCTTTATTTCCAGGTTCCAGAACTAGGGAGAATGTAGGCAAAATAATCTTTCAAGCTCTTGTCTCCTCTTGATGGAATCACTGAGCCAACTGGGAGCTGAGCACATGCCTCAATCTTCCAGGAGCAAATCCCTTCCCCAAACCTGTGGGAAGGGGCCAGGAAGGGTCTGGGGGCCTGGCAGAGTGCTGCTGGGGGAGCACCCCCCACACCCCTGACGGCGCAGGAGAGAATTAGGTCACAGATCTGTAGTGAAACTGGGGTGTGTCTCGCTGGCCTCCCGGAGGCAGCTGTCCAATTCTATGCTCTCTCTGCGGAAAGTCCCATGTTGAAAATAATTTGCTTTGTTCACCTTCCCTACCTCAGATGAAACTGTGTGACTTCAGTGCAAGAGCACCGGCTAGAACTCCGGAAGCCAAAAGCTTAGACCTGGTACCAACGAGGTGTGTGGCCTGAGGTGAATCCTTCCACCCGCCCCAGCTGCGTCATCTTTTTTGAGTTATTCTGAGTGTTAGAGTCTAGAATCCAAGCTTCCAGAGGCCTCAAACTGTTAAAATGAATCCTGGCCCAGGAATAGTGGCCTGTGGGAATCGGGAAGGAGAATTCTTTGTGAGGGAAGGAACAGCTCTGGGAACTGGGCATCTGGAGTCCGAGTTCAGGTCTCCTGGGTCTGGCTCCAAACCTTGGTCTTCTCCCTCACTTCCCTGACACTGGGCCCCATTATTGTTCAGAACACTGCATCTTTACTGATTTCCTAGTCCCTCTTGGTCCTGTAGCTGGCACCACCCAAAGGCAGACATTCAGTGAAATGAAAGGGACATGGTGCCTCACGTAATCGCGGGAACATTTTCATAGGCAGATTTGGAGCCAGACTGCCCCGGTTTAGATCCCTGTTCTACTACTCTTCAGGCTGATTGTTTCCTAATCCATCTCCACGCTTCAGATTTTCTTCCACTTCCTTTCCTTCATCATTAAACCTGTCCTCTCAGAGTTTCTCTGAGAAATAAGTGACTTATTGCATGAAGACAATTCCCACAGCGCTCCTGTGACCCAGGGGAAACCTGACATCATCCCTGGTGCTGTCACGGCTACAGCTCTGTGTTTGTCAGCCCCCCGGGGCTAGGAGTCTTAGAAGGTTGAAAGTGGGTCTTGTTCGCCCCCACTTCATAAATGTTTATTGGCTCCAATTATCAACAAATATTTACAATGCTTCTCCTGCCTGCAAAGCCCCTTGCTAGAACCCCAGTAAAACAATCTAAACTTTTCACAACTTGCTTAGGAAAAATGCCACGTCTTAGAGCTTCCATTCGTGTAAAGAGAAACAGTTTCTCTTTATTATACTCCTCAGATCTTACCCCATTTCTCCCTCCCTCCCTCCCTCCCTCCCTCCCTCCCTCCCTCCGTCCCTCCCTTCCTTCCTTCCTTCCTTCCTTCCTTCCTTCCTTCCTTGTGACTTTTGTTTAGAAAAGAATGGGGAGAGAAGCGCTTCATTTATAAATTTACTGTTAATCAGACAAGCTATCCTGCAGGAGGGGGAGTAAGAGTATGCTGATGGGAAGGTGAGGGTCTTGCCTAGAGGAAAAACCTTTTACAGAACTCTGAGTTTAGACAAAAGCATTGTGCCTCTTTTTAATAGGTTTCCTATGTCAGGGAGCGAGACAGAGACAGAGATACAGACAGAGACAGAAACAGACACAAGAGGCTCCTTCTCACTTAGCCTCTGGCTCATAGTCTGGTCACTCTGAAAGGCCCAGAGGCCTTCAGAAGACATGAGTCAGGCTTGGTGCTGGTAATGGAGGCATAGGAACGAACATGACATCGTTTCTTCCCTGGAGGAGGTCATGCTCTTGTGGGACAGACTACGTAAGCTGATATATAATATAGTGCGATAAGAATTTGTCAGAAGCATGAATAAGCATCTCTGGCAGCAGAGACTAAGGAAGATAGTTAGCAGTAGGATCCTATTTTAGGTACAAATAAGACTACTGAACCATACCTAGGAAATTCATAAATCAGGTTTTATCAAATTTTAAATGTTAGTATTTTCCATTCATGGCTCCATCTGTCAAGAAGAGGGAGTAGAAATGCTCAGTGGAGCTTCTCAGTCTTTCAGATTAAGTCAGCGTGCTATTGAGCACCTCTACAAGCAAGAAGTGGATTAGGAGAACGCAGATGAATGCTGATGAGAGTCATTAGAACAAGGAAAGTGTAGTACTTCCACTTGAGCTCTGCCTTAGCCTGAAGGGCTGGGCGAGCTTTTACAAGACAAAGTAGGAAATAGAGTTTCGGAAAGCAAAGTGGAAACAAAGGT
The DNA here is from genome assembly GCA_004027595.1 of Dinomys branickii. Lineage (NCBI taxonomy): Eukaryota > Metazoa > Chordata > Mammalia > Rodentia > Dinomyidae > Dinomys > Dinomys branickii. The sequence goes on along the minus strand of PVLD010000521.1, from coordinate 136,432 downwards.
CCGGAGGGCAAGAGTGTGGGTTGTTACTGGAATCGGAGTCATCCTCAGACCTCTGCGGAGAGAGGAGGGCTGAAAGGAAGTGGTGGGGATGCGATGGCAAAGACATGGGGACAGAAACCGGAGTGTTTGCATGCCGAGCTCATAAGCTGGGGCTTTATTTTATGTGCAGGGCAGAGTCACTGGTATTTGCTCAGTGGAGGACTGCCTGACAGAGCTCTGCATCCTGGGTTGAGTAATGTCACACTGGGGACAGTGACAGCAAACAGCATCAGACTGGGAGTCAGAAGACACCAGAGAGGTGGACGAATCCCATCAGTTTCTGTTACTTTCCAAGCTTGAGCCTTCTTACCCGAACTGTAACCCAAGGTAACCCTCCCTAGGAACAACAGCAGCAACTGTGGCACATTGTACCGGTTGGGTTGTTATTCTACAGTAGCATTGTACTAAGCCATTTCCTTGTAACGAACCTGTCTCAACACAACCTGGGAATCCCAAAGAGTTAAACGTAAATGTATCCATCTCCCACCAGTTCGCTGTCAAATTGCTACAAAGGGAACCAAAGACAAATATCTGCATAACACAAATGCTACCAGCAACATTACTTACCATAGCCAAAATATTACATGGAACTATCCATTGGCTGGTGAATGGCTAGACAAAAGGTCATACCTGTGCACAAAATCAATACTGAGCAACAAGAAACAAACAGGGAGACCATCCTGCATAGGACAGGAGGTACACAGGATGACCAGGGAACGCAGCCAGATATGGGATTCCACATATTGTATGATGCTGTGTATATGAAATACCCTAAAAGGACCAATATGGTTTGCTTATTGTTTGAGGTGGAAGCAAGGAGCAGAGAACACTGGGGTACATGGGGGATAACAGGTGATACAGTAGCCAAAGGACAGAAGGGGCCTGTGTGCTCATCCACAGACAAATGGAGGGCAAGCGTGCTCCATCCATACACCACGGAGAACTTCTCAGCTATAGAGAAGGGTAAGTTTGTCATTTGTAGGAAGATAAATAGATCTTGACACCAGAACATTGAGTGCAATAGATCATGGTTTCTTTACTATGAGAGACTCAAAATATGAAGAGTAGAATAAAAGAGCAGTAGTAGGAAACAGAGCTGGACTGTGGAGGTGGGAAGGGATTCTGGAGGGGCGAGAAGAGGAGGAGGTAGAAATACTCAACTGCAGTATACACACGTGACCTGCTCCCCGGGATGAATTCAGTTACTATGCAAGTAGAGACTCCTAAAAAAGAAAGAGCATCATGGTGATAAAAATCTTTTTCTGCTGATTTACAGCGAGGATTGCACAGGGAGTGAATCTGCTGAGAATCAGGAAGAGGTAAAGCGGGTGGCATGCAAAGTTGCTTCTGTGTGACTATGATACACCAGACAGCAACTCCGGGAAGGAGGGCCCACGCCTGCCCTCCTGTTAGGGGTGAGGATCTCGACCTCCCCAAGTCTTGCCCAAGCAGAGCTGGGCTAGGACTCTCCCCCTTCCTCCATCCTGCTGGGTCCACGCCGCTGGCCACCGTGTTTGTCTCAGGAGGGCTGTGAGCACCACACAAAACAAAGGATGCATGTGCATCCCACACGACAGGCCATGCATACGGTGGCTCTCCCAGAGCTGAGCTGGCTCAGGCAGTGAAGGAGCAGGTGGAGTGGAGGGCGAGGAGAGGCACCGAAAGGCTGCTCGGTGGGTCAGGAAAGGCTGCTCAGTGGGATGGAATGCTGTCTGGGCCCTGGAGTGCGTTTGGAGAAAGAACAGTTGTGATGCTCTCACTCGGCTGCCCAGGAGGACAGAATGAGGCCCTTCTTCCCTTTAGCAAACAGCACGCACACATTCCCAGCATCGTCAGCCTTGCCCTTCAGGATGTAAAACCAAATCTAACAACCCCTCCCAGCCGGCAGGTTAAGTCAATATGAGCTACATACACAGATGCGTCCTCCACCTCCCCAGGGCTCTGGGTGGCTGTGATCCACTAGTGCGTTTCTCTTCCTGTGTAAACCTGCGGGCACAGCTTGCTCCGGGGATGGACTGAAAGTTTGAGGAGCTGGAACTTTTCCGTGGGTTTTGTTTATGTTCTCCCATCCTGAGCGCCACAGTGAGGGAGTTTTGAATCACAGGTGAGGGAGAGTTCCCAGTACTTAGTCTTTTATTTTAAAATGCTGCTAAACCTCAGCACTGTCCACAGCCTTGGGAGAGGCAGGACACAGGGACTTCCGGTGTTTTATCCTGCAATACATTTCTGGACAGAGATTTTGTAGCACTGGTGTGTCCATCACATTGTGAAACTTTATTATTAATAAATGCACATTTCGCAAAGCAAACAAAGTGGTGTGGCCAGCAGCACGGTTTGCTGTGTATACATGTGAGGTGGCTTCATCCTTTGCACATCAAGGCACCAGTGCTTCCCACTGCACTGCTGAAAAAGAAAATGTGAGCGTCGCCAGTTTGCCTATTTTGGCCACATACACACAGGGCAATTTGTGGTTGCCAAGTCAGGACTGCTTGTCCTGGAGGGCTTGTAGCAAAGTGAATGGGGCAGTGAGGCTCTACGGGGAGGACAGTACTGGACCTGGAAGAGCCCATGTGGTAAAGAGAATCCTGAATATCCCTTAGTTTTATGACATCCAGCATCTGAGTCACTGTCTCCAAGGCTCCTGGAAAAGCTAGTGTGTGTCTGCCATGGTAATTAAGTGTTCAAGCTTGAAGAGGCTGGGAGAGGCCTTGAGTACAGCGCAACTACTACTGCCAACTTTGTTAGTGGTCGTAAGAACTCGCCCAGCCGCACCTCACTCCAAACCCTCTTCTTGCGTGTGTGTGTGAGACAGGATCCCTGCTGTGGGAATCTCACGTAGGCTGAATCTGCAGAGAGATCACAGTACGTGCAAGTGAGGATGGTATTTACATGTGACACATTTGCCTTTAAGTGACAGCAAAAGTGGCTAGTGGTGGGCTTTGACTCCCAGAAGACTGTTAGAGCTGTCCCACCCCAGCACCGGCTGGTTGAGTTTATCTCTGAACCGAAACAATTTGATTTAGCACTATAAGGGATAATGGAGGGGCTGGGAGCTTTGCTGTCAGAATCTTCTGCCTAGATGGCACACTGCCTGTGTGAGCAGGACTTCAGACTCTGAGAGGACCGTGCCAGCTTCACCACTGTGTGGTTCAGAAACCAACACAATTTCATGTTGAGCCCACAGATTCGTGGTATAAGCTCAGTCAACAGCCTCTGTGCCCACATGGCTCTTTGTGAATTGGGAGCCACCGCACCATCCACAGGGGTCAAACAGTGGCCACGGACAGTGGTTGACAACAGGACTTTGGATCTTCCTTGCCTGGGCCCAAATTCTAGCCTGCCATTCAGAAGCTCTGTTTTTCAAGCAAGTAACTTGTCTTTTCCAGAATTTCTCAAATGATTGAATCAGGAGAACACTGTTTCCTACCTATTGGGTTTGTTATGGGATTGAAAAGAGTTAGTATTTGTATTTCTTAGACTAGGGCTGGGCACATAGCACATTTTCTGTGCACACATATCTATCTGTTAAATAAAAATAAAAGCAAAATACTGGTTTACGTGGCAGTGCCTGAGGGTTATTATTCCAAAGCATCTCTTGTTGCAAAGATGCTGAATAAATGCACAAAATTCCTGTCTCCATTCCCTGAACCAGGGCCTGGCATGATAAACACAGATCAAGTGCTATATGTTTTCCGAGGATTTTGCTGGCTGGATCCTAAGGAAGGGATTCATCAAGGATGAGGAACTCAGATTGGACTCAGCTTAGGAATTAAACCAGAGCAAGGAGTTCACAGAGGAGGTGGAGAATCTTTGAGAGCTGGAGGAATAAGGACCAAGGCACAGTCACAAGTTCCCCTTCATCCACAGGACTTGGCCCCAGTTTCTGGGAGAATACTTGGGTGGGGTCCAGCTTTTTAAGTGGGTTTGGCCAAGCCTTTGCTGTAGTTCTACAGTTTCAGTTGCTCAGATTAACACTTCAATGGCTGCCTAACACTTCGATTTCCTAGTTCACTTGTTGAGAAAATGTTCCTGAGGATCTCAGGTAGTTTGTTTAAGTCGTGGTGAATAAAATAGAAATGGAACTAATGCTTTTTTTAAACCAAGGAGAGACAGGATAAATAAGAAAATAAATAAATCTGGCAGGGACTTTGAAGGATAGTGTCTTAGTTACCTTCTTTGTCCCTGAGCTAGAATATCCCACACCTAACCTTAAAGTAGGAGAGGTTTATTCTGGCTCACAGCTTTTAGAGGAGTCAGTCCATGACTGGCTCATTCCAAAGGAGGAAGGGCACGGTGGGAGGATCTGGTGGAGGACTGCTGCTGGTGCCTTGGTGGCCAGGAAGCATCGAGCCGAGGCTGGAGATGTGCCCTTCCAGCACACACTGCCAGCAACCTACCTCCTAACAGCAGGTACATTCTTCAACTGGACAAAGTCATTCCTGATGAATCCATGTATCATTCTGTGTCTAAATCATAAGAGCTAGTAAGAGATTACAGTAACAGAATAGAATGGGAGGTACAGAAGAACTAGACGGGAAATTTGAGGTCTGTCTAAGGAAGTGCATTTTCACTGAAGCTAGAAAGTCCAGAAGTAAGGAGAAAAGGTGGTGCCTATTCCAGGTGGAGAGCAATGCTGCATGGAGGCTTTGGAATGGTGTCTTTGAGGAAGAGGGCTGCAGGGGGGTAAGCTGCGGGTGAGTGGTAGAAAGTGGAGTTGAGTGGTGGGGACCAGATCTGGCAGGGTTCCAGAGGCTATGGTAAGCAGTTTGGGTTTCTATTAAAACAAACAAGAAACCACTCATTTTTTTAAAATGGAGAGGTAAAATATTTCTCCTTTTGTTAGTGCACTTTCAATGTATATATGAAGTTGGATCGGGGGCAAAGAGAAGAAGTGAGAGAAATACTGAAGCAGTGGGACTTCGGGACTTCATTTGCGAGGTGAAATCACAAATATAGAGTGAATCTGACCCTAAATGCAGGCAGATCTGCAGGCGATTTGCATCAGCAAGTGTATGTCAGTAGCTTGACTTCATCAATGCTTAATCTGGAGCCAGAGATAACTTCCAGTGGCTGCAGTGATAATCAAGTGCCCTAGCATCTATGAGAACTTCCAGAAGTCACCATGGAGATGTGGACACCAGACTCTCCCACCCTCAGGGCATTCCCTGCCCGCAGCTCAGAGGGCACTTGTGGCATCCACAGAAGGATGGTATGTGGGTGAGCTGCAGCAGCCTACTCAGGAATGCTAGAAACCAGGCTGGCTGAATTTGGGCTTTATGCCTAAGAGGCGCAAGATTTAGCTATTACGAACTGCATCATGATAAACATGGGTGCACATATATCACTGTGGTGTGATGTTCTTAATTCTTTTGGGAAAATACCAAGAAGGGGAATAGCTGGGTCAAATGCGTCCGCTAGTCTTAGGTATTTGAGGAATCTTCACACTGATTTCCTCTATCCCAGTAGACTTCCCAGGTGGCCAGGCTCCTCCCCTGCCCAAGGGGTCACCACTGCCAAGGCCTCAGGAGTGAAGAGTCAGCAACCTTCACCAGGCACCAGAAGCTTTGGATGGACAGCACAGAGTGAAAGCAAGCTTCTGTTGAATATTTGTTCTGTGGGAAGATCTGGGATAAGGATTGACTGTCTTCATACTGTGGATATGAAAGCCTGAGATTTAGGGAGATTAAATAATGCTTTTCTAAGATTCATAAGCTAACAAGTAGAGAAGTCAGGGCAGAAACCAATTTAACTAGAGTCTAGGCTTTTGTTTTTGACCATACTGGGAATTGAAATCAGGACCTTCACACTGAGCTCCATCCTCAGAGCACTTTTAAAAATTTAATTAAGTTTACTGGTACAACTTCAGTGTATACAATGATCACATTCATCATAGGGAATTTGTACCTGTACATGATACATCTTGACTTATCATTTTTTCCTCCCATTCTCCTCCCCTCCCTTTAACCCCTTTTACCCCCTTATTTACAAAGCTTTGTTTTCATTTTATCCTTCCATTTTCATGTTTTCTTTTCCCTTCCTTCCTTTTCCCCTCCCCACTCCCTAGTTCCCCTTTCCTTTTAAACAATTTCTTCCCATTTTATCATGTCTCTTGTATAATTTGGTTCTTATTTACACTTTCAGTTTCCCACACCACTGAGACAGTTTGATATTTACACATGTGTGTCTGATATATTTCATTTCAGAATATGGTCTCAAGGTCCAACCATTTAGCAATAAATGTCTCAAGTTTATCCTTCTTTATGGTAGAGTAGTACTCCATTATATAAAAAAGCACATCTTTATCCATTCATCAGATCATTCGAGAGATGATCACGAATGAACAACACTGAGATTCCATCTCACTCCAGAAAGAATGGCTATCATCAAAAAATTAACCAAGAACAAATGCTGGCAGGGCTGTGGGGATAAAAGAACCCTTCTCCATTGTTGGTGGGAGTGTAGACTGGTGCAATCATTATGAAAATCAGTGTGGAGATTCCTCAATTAACTAAGACTAGTGGTTCCATTTGGCCCAGCTATTCCCTTCTTGGTATTTTCCCAAAAGAATTAAAAGCAGCATACCGCAGTGATACACATGTACCCATGTTTATTATGACACAGTCTGTAATAGCTAAATCTTGGAAACAGCTCAAATGCCCAGACCTTTTATAATTTTAACTTTTTTTAAATTTTGAGACAAGGTCTCACCAAGTTACTAAGTTTCCCAGGCTGGACTGGAACTGGGGATCCTCCTCCTTCACCTCCCAGAGTGCTGGGAGAATATAGGATCTTACAAGATTCTAATAGAGGATCAGCCACATTCTCAGATCCAGCTATTGTACATGCACCCTCTTCTACAAGTGTCACTGAGAAAACACATGGATTTCATCTCTCTATATATTGAGACTTGTTTCCATGTCCTATGTTCTCAAAATGGGACACCAATTTATTCAGGGTAATAGGAGAATTGATGGACTGTATTCACATCTCCTGCTTTTGAGAACAACCAGCTTCAAGTGAAAATTGTATAATTTGTTGATTGTTTGGCAAGCTTGGTGATATGCCTTAATAGGATCTCCTCTGAAGTCAAATTGCTGGGACATATGACCAAGCCCAAGAGCTCCATGGCCCTAAGGACTGACAATGGGCTGATCTTTTCCCACCATGGAATTATGAATGGATTTTGGATCTTTATAAGAAATTCCAGATGATTTAGGTCAATAAGAAAATTTTACTCTTAAAACATGGCCTCTTAACTATGTGGGCTAGTTGTGGATTTACTGAAGATAAGCTCATGATAATGATCTCTGTTTGGGTGATTTGCCTGGGTTTTTCAGTAACTGAAGAATGTATGGACCCTCACACACTCTCCCCATAACCAGAGCCCAGGGGTGCTCCTCAGCATTGGAGAGGAGGTTTGAGAGGTCAGACCTGGGGAACTAACATTTTTAAATAAAGCCCCAGGTGGGGTGATTCTTGTATAGAGTCTTCTTCGAGACAATGAATAAATGTCCTTTAATTGTTTGATTCCTTTCTTCTCCTTTCCATTTAAAATGAGAATAATTAAATGAACTCCTAACACTCAGCTGTCACCACCATAATAGTAAGACCATTAGCTGGTTGAATGCTTACCCTGTACCCATCGGTGCTTTATGTGAATATTACCAGAATAATGATTCTCTGAGGCAGAGACTGCCAGTCCAAGCTGTAAGATATGGAAATTGAGATGAAGAGAGCCCAAGGCCGCACACAGTTACTGAGAAGCAGCATGAAGATGTAGACTGATTCCACAGTACCCCGAAGGCCAGGTCATTATTTGGAGACAGATGGTTATGGGTAGAAATCACAGCTTTCATACTTACCGCTTTGGAAGGTGCAGTTAGCAATGCCAGCTTTGCATGGATATTGTCAGACTGACGAAACAGCACCCGTAAAACACCAAGTACATGCCTGCCAGGGAGTCCAGACTGGCGAAGGGCGGCTGCGGTGATAGAGTGAGGTGAGCTGCGGGGTGAAACCGGTGTTCCCTCACTTTGCTTGTCATTGCACACCATAACTTAAACACAGTTCCAGGTGAAATACACTCTGCTCATTGTCTGAGGCCCAGCGAGATACTCAGATCCACCACTTCTGTTCTTCAGGTTGGATCAGAGCCTGAGCCTCCCTAAGGAATTCTTAATACCACATAATTTGAAAAGTCACATCAATGTTTCCATTGTCTTTCTGTCCTTTCTAAGCAAGTCTGAATGAAGTCAAGCTACCTTCCCAGTGGCTCTAAGCACTGATGTTTGCAAAGGGCCAGAGCTCCCAGCGGTAAGTTGGAAAACAAACCCAGCCAGAGTTCCTCGGTGACCCAGCGGCCCAGCCCTGCCATAATAACCTGTTTGGGGATGACACGGCATTTGGCTTAATGGTTCCGATTGTGACAGAGGATGATTCAGGTTTTCTCGTGCATACACTGGAGCCTCATAAAATGACCTTTTTTGAGGCCCTTGAGGTCAGGCAAGCAAACAGGGAGGAGCACTGGGCACTCTGAGCAAAGCAGTTTTGTTTTGACACCACTTGTTTGGACAAATATCACTCTCCTCACGTGCAGTGGGCATTCGCTGTGGCTCAAGTGTGACGGAAGTGAAGGGCAGATTCTGAAATCCCCTGGAAAAGCACCCACTTGGCACATGGTAAACAGCTATTTTTTTTGCCATTCACATTGTTTTTCTTTTTTGATCTTTTTGAAACAGGGTCTCGCTATATAGTTCAGGCCGGCCTTGAACTCACTCTGTAGCCCAGGCTGGTCTTGAACTTGCAGTGGCCCTCCTGCCTCAGCCTCAGCTGGGGTTACAGGCGTGCGCCACCATGCCTGGCTGCGGTTCACATCTTTACCGCTGTTTTCCTTTCGGCTGTTTTAAAGGTGGTCATGTCAGGTATTTCTTGAGCATGTGCTATACATAGTACATATACTGAACCAGGTTTACAGAGGGTGGAACCTAGGCTAGAGTCTCCCACCTTTCCAGTTTTCATCCTTTTCCTCTATAAAAAGGGACTTGGGCTACATCAGTGATCCCCAAGTTCTGTACATGTAGCTTAAAAAGGCACGTTCAGCACTGCATTTTAACTGAAAACACACACATAAAATCACCTTCAAAACCCAGAGAAAATTAACTTTGACAAAGTCTTCTGAGCCCCTGAGGAAAGAAAAAAGCACAGAATCTCATCAAGAGGCCACTTGGATCTGCATAAAGGCCAGGTGCGCGATATTTTTATCTTCTCACATATGAAGCCAGTGGAGAAACTCAGGACTAGAGAGTTACTAAGATTTATTTCAAGTTCAAAAAGTTTGTGATTCTATGTCAACTTCTCCCAAGAAAGTAGCTATTTTCACAGCACAGAGAAGAGCTATGCACTCTCAGAGAAGGAGAAATCACTAGCACTTCGAAGATAACTTGTCCTTTCTGGCACCAATTTCTGTTTATTCCCAGAGGAACATGTGTACTGACCCACAAAACATACTCTTCTGATTAATTCTGTTGATATCAGCCACCAAATTAATTTAAGCCCAAAGTGAATTTGGACTTGTCTTTATCGGTCTTTTTCATCTTCGTTCCCCAAATTGGTCAAACAGTTTAGCTAAGAAGTATTTATTAAATCACTTCTGTTGATTTTCTTTCAGATTCTTACACTTCACAAACAGGTCAGTAATTAACAGAAAAGAAATAAGAAATCTTACTTTTTTCTCTTTAAAGCTATGCTATATAGACACTTTATTTGCCTCGTAACTAACCTTTACTGATTCAAGATGATCAGACAAAAAAAAGGACAGAGGCAAAATGAAAAAAAAAACCAAAGAGCTTAGAAACTGGCAAGAGATTGGATTCGAAGAGAAAGTGAAGCTCAAACTCCGAGAGGAATTTTGGGGGGAACCCCGTTGCAGAGGCAGAGGGGGTGAAGGTGCAACCTAGGGTGTGTTCTGTGACTCATGTCCTTGCCCTGGCTTGGCACCTGGGTGGATCATTTGGTGGAAAACATAGCTGAATCCCAGAACTTTTCATAAGCCGCAAACTTTCTTGGAATCCTTGCAACTTTAGTGTGGATGTGTATTTTTTCTCATTTTTTAAAAATGGAAATACTGACTGCTTATCAGAAATAGCCCTGACATTGGCGTTTACCTGTATGATCCCTGGAGATTTGAATTTTTTTCGTTTTTATTTTTATTGGTCTGTGCTTGTTGTACATAATGATCACATTCCTGGCAGGGCTGGTACATATGCAAAACACATCTGCATTCTTTGTATCTCCCCCTCCCTCCATCTCTTAATCATGGACTGTGGGACGTGGAAAATATTAAGGGAACTGGAACAGATCCCTTCTGAGCAGCCTTCATCTGTCTCCTGAGGAACAGACAGAGCACACAGATCCCCAAGGGCACCTGTACAAGGCAGAAGGTGCAGAGTTGATCAGTGGCTTCTCGACTTTTCACCATGACTCCAAATAACACATATATTTTACATCGGGACTGTGTCCACACGTTCCTGTGTTCTGTGCAACAATACTTACTTCTCCGCATGTTCTGTCTGCTGTCTTCTATTCTGTTTCATCTCATTCCATCCTATTCTTTTGTTGTTTTAAATGAATGCTGGCCAAGGTCTACAAAATAGACTTCACAACTAACTCCTAGACTTTTAAGTGTATTCCCCACTTTCTGTGCTGTCTGCAAGATCCTCTAAATATACACAATATTAAAATAAGCACATCCAGTTTCCAGAAACATCTCTCACACACCATCTCTCCTGCAGCTCCTTAAACCCTGCACTGCCTTTCACTTCCTGAGTCATTCTTCCTGATCAGAGCACTTTAGCACCTTCCCACTTACCTCTCCTTGTTGAACCAGACCAATCCAGCTAGATAAGACTCAGCTCAGGGTCAGCACTTCGTGCTTCTGGGCTGTTTATTTGTACTCTACATTGCCCTGAGCGCCCCGGGGCTAACCTTTGTCTCAACCTTATCTGGCTCTGTTCTGAGGTGCATGTATGTGATTTTCCTTCCTCCTAGACCCCTGGCAAGGCGAAGGCTGTGTCTGGCTTTAGAGCCATAAGAATGAGTCTGATGCTTGACACAGCACCCATTAATAAAGTTATGGATAAAAGAGAGGCTGCTATTGCCACACACTTGGAATGCAATGGGCTAAATTCTTGGTAGGCTGCAGATGGAGTACCACAAACCAGAAAGCACCTTTTCTTCTGCGTTGCAGGTGGTATGCTGACCCTCATTAGAACCTGGTGGTGGTGGTGGTGGTGGTGTTGCCAGGAGGTAATGTAATGAAGTACAGTAGTTAACAGCTCAAACCGGTGGTGTATAGACTGCTGGCTTCCTCGCCGGCAAAGCAAGAGCAGTTACCTTCTCTAGCTGCTTTGAGGATGGGGCGAATGTCGTAAATACTGGTGTGTGAACTTCGGGAGGACAAGCGTTCTTGTCACTTTGATTCATTGTCCTAGACCCAGAATATCAGTTGAATCGCTGAATGCTTTGCTGTTAGTAATAGTTCCTCCTTAGTTCATAGCAGCTTTTATCCAAGGGGACTTCTCACCTACTCTTACACAGAATTCTTTGGAACATGTACCATGTGCATAAGCATTCCTTATAACTTACATGATCAGAGATTTGGCTGCCACCTGCGTGGACATGGAGTGACACAAAGAGAAGCGTTTGGCTTTTGCCTGTCCCAAGAATGCCATCTTTCAGGCTCTTGGGCTAGAATTAAGTTCAATCTCTTCAAGGCTGTCTGATTCTGTGAAAGTTCTACAGTTCTGGTCTGGAGTCACCACACACAGGCCTTTGTCTCTTTCCTCTCATCTGATTTTTTGTTGTACATCTGTTAGCTTGTCCTCATTCATGGAGTATGAGACTCACAAAGATTCTGATTCAAAGTCTTGGGGAAATTACGGAATTTCTCAGTATTCCTAGACTTGTTTCACTCTCCCACTCCACAGAAATCTTGTGTCAGATCCAGGAGTGGAATATCCACTGTTACCTCATGCCCTTTACTGTTTCCCATCCATGAATGGCTGTTTGTGTTCTGGGTTTCATTTCGGGTCTTTCCTGTTCTCAGCGCTTGTTTTGCTGCGAGTTCTTGTCAGACCACATAACCAGGGTATTGTTTTAAGCTCTTTCAAGTTTCCCCAGCTCACAAACATCTCTACGTATTCCATTTCTACCAAAAGCTAAAACAAAGCCCAAATTTCATGTAGGTTTCAGACTATTTGGCAAGCCCCTCTAAATGAAAGGTTGGCATAGCTCCATTTCTATAATGTACTGAATAGATAAAAACAAAACGATAGTCTGGGCAATATTCTCACCTGCCCCTACTTTCTGACGCATTACTCTAAAATAGTCTTTCATTATAGAACATGTTTCAGTAGCAAAACTAAACAATTCAGATTATTCACTCATTACCGTCTCTGGCCCTACCTTTCACAGGGGTTCGGAAGGAGGTTCAGGCACAGGGCTCCCCTATGACCCCCCACTTCATATAAAAGTCTTCCTAGAGCTGTCAGCGATCTTAGTGCCATTTGAAATTGCCTCATCATCAGTTCTTCACATATGGACTAAGACAGCATACATACAAGGGAATGGAAAGGTCTGTAGCACTGTACTAATTTAATATCTTTGCAAATTCACCAGGAGAACTTCTGCCCGTATGTTGACTTTTGTTCTTACATTTAAGGCCACTCTAAAGCCTATCTATATAAACAAACTGTAAAGTTCACTCACCTGTCCAAGGTTGCACAACTCCTGTGGGGCAGTGCCTGGATTTGAATGCAAGTCTTCCAAACCTGTACTTTCTACACTCCTTACACAATCTCAGAAGGCTCCAATTAAACCTGTTACGTTATACATCCAGGCAGGGGTGAACAGCATTGGATGTCTCGCAGATTTGCTACAAGTCACTCTTGGATAAGTTGAAGGGAACAGTTCCACTAATGGACCTGAGATACCCCTTCCACTCTGAATGGCCCCACTGAACTCACCCTTTAGCCTGAAGTCTTTCACTGGGATCCAAGAACATTTAGTGAGGAGGAAGTGCTATGTTTGTTGTAGCCATTTTTGCAGTACTCCTTTCAACAATAATAAATTTGATTGCAGAATGAAAATGTTACAGGGCAAAGCAATATGTATGCACAAATTCATAAAGGCATGGGTGTTACAGCTCCACAAAGTGCGCATGGAGAACATGCACTCGCTCCGCAGCACAGCCTTGGACACCCAGATGAATGTCTCTTGCTAGTGTTCTTGACTTTCAAAGTTTCTGTTTTGTTCTCAGACCTGACAGGCTCAGCCTGCAACTAGCAGAGTACACAGTGGCCCACTGGCTCCTTAATTAAATGCCTCCTCTCAAGCCTCCCTGAGAGAGAACTGATCCGAAAAGTGAGCTGTCTTCAGTGACCTCTGAGAGCCTGCCCCACACAGGGGTGGGTCCTGGGTGCTGGAGCAGCCACACTCCTTGCTAGCTGGACTCCCTTCCTCTGTCTCCCCACTCAGAGATCAGCCAGGCCTGAGCGCCTCACTGATTGTGCACTGAGGATATCTCCAGGCCTCCTGTTTTAAATATGAGGGAGAGAGATGTGGGCTGACTTCCCCATCCGTGAGTAGCTGAGGACAGGGCATGGACGAGGATCCATACCTGTTGATTCCTGGTCCAGAATGCCTTCCACTCCAGGGCACTCACTTATCCTTACCTGAAGCTACCATTACTTGAATGTTGGCAGCGTGTGACCGTGGCAGTGTGTGAGGACTCATGACTTCCAAGATGAAACAGATGCGGACCCTGCATCAGGCTTTACCCTGCCTGGGTGTGTGATTTCCCAGGGATGTGTGTTCCATTGAAAAGTTGACTCTCAGCCGGGTAGTCTCTCTCCACGCTGGCTGGGCTGGGTGATAAGAACTGGCCATACACAGCCCCATTTTTAGAAGCCAGATGTATGCTCATAAATGGTCAGCTTTGATCTTTCTCACTGGAGCTTCTTCCCCAAACATGGCAAGAGTGATGAATAATATTTCAGTGGGTAAGTGTTGAAGACCAAACTATGAGTGCTAAAGATGCCTTGTTTTCCCTCAGTGAGAGAGCAGGCATGTGAACACGCATGTACATACGTCTGCCTTTGCGTGCGTGCAGGGCGTGACTCCCTGAGACACTGAGGACAGTGTCTGTTTGCCCACAGGGGGACCCCAATGGGAGGAAGTCTTCACACAGTTGCAACATACACTTACCAGGCATTGGATGAGCAGATCTTTTTCAGTGCACAATTTTTAATCATTTAAGGTCACTCTGCTCTCCCTACTGTAAATCCTGGCTGGGAGGTACTGGTTTGATCAGCACCCCATGCACAGGTTTGAGTGGCTGAGCCAGAGTAGGTCAGAAGCCTCGTCATTCTTGCTGCCCTTCATCCTGTCCTCCTTCTGGGAGAATCAGCTCTCTGTCCCAGAGGGGGAGGCTGAGGGCAGAGGAGGTCTGGTGACTTCCCTCAACCCTTAATGCCAGCAGGGCCGTAAAGCCTGGAAGCTGAACCCCGCCCCCCACCGCCTTCTTCCCACAAAGACAGCACCACTTGTTTCATTGTTACTGTTTTTAACTACTCTAGATTGCCTGGCCATATTTTTCCTAAAATATAGGAGGGATTAGAGAAACTTTTGTGAACACCTGGATGGAACTTCATAAGAGAATAACAGCAATGAAATAAAAAAGTTCAGTTTAAACGCTGCCTCAGACTGGGTCGTGAGTCCATCCTGCAGCCTCCCCTCTTGTGGGCAGATTAAGCTCCTGTCCCACATAGCCAACTTGGAAGTTCCACCCATGTGAATTGGAAGGGCCTTTTTCTTGCGGGAATTGTGATTTCGTCGTGGGGAAGATACAAGGAATGTGGCCCACGGGTTGTATAACTCTGGGGAAAGCTTCTCCAGAACCATGGCACTGACTCTCCATCTGACTGATTGACTTTTTCTGGAAGGTGCCCAATAGCTCCCAATCCACAGAGTTCTGGACTGTTCCATTACACTAAGCCTAGAAGCACAGCGACTAGGGCACAGTATCGCTGAGCTCACCTGCCTCCAACTGCAGTATGCTGCCTGTATCCATTTCTAAAGGGCTTGAGAAAGGCCTGCAGCAAGATTTATAGATCCCATCTACCCGCTGGACTTGTAGCCTTGAGATCATAGAAATGCACAGTTCAGCTGCAAATGAACCATCTAGGGCAGCACTCTCTAGCTGGGTGACTTTCATAAGACCCTTCCTTATACTGGTCTCCTCATTTGTCAAATGAGCAAGCAAAACACAAGGAATTACGGATGACCCAGTTTGATACATTTTTCTGATGATCCTCTTAACTGTTTACCGTGACCTGAGCTGTGCTCCCACGTGGCCTGGGAGAATCTGAAAACTGATGTTTTGGCTTTTGACCTCCTGTTTGATTTGCTATCAGCAGATGATATTAAAATGGGCTTGCATCAGCTGAGCAAATCTGGATGGGCAATGGGGAAGGGAAGTAGGGAGTGGCCTGGGCAGTGGATGGAATTAGAAAAATAATCCCTTGTGTTGTAGAGGATACAAAGCACTTTCCCACACATTGTCTCACTGGATCCCTGCAAATCCCTGCAAAGATATTCTTGGCACCATTTGACAAATGAAACATGTGAAGCTCAAAAGATGAAATGATTGGCCAGGAATACAGGAGAAAAAAAAGGCAATGCTAAAATCAGAATGAAAGTCAAAGGTCTTGCCTCTTTATGCAACACATAGGAAGGTAAATGGAATTTATCTACAATAAAGCTTTTCAGCTCTACGCAGTCAACAGTGGACTATAACACTCAGGAACTCAGCTTTTCCAGAGGCTGTCACACCCACCCTTCTCATGGGTCCCCTCCCCCAGACTCAATTTCTCCTCTGGAGACCACTTCCTCCAAGAGGACCCAAGGCTTTGTTAGAGATGCCTGTCACATGGTTTTCATGGCACCCAAAGATCACCCTCATTCTACGACTGCCACTCTAATTCGATGGGCTGTGTGGAAATATAACTCCATCCTGGCACTGAGACCAGTTATGCGCTCTTCACTATCAAGTGACTAACTCTTTTCACCTTGGTAACTCCAGTGTCCAGCACAGGATAAACTGGGTGAATATTTCTTGAACTAATTTTGGATGATCAACTGTAGCTAAGAGATTTTCATCTCTCCAGGGTTAGAGAGAGACTTAAAGCTTTTTTTCCCATTCTACTTCCAGCTTTATTCAGGTACAGTGGAGAAATAAAATTTGCACAACCTTTGGTGAACAGTGTGATGCTTTGCCATATGGTTACCTTGTGAATTGATGGGCACATCCACTGACTCAAACACACTATTTTGGTGTGCTGAGAGCTTTTAAGAGCTGCTTTCAGAAATTTTTCCTATAAAACATTATTTGCTATACAATGAACCTTCAGGAATTACTCCCTGTGCATAAGTGAAGCGCTGTGCCCTTTGATCAATGCTTGAAGCCACCAAATGCTTTGCTGTTCCCAGAAGGAGGCTCTCAGGAAACCAAACTCAAAACATTTGCCTAATATCTTATTTCATTCCCGGAAGTAAGCTTAAGAGTTGGGACAGGACTAGAAGGGTGACAAGGACAGAGGTTAGGTTTTGTGTAACTATATGGGGAAGGTAAGAGCAGATATTTTTGGAGTTACTGGAAAACTTAGACATGACACTGGTCCTACTCATGTGTCTGGTGCTATTGCTGGGAACTGAACTTCACGCCAAATTTCTAGCTGTCAGATATCACTTTCAGGAAGAGACCTGAATTTGTGGCTATGGATATTTATAACTACTTTTCTTATTTAGTTTCAGTTCAGAAGGCCCCATAGGGGCCCTGAAATACGTTGTCCCAACCATACATATATGGTATGTGGTAAGTGGTGGGCAAATGACTATGGAGACCCAGGACTCACAAGTACTGTCAATGCAAATCACAGAGTTTCACCTATGCCTAGGTGTGCAACATCCTTTCAAGTATTTCAAGTATTTCATGACCACATTAAATGAATCATTCTAGTCTTATCATTAAGGACATTTTGCAATGGGAGAGTCTTGATTTTTTGGAGGGGTACTGGGAATTGAACTCAAGACCTTGTGCTTTGCCAGGCAGGTGCTGTACCACTGAGCTATCTCCCCAGCCCTGAAATGGGAGATTCTTAGAGATGTGTACAGCTCTACAAGGGCTGGTCGATATAAGCACTGTGCTGTATTTTCACCAACATAGTTGTAAGAGATCTGTAAACAAATGGTTAAGGCCATGTTCCAGTAACACTTTATTTACAAAAATAGGAAGTGGACTGTATTGGGTATGCCATAGTCTCCTAAAATTTCAGCTGCCAATTCCCATTTTCACTATTTTATTTCCTTCTGAAAATCTTGCTTAGGTTCTCTATTTTCTGTAAACTGAGGTTTCTATATGCCCTGAGCTGAGAAATATTTTCAGATTTCATGATATTTAGTACTCTTGTTCTTCTCTTTATGCCCACCTCACATTGTTCTGTGCAGATTATATCCTCAGTCATGGTTTCTGCTGAGCCAAATCCTTCCCGTACTTTATGAGAGACCTCCTGAAATGGAGTAGGGGGTTCCTGCCAGATTTGCCTGCGAATTTTCTTTGTCCTTAACACATATTGCTCATCTCCCACACTGAGTTCTCATCGCCTGAGGAGGGCAAGGAGAACAGAGACTACAGGCTTCGAAATGTTGCTCAGCCTGTTCATGCCATTCCCACCCTCACCCCAACCACTCCTTTACGGCACTGCCAAAATCCAATTTTCTCCAAGAAGCCTTCTCTGGTCTCCTTCACTCACACCGAGCTTCTCTTCCTATGGGCCTCCTCCCTATGTCCTCCTTGGGTACAGAATTAATGTTTAACATCAGGTGTATTATTTGGTTTGTAACTTTTTCTGGAGTAGGCATTGTCCTGGGTACTGTGGACCCAGCAGTGACGCTGACCATAATCCCCTTCTCTCAGGGCACGAGGAAGGCAGATTTCCCAAGCGGAAATAAGATATTTTCAGATAATGAAAAGAAAACAAGATAATGGGTTATAGAGTGCCTGGAGAAGGGGATTAGAAGGATAAGAGGTGGTGCTTTTTAGATAAGGAGCTCAGGAAAGACGAGGCGTTGGTAAGTAGCTGAAATCTGAACAGTTAAACAGCAGGCAAAGATCTTCCCCTCACTGAAAATGCTACTGATCATAGGTGGTTGGAGTAGAAAGACTCAGACATGATTAAAAACAGTCCTCTTGTTTAACATGGCCAGATAAAATACAGCACAGGATGCCTAGTTAAATTTGAATTTCAGTTGAACAACAATTCTGCAGTAAAGACTAATTGTAGTATAAGAACTAAACAATACAGTGTTTATCTGAAATTTAAACTTCACTGGGGAGCCTGTTGTTTGTTGTTTGTTTGATTTTGGCTGTGTCTCACAATGCTACCTTTTACTCACAGGAACATGTGGCCCAGGGTGAACTGTGCCTAATATTATCCAGCTTCTTCAGAGCAGATCTAGAACAAAATCTGAGTCTAAGGCAGAAGCAGTTCAGTTTAGTGCTGATGTTTCAGAAATCTTACATTGTTTTCTAATGGCTTTTTTGATAAATAATGTGTCTTCCTGTCCACTTCTTAAGAGCATATTGCCTAGGACTTTTCTAAAATATCATATACTAAGATCAATAGTAATTCCTTCATTCATTTATTTCACCCTCCTCCTGTTACAGTCCTGCAAAAAACATACTGCTCTGCATACAAAGGTGATATTACTCTCAAATAAAATGGGGGAAATTAGCTTACAGTAGTCATTTTAAAGCAGCTGAGATGATATTAAAGAGCCAAAGCTGATGGACACAGTGGTCTGGACTTCTGAGCAGAAAGAGATTGCTTCAGTCACAAGAATGAAGGAAGTCTTCATGTAAGAGCTCACATCCTGCATGGACCTTGATGGATGGCAGCACACAGGGTTATGAAGAACACCATCCAGGAGGAGCTGCACAAGAAAGAAGAAGGTAGTTAAAACAGCAAGACTGTTGGGGGAAAGCCCAACTCTGTGCCTGTAACAGAGGTGTTCAAATGATAACAAAGAGCCTTGAATGACAAGTAAAGGGATGTGGATGATCTAGAAAGGTATTGGGAGCCAGCAAAAATGAAGAAACCCCTAAAGAAGCTCAATCCGATAGTGACCAAAAACGTGGAGACCGGGAGGAGGAGGACTGCAAAAGTCCTGGTGTGTTGAACAAGGGCTCAACTCTGATTTACACTAAGAAGGAAAGAGGGGAAGCAGTGTGACAGATATTGCTGAGGCTGAGCCCCTGAGCCTGGCAATGACAGGATGCAGAGACGGAGGAGAATGGAGGCCGTGAAGATAAAACAGGCTTAGATTTGGATGACTTCACAGTAGTGCTAGCAACAGAGGTACGAGAATCAGGAAAAGGGACTGATGTTAGGTGGGAAGATGAGGACTTTGTCTTTTTGCAACGTTTTCTCATAGACTTTCACAGCTATGGA
Source organism: Dinomys branickii (assembly GCA_004027595.1). NCBI lineage: Eukaryota > Metazoa > Chordata > Mammalia > Rodentia > Dinomyidae > Dinomys > Dinomys branickii. The sequence goes on along the minus strand of PVLD010000521.1, from coordinate 116,828 downwards.
TTCCTCGATCTCCTCGCTCGATATAAGAGAAAATTCAGCAAAAATGACTTGCTGTGATCAGTTACTCAACTGGTGGGAGTGCCCATTTCGGAAATCTTCCAACCTGTTTTCCCTGAATGGTGCTTCTTTTGTAAGATGATCTGTCTCAGGATGTGTGCATAGAAGTGGAAGTGTTGTGTGGTGAGGCGCAGAGGTCTGAGGAAACTGCACCTGGCGCTGGGCACGACCAGGAGCAAAGAAAGACTCGGGAGGCATCTAAAGGGAAATAGCACTTCAAGGTGTGGAAGCTGGTGAGGTTCCCTTGGAGAGTTGCAGTTTATCTAAACCAGCGTGAGTTTAGGGGAGTAAAAGGAGGGCAGTGAAGGAGCAGAGCAAGAAGCAAGATTATAAGCAATGAAATGCAGGGCTGGACAGGAAGTGGAAACCGGATTTAAACCAGTCTCACTGGAAACTGGCAGCGAATGGAGAAAGACCGGAATTGCTGCAGTGGGGTCCCACAGAAAGGCTGCAGGTGCCTTTGGAAGGGAGGAACTTGAAGAAGTGTGCGGGCGATGGCGCTGAGGCGGGGGGGGCGAGAAGACCAATGATGGGGACCTGATAAAGCTGTGAGGTCCTGGAGAAAAACCAGGGAAGCTGGAGGAGCCAGAAAACAGGTGGATAAAAGTGGAGACAAACACTCCGAGGTGTGTGGCGGAGAGGTGGGCGGAACTTAAATTGAGCTTTATCTTATTGGTAAGAGTTGGGTCCTCCCTCCGCTGAAAGCTGGAAGTGAGAAGCAGAGATGAGAATTTGCATGTAGTGGGAACATCCTGGCATGACAGCCGTGCAAAAGCCTGGGGCCCTGATAAGACTGTCTGTAGGGCCCTGAGGAGGTTAGAGCAGTTTCTTTGTGGTAAAACTTCTCCATCGTGGAAGGAAAAGAGCAAATATGGACAATGAGCACCTCTTGCTAACTCCCACGAGGTGGTGAGTATTGTTGTCTTCATTTTTGCTTGTTTACTTTTTCAATGGCTGTAAAAAACATGGAGTAGTTCATGCTGGATAAAGAACCAAGCAGACTTGGAACAGGTAGGGATAGGGAGTTAAGAGAGTGAAGTCATACTCGGTGCTAAGCTCAGGGTCCAAAGCACCTCTGGGCCAGATACGCTGCTGGGCTTTGCACATGTTTTTCCCTTCAGGCTTCATGCTGAGTACTCAAAACATCAACCCCCATCATTGTCCCAGCTTTATAGGTAGATACCCTCAAACTCAGATCGGATAAGCAGTTTAGTCAGTAACGTACCAACTATAGCAGGGCATGATGGTGCACACCTACAATCCCAACACTAGGGAGACTGAAGCGGGAGAATCACCAAGGATACGCAAGGCAGGCCTGGGCTACCTAGTAAGTTTAGTGAATTCAAGGCCAGTGTGAACTACATTGCAAGACCCTGTCTCAAAAAACAAAACAAAATAAAATAACACACAACTATAAATAATAGCAGAACTTCCTCTTTATACCAGGCCTGCTGCTCCCCCAGTGCTCCAGAGGAATATGCAAAGGGGAGCAGATGTGGTAGTTGAGGTTAGATGAGAGGTTTCAGAATTAGCAAGGAGCACATAGAGTGTAAGTGGAAACTTGGGTATACTACCATTCATTCTCAGCATACTCTCCGTCTCTTTGAACACACTTACTGCATTGTTCCCGCTACTTTCTGCAGCAGTTCTGGAAGTCTTCTTTCATGAATGTCTTTAGTGTGCTGTCCTGGCTGTCTCAAGGTCCTGACTTACAAGACAAGACCTGGGAGAAGCCAGACTTGCTTTTTTATGATCAAACCAAGGTCCTATGAGAATGACATTAATTCCTCCCAGGGAAGTTACTCCCCCTGGGCCTTGCTTCTTAATGAGTTCACCCCACTTCCAGTACCAGCATGCTGAGATCCCTCCTCCCAAAAATCAGCCCACGGGGACACACTCAAGCTGTCTTCACACCGTGGCACACCTGCAGAGACAAAAGCACTCAAGCTCAAGTACAGATCTCAGGGCATTGTCATAGGGGGTATTCTCATGGCACATTCTCCAGAGTGACATGAAGATCACTGCCAGCCCCAGAGAAAGCCCCTCGGATCCTCCTGCTCAACCAAACCCACAGGGTAGCCACTGCCTTAACTTCTAATGTTGTAGATTAGACTTTGCTTCTTCAGAACTTTGGATTTAAGTGTACTTTTCCCGTGTGGTTTCTGATAATCAGTTTCTTCTGTTCCACACTTTTGTTGAGGGAGTTCATGCCTATTGCTGTGTGCAGCAGTTGTGAAGGAATTCACCCCTATCACAGCCTTGTGATGTGTTAGATGCACCTTCTCTAGATAAAAAAGAAAACATAGGCAACACAGCTCTGTGTACGTATGTTACAGACAAAGCTGTGTAACGAGATCTGTATGTGTCAGAGATGCATCTAACACATACTCATACACCACCCTCTTAGAACTGCACTTAGTAGGTATAGTTCATAGAAAAGGATCGTAAGAAAGCCAGCATGACAAAGTCAACAGCTCTCTCTATGAATCAGAAAGGAAGGTTCACAACTCAATGCATTTGGCACATATGTTATCAGCTCAGAAGTGAGCTCCGTGCATGTACTGGTATTTCAAAGGAAGAAAAGGGTCACTGGGAGGGATCTGAACTTTAGGGTTGGACCAACTATTCTTAGTTGTTTGGAAATGATGTGCACATAGTCCTGGAAGTAGATTTAAGGAAACACCAGCTGCTGTTCAGTAATATCTGTCTGGGAAGGCCCTCTGTTGACCATTCTGCAATACAAATATAAATAACTGGATACGCCTTAAAACACATGACATAATGTTCTGAAAAATGATGTCCCCAAGTGCTCAGAGACTTAGACAAGTACGTGAGTAGTGCCACAAGTGGATCTTAAAAGCATCACGTGATTCAGTCTCCCTGGAGGCTACGGGTCCTCTTCTATAAAACAGAGATCTGTTCCATCAGCTCTCCAGCTGCTGTGAGAGTCAGCTGGCATGGTTTGTCAGCAAGCGCTTTGCGGTCTGTAAGGTAAGAAGATGGTGTGATGTCAGTGGGCTGTGCGTCCTTTTCAGTTGCTCATTGCAGATCGGTGTGAGTGGAAAATACCCAGATCCAAAGCACTGCAGGTTGCAGCAGAGTTTAGCAAACCAAGGGAGAACAGGCCTTGGGAGGTCAATAGCCTTGGAAGAGAATGCAGGTTGTCTCACTTAGTTGTGGCTGTGTGACTTCAGGCAAGTTATTTAACCTCCCAGAGCCCCGGATTCATCTCTGCGGCAGAGATAACAACACCTCTTACACTTGCCAGGAGGAACGGGTAAGCATAAGGAAAGAACGCCTCCCGGCACTGTACAGTGTACACAGAATCATCCTAATGGATATCCTTGGTCACTGTAACTCTGTAATGTTCATAATAACAGCATCATAGCTTCGAGCGGTCACTGAGCACTACTGATAAGCCAGACCTCTGGTGGGCATTTACCTCCGGCCACGTGTCAAGGTCTCCCCCTGATTGGTGATTTTATTATTTAGGGGATTTTTCTGACTGATGACAGAGTCAGGCAAGGGACCCTGGGGTCCATGGCAGGTAGTGGCTGTTCACCTGGAGGATCAGGGACCAAAAACCAGCCTCCCCTCTCCATCCACAGCTCCCAGTGAGTGCTGCTCCTTCCTGTACCACCTTGAGGGGCCTCAGGATAAAAGAATATCAGGGCAAGGGGGAGAGACCTAAGACAGCCTCTGGCTCAGCACAGATTCCCCAGGAGGGCCGGGTGGGTGTGGCGATCAAGGTGAGGAAGGGATCCGCCTCTTCCTCTCCTGTGGCAGAGCTCTGTGGCTCTCCTGCCGCACACATCCTCCTTGGGAGTGGACTTCAGCTGTGCACTCTCCGTGCCAGTGCAGAACTGGCACCTTCTGTAGAGCTGGGCTTGAGTCTCAGTCCTCACTGAATCCCCAGAACAGTGTAATCGTTACTCGGGAGAAACATTTTAAGGAGGCTTACAAGGGGGCTAGGGATATAGCTCAGTGGAATAAGCGCTTGCCTAGCAAGCGCAGGATCCTGAGTTCGATCCCCAGTACCGCCAAAAAAAAAAAAAAAAGGAGGCTTACATATCTAGGGTGCTCCTTCCATATTCAGTTTTTGCAGCAGAGACCAGTGTAAAAGATCACCCTTACATGGTGGTCTCTCTGTGGCCTGTGGCATTGCTGATGTTCTACCTGCAAGCGAGACCTGTCCGTCATCACCCAGGGCAGACGTCCATCCTGCTGTCTCTCCTGCTCTGGAGGAGAGTGGGGCATCAATGCGATGTTGAGATCTCACAATGCCATAGCCCGGAGTAGGACATTGGAGTCCAAGGAGGATGGGGCCACTGGCTGGCATGTTCTTGATGCTTCGTGACTCTAAGCATTTCCTCTTTGTAAAGTGGGGAAGACTGGGAGCGCCTCAGGAGATACTGAGCACTGGTAGTGTGTGAAATCCCCAGCACTCTGCTCGGCACCCAGTGAGTGCTCAGCAGAGTCTTATTGCTAGGGTTAGCATGAGTTCTGCGTGGATGGTTTACCTTCTACAAGTCTAGAACCTTACCCGAGTTTTGGATCCATAGGCCTTTGGATGGTGTTGTCTGGTGCTCATGAGGCACTGAGTTCCAAAACAGAGGGGCAGAGAGGAAGCAAGGAGGAGAAGGCGGATAGGCATCTGAGTTCCAGGCCGAGAAGCCCTAGATGAGGTTCCAGTTCTTCCAGTCATTCACTGCAGAGTTGTAGCCAATTAGTGTCTGTGAAATGGGTTCTCTTTTATCAGCAAAGTGAGTTTGCTAGTGCGCACTTTGTTATGAGTGTAATTTGCCATGTGTGTGGGTATTGTGTGCACAGAGCAGATAGGCCATGCTGCTCCTTCACTGCACCAAGGACTGGCAGTCACTGGCACGACTGCAACCACCGTGCACAGAGCAAAGGGCCCGGGGCTGGGTGCCCCGAGGAGGTCTCTGCTTTGCAGATGTTTGCAGTGTGGAAAGGAGGCTGTAAGCCACAGCTCTGCCTACAGCCATGACAGGTGGCTGGAGGGAGCCCATGGAGGGGACCCACGGAGGGACCTATGGAGGGGACATGCCAGAGGGGCCCCACACCCCATGGAGAGGACCCGGGGAGGGGACCTGCAGAGGGGCCCCACAGAGGGGCCTTTACCCTTGGCTGGCCCCCTTTCTGAGAGCCCGGGCAGCGAGCGTCAACCACCTGCCCAAGCTCCTCTGCTGTCTCCTTGGTCAAATATCACCTTTTCTCATTTTCCTCATAACATTTTAAAGCAGCCAACTGTATTGCCCGTGATGTGAATGGCACAGTGGCACGGCCAGTGGCAGAGGGTGTCCTGGTGCCAGGGGAATAGAAGATCAGCGCCGGCTCCCGACGGCCCACTTCCTGGGCAGAGTGCAGGTGTGCGGCTGCCATCTTCACCCTCGCACCCAGAGTTGCTCTTTCCTAGGTTTCAAGGGCCCATCCTGTGGGTCTGGGAACCCCTAGAGAAATGTGGGCTTGCGTGCTCCCTGTTCCCCCTCCCCCGAATGACGTGTTCACCTACACAGCACAGCCAGCAAGCAGGCTTAATGCTGGGGCTTGCATCTCCCCTGAAAGTTGGGGAAGACTGAGCTCCGGCTCCCATGGGTGCTCTGTTACTACTTCATTGTCCCTGACTGCAGTGACACACTGTACAATCTTGATTTAAAACAACACAGATCAAGGTCTGACAAAAGAAGGATGTTTCCTGCAGATGCTAAGGGGAAACCCCCATTTTTCCTTTTCCAGCTTCTGGAGGAAAGGAAATACATACTCCTTGGCTGCTGGCCCCATCCACTTCCATGGCCCACAAATCAGCTCTCCTCACCTCGAATCACAGTGACACCAATCTCCTGTTTCCCTCTTGTACATTTAGGGACCTGTTGATTACCCTGAACACACCCAAATAATACAGAAAAATCACCCACGGGTTTTTTAAGGTCATCTCATTAACACCAATCTCTTCATCTGCTCCCGTTTCCCCCCATTTGCTGTGCAACACATCATGTGTACAGGCTGCAGAGAGGAGAGGGTAAAATCTTTGAAAGTCTGTTATTCTGTCTACCCCGGGTACTAGGACTGTGACTGTTGCAAGATCTCAAAATCTATCTAGCAGCTGGTAAGCTGGAGCCCCTCCTCCAGCCAACTGCCTCGGCAAATGAAGTTTTACTGGAACATAGCACACGTGCTTGTCTGTGTCTCGTCTGTGGTGCTTTCATGCAAAAATGGCAGCATTGCATATCTGTGACCAAGGCCATATAGCTCCCTGGCCTAAAATACAATGTCTGGCTCCTTAAGGAGTCCACTGGCCTCTGCAGTACTCCGTGCATCTCTGCATCTGCCTGTCGCTCTGCACAGCAACCTTCAAGGCCTTTGCGGAGGTCCTCTTTATGGTTTTCATTTTCCCAAGTATCCTGGTCCTCTGTTAAAACTCTGTCAGTCCCTACCTGCCTCTTTTGCTTGTCCTCCTCTGCCCTCAATTCCCCCAGAGCTGCTCAGCCCCTGTAGCAACTCCAGGCACCACAGAGTGTCATATCTCCTCACTTTGGTAAGTGTTGTTCTCTCTTAGAATATATCTGTCTTTTCTTCTCTATCTCTTCCTGGCCAGCTCCTATACATCCTTTAAAACCCTGCCAAGATCTGACTTCCTCCAGGAAGCCTTGCCAAAAACCACTTGGGGAGAAGTAATTTGTCCCAGCCCTGAATGGTCTTTCTCTATTTCCACTCCCTGTGTGTCTTTTTGCTTCATGGAAGGAAGGTTTGAGTTTTCTTAGGGATGTCAGCTCGCTTCTCCCCAGTGAGGTCTCATCACTGTGCACTGAGGACTTGGGTGAAATACTGCCAGGCTCTCAGGGCTCCTCTGTGTGTAGAGGTTCTTCCCCCGGGAGGATTTGGCCTGGCCTGTCTCTGAGGACAGAGAAAACTCCTGCATTAACCGTGTGTGCTGAAGAGCTGGCAACCATCGGAGACCTTATCAGTTGAAGCTTCGCTTTTACTGGGTGTTGCATAGCGAGGTGTTGCTGAGATTATCCAGGGGCCTCTTGTAAATAGCTGCCCCAGCCTTGGGGCATGAGGACCCCATGCACATTCACTGGGTCTGGGGCTTGACTGGGACCCTGTAACCGGTGTGATCATTGGCTAAACTCCATGTGGCCCCAATTAGCATCTTTCCTCCCCTCCACAGCTGGAAATCTTCCTCTTCCCACTCCTCTGTGTCCTGACTCAGGAAGATGCATCTGCTTTCTTCCAAACTTGCTTACAACTCTTCTTTGGCCTACAGCTGGCCCTTTCTAGCCCTGGAGCAGGGTCCCCCAGTTGCCACCTCTCATGGTTTCCCAATGAGAAGCATCTTTCAGGCTTTACCTGTGTGGCCCCCTCTCCTCATCCAGGCCTCTACCAGGTGCAGGGACTTCTGGCACCTGCAGCAACCACTGCTGCCTAACCCACCTCCTGGTCTACACACCTGGTCTTTAGCTCTTGCCTCAGTGGGACCTGGCCCTCTCCAAGGGCCCCCGCCCTCCTCCTTCTGGCTTGTCCTCCCACATGAGTTCACTTCCATGACCACTGAGGAAGCACCAGCCCTGCCTTCCTGCTCCTGGGCCTCCTCCAGGGACCCAGCAGCCCCCCTCAGTGCTTCTCTTCCCAGCCTAGGTCCCTCCTGTGAGGCCTGTGCCCTCTGCTCTCTGTGTCCCTAGGCTCCATGCTTTATACCCCTAGCTGTGATCTGCCACTGGGTCCAGACACCAGCCCACCTTGCCTGCCCCATGCCTTATTTCCCTTCTACCTGCTCCCTTACCATCTGTGAATTACTGCTAGCAAATCCACTGCACAGGCTTGTTTAGAAGATTAGAGTTGTAGTTGTTTTGGAACTTAGGGTATTTTTGTGGTCCTGGGGATTGAACCAAACACCTTTGCACTGAGCTCCATCCCATCCCTTCTTTTTTATTTTGAGACAGACTCTCACTAAGTCACTATAAATGATTCTCAGTAAGTCACTCAGTTGTCCAGGCCGAGCTCCAACTTGCTACCATCCTCCTACCTCAGCCTCCCACAGGGCTGTGCGGATAGGCTTGTGCTTCCAGGTGCCACCCTGATCAGGGTGGACCTACACAGTTGATCGTGATAACTGACAGCATCCCTTTTATCTACCCACCCCACAGCTCTTCAGCCTCGGCGCAGGAGCTCTTAGCATTTGCAGTTAAGGCAAGTTACTAAAAGGGATTTGATCCCTCTGAGTCACAGACATTATTCCTGCTCCTAGGTCTGGGCTGGAAAATCCCACACTGAGCACTATACTCTGCATCCAGGTAAGGCACATCATTACCCTGCTCAGGAGGCAGGTATTTATTAAGTGCCTGCTGTTTACCAGGCACCGTTCCAAGGCTGGCACTGGCAATCTCAGTGTCCTTTCTTGTCAATGAATCGCTCCCTGCTCCCCAGCTCAGATCTGGGCTCCCCACCGAAGCAGAAGTGTGGGATAGGAACCGTGCAACTTGGAGTTCTAGCCTCAGGGACCTCCATCACTGCCCACACGCCTGCACCCTTCAGCTGCTGAGGCTGTGGCCCGGAGCCAGCTGGGGCTGCTGCTGGCTGGCCCGGCTACCCAGTTTCTCAGAACTCCTTTTGAATCCAAACTGCACCTTCTTGAAACTCACTCAAAGTGTGGTCATAATTCATTCATTCAGGGCGTCCAATCAGGGAACACATTCTACTCAGTAAATTTGCTCAATTAAAGCAATCACTCAGCAAAACTCACTTGATCTCCCACTATTGGCCCTGTGTTTCTACAATTAGATTTGTATCATCAATTTTTTAAAAAAGATTAATATTCCCTTGTTTACTACGTCAGAGAATTCAACTTTTTGTAATTCAAGGGAAACTTTTAAACTAGATGACAAGACATTGTATGACAAATGCCAGAACAAAACACAAATAAACTCAGATGGTGAGAGAACCACTTTAAAACAGTTATTCTAGGAATCTGTTATCTAGATGATCACAGCCTTAAGATTGATCTGAATCACAGTCCAGTTGCTATATGTGTGGAGGTGGCAAAAGAGACCAGAATGTCACAAATCCCACGCAGAAAATTTGCAGTCTTTGTCTGGATGTGTGTATGCAGGGGGAAGATTGATTTAAGCCAGGATTTTTTACCTAGCTTGCACATTTACTTTGGCACGATTTCACTGGTAAATATTGGTTTGAAGCAAACACTGAAATCTTTAATCGCATTTAAACAGACCCTGTATTATTCTGTAGTAGACACCGCATCGGAAAGGAAGAAACAGGGAAAGAGCAAGCTCAGCCCATGGCCACAAGCTTTTCAAGTCAGAAGAAAAAGATCAGAATTAAGTGAAATTCTTCAGAGGGAGAGATGCCAAGAAAACCACTGCTGGAATACAAAATTTTGTTTTCCTAAAGTCTGGAGCTGTGTGAAGTGACGTAGTTTACAAACCAGGGGAAATTAGGACAGGCACGGAAGTCCTGCTAAATTAGACATTGGCCGAAGGAAAATGAGCTAGCTGTGACATACACCACATTGACTTCTTCCTTTGATTCTCAAATCATGCTTGTTTGCTACTGTGTCGAGTTGGGTTGCCATGAAACCCAGAGCCTAATTTTGTATTTCATTGGAAGTTCTGACTCTGTCCCGTAAAGCAACTGTACATCAACCCACAGAGGCCGCACCAAGCACAGAGTAAGCCTTCTCTAGTGTGTGCACACACAAGATCCCAGGCGCCGAAGAGCAGCTTGGCTCTGTTGGTTCTGTCTTCCTTGGCATCCCGTGGTTCCCATTAAACCCCCTAAACTACTCAAGAGTCCCTGAATCTCCTGCTAATGTTTCCCTGCTTTACTCCCTCCCCTCCCACTGCCTCCTTAGTTCCCATTCCTCACACTTTAGATAGAGCCCTAGGCTGCTTAGATATTTGCTGAGAAAGCCTTGCAGGGACCGGCTGTCTTATCTCTGGAGTCTGTGCTCCTCTCTGTTGAATGAGACCACCGCTCACCAAGTTTCTGGGTGTAATGCAGAGTCAACCATACAGCAGGCTGCTTGAGAAAAAGACTGTTCTTCCTTTTCTTTTGTTAAAAAAAAAATCAGCTCCTCAAAGCAGATGAGGAGGTAGGACTTCCAGGAAACAATGCTTGAAAACGGTAGGCTCAGGTAGGGTGGTGACCCCCAAACCTGGTGGCTGAGGAAGTGTGGACACAGGAATCTCTTGGAGCAATTCTAAAAAGGAAAAGGATGAGTACCAGAGACCACCCTGGAGAGACTACACACAGACACACAGACACACACAGAGACACACACAGAGACACAGACACAGACACAGACACACACACACACACACACACACACACACACACACACACAAGACACACACACAGGGTTTTGCCTGAGAATTGGCCCCAGGAGATTCAGAGTGTTGATAAATATCGACTTTGAATTTGAATTCCAGCTACATTAAGGAACCAAGTTCCAGCATGTACTTAGTGGTATGACTTGAGGCAGATTGTGTAACCTCTGTGAACCTCAGTTTGCTGGCCTATGCAAGAGAGATCACAACTACTTACTGGGGTTGTTTCAGGGATTAAGCAAGATAATGTACAGTGTCTCTCATGTGCAGCCTGATTTGCAGCAGGTCCAAAGTAAAGTTATGCCAGTCCAGTGTCTCTCTGGGACCAGCTCATCTGAGAGAACCACCCCTGGGTTATGGATAGCACAGGACACAGACCACCTAAGTATGGCTCTTGTAGGTCTCAGACCCTGGGAATGTAACTGAATTTGTTTCTTATCTACAAAATAAAATGATCTAATATATATAAATAACACGTTGTCAAATTATGCTAGAGTTTAAATTAGTGGACCTAAAGTATTTAGAAACAGTGACCAGTGCTCAATAAATACTGGCTCTGACCATCCCTGCATCATGTTTTTCAAAATAAGCATTTATGGTAGAAAGAATGGAGACCTCAGAGTAAGTGTTTAGGCTTTTGTCTATGGCCTTATGATATGGAACCATCCACCCCAATAAAAATATAATGCCAGCCCCTAGGTAATTTAAAAGTTTCTAGTAAGTACCCAGAAAGAAACAAACATAATCAATTTTAATCCTGTGTTCTACCTAACTTGTTGTTATCATTTCAACATGCAACCAAATGTAAATATCTCTTGAGCTGTTGTGCATCATCTGTTGATACACAGTCTGAAATGTCATGTGTTATCCCAGCTGCATAGTTCATTTCAGACTAAGCACATCTTAACTACTGCGTGGCTCCCTGTGATTACTAGCACCAAGAAATCCGGATTCTAAAGCGAGATCCTTCGCCTTGATGAGCCTCCAATTACTTCATTTGTAAAAGCAATGATAACTTTAATACCTCGGCTTATAGAAGAAAACGAGCCAGCTTGAAAGTGCTGTGTCAGCTGGGGCTGGGTGTGTGCAACAGGCTTCCTGCTGTTTGCAATACTTGCACGATCAAAAGCAATCAATGCCTGTCTCTGAAAGTCTTGTGTGAGCTGACACACACCCCAGCTCGCACTGGGTAGAGGCGCCTTCCTATAGGCAGATGAAGGAATTTAGCTGGTCTGGTTTCAGCAGATTGGAAAACCTCCAGTCTGTTTTGCTTCCCAGTCATCATGTTTATGCTCGACAACAAATATATTTCTTTCTACTACTCTTCACTGATTCTGGAAATTTCTTTGACAGCTTTCATTCTAAATATGAAGGTATGCTTACCATACAAATTACTTTTGCGTCCCGCTGGTAACACCTCAGTTTGAAACCTTATTGATTCTTAAGCTCTAAACTTTTGCTACAAATAATAATTTCTGATGTTAATAATTTACCACACACTCATTCTCTGCCACAGTTTACACCCTTACTGCTATCAGATCAATAGTATATCTTATAGGCTGTATTGCACAGACAACAACCTGCACTCAGAAAATCCAGATTCTAGTCTTGGGGCTCTGCACTTGCTGGTTATGGATTTGGGTTGAGGCCTGACATTCCCTGAGCTTGTATCTTCCTCTGTGATACAGAAACAATAAGAGATCTCTCACAAGGTATGAAAAAGATTAGAAGAGATGACATATAAAAATGATCTATAACTGCAAAGCATTAGACAACTATAAAATGGTATTAAGAGATTTATGAAGCACTTTGTGCGTGCCATTCTTCTATGAATAATTTCCAATGGCCCCACATTGCTGGCCGAATCAAGTCAGATTCCTCAGTCTAGCATAAAAACCTCTCCAACTATGTTACTTTTGTGAGTTTCCCCCACTCTACCCAAACCAAATGTTCTAACCAAACAGGACCAGCACAACTCTCCTTCCCGAGTGGGACTGATCGCCGGGACGGTTCTCACTTCCTACCGTTCTTCATTGTTTTCTTCTTTCTTCCATTGCTCAAAATTCCACCCATTCCTCGTCTGACCTCTACATCTCTCCTGGTCTCCCCGGCCTTGTTTTCTTAACCTCTGTCTTCACCAACTCTGAACTCTGATGTATCTTTCTTATGACAGCTGAAAAACCCACTTGGAATACTAGTCATATTAAGTGCATAAAAGCCTGCAAAAACTTTCCTAAATATGGCTACTCAGTGAGAGTCAAATAAGGAAATCTGTAGGTAACTTAGTAGAAGTCCCACCAAAAGGGAGAATGTTCCCTATGTGAAAACTAGCTAGTCTGCACATCTAACCAGGAATGCAGAGGACGCACACTGCTTGTTGACGAAATTACCAGAAGAAAGTGCTTTATTTGCAGACCTACAGAAAGGGACAAGGACAAGGAATTTTTGACAAGTCTTTAACAAGCCCCTCTCCCTTTGGTAACAGATAACCCATCTTTTGATATATTGAGCAAGTCAGGGGTCTATATGTATTTTCTGAGCTACTGCTAGGGAATAGATGTTGTTCTGTATAAAAGACCAGCCATAAAGATTTGATCCCTGCTCTCAAGGAGGAGAGCATCTAAAAAGGGAGAGAAACTACTGTAATAAAATACAATCATGTGGAAACAGCATGGTGCCGTGAGAGCTTAGAGGATGGGTGTGCATTTTCCCTCAGGACATTCTGAAGGCAGCGTGTAGGAGATCACCGTGGGTGGCAGTGTCCAAAGATGAGCAAGATTTAGCCCATGAGCAAAGCTGGGGAAGCCACTTCAGCAAACCAGGAGCAGGCAGAAACAACTGCAGTCTCTGTACTGCAGCTGAGAACGTCAGCCTCAAGGAAAGCCCCCTTTTAAACCATCCAACCAACAGCTCTGCTCTCATGTTTTGCTTACAGAGCAATCCTGTGATTATAATTTGATCTCTAATGGAGAGGAGCATGCACTGACCAAAAGACAGGAATCTCTTTTGTGTAAATAATTGCTCTTTCTCTGTCCCTGTCTCTCGCTCTTTCTCTGTTAATGCATTGGCCTTTAGTCCGTTACCAGATTCTTGTAAATTAGACTCATATGAGCTGAATGAACTCAAAATACACAGATAAAAATCTCACTGCTGGGCCTGAAAAGCTGAGGTGTCTGTGAATTTGGTCATCAACCAAACCACTACCCTGAGGCCAAATAGTTTCAACTCATGAATGCCTCAAATTCAGATACCTCTCTCCATCTCCACCTCTGCTTCACAGTTCTGACCTCCCTCGTATCCCATGTAGGCTGTGGCAATTTACAAAATAAGTTTTTCAGTCCATCCCTGGGGCTAGAACAAAATGTCTGAGCATGGGCAGTTCACAGAGAACAGAAATGTATTTCTCACAGTTCTGGAGGCAGAAGTGCAAGATGAAGGTGCCTGCAGGTTCAGGGTCTGATGAAGGCTGCCCTGTCTGCCTCAAGGTGGCCTTGTTGAGGCATCCTTAGAAGAAGATGTAGGTTGTGTCCTCTAAAGGAAGAAGGGACAGGAAGGTGCAAGGACCTAGCTATAGGAGGTCTTGTCTGCCCTTTTCTAGGGTTGCTATTGCATTCACGAGGGCCCCTTGTGCTTTACTCTCTTCCTAGCTTCCCCAACTCTTGACACTAACACATCACCAGTTAAGATTTAACATACAGATGGATACAGTTATTGTTCTCATTACCTGGTTAAGCAAAGAGACCTAGACAGCTTAATAAACTTCTCCAAGTCAAGTGTGGTATCCCACACCTGTAATCTCAGAATTCTGGGAGGCTGAGGCAGGAAGACTGCAAGTTTAAGTTCTGCCTTAGCAATTTAGGAACTTAGTAAGACCCTGTCTCAAATAGAAATCAGAAGGACTAGAGATGTAGATCACTTCAAAGGCCCTGAGTTTATTCCCCAGCATCACACACACACACACACACACAGAAACAGACACAGAGAAAGAGGAGGAGGAGGAAAAGGAGAAGAGGAAGAAGGAGGAGAAAAGATGGAGGAAGGAAGGGAAGAGGGGAGGGAGGGAAGAAAGAAGAGAGGGAAGGAGGAAGGGAAAGAGGAAAAAAAGGAAGAAGGGAAGAAGGGAGGGAGGGAATAAATGAAAATTGCTCCGGGCTTAGGTAAGAAAAAGTGGTGATGCTTGAATACAAAGAAACCGTAACAGTTGAATTCCAAGATCATGTATTTAACTACTGCTTTGTACTCTTGACAGATCTTTCTTGTAAATGCTTAATTTGTCAGATAAGTAAGCAGAATGCAAATTGCCGCCATCTTGCTCCCTTTCTTGGGTCATGGATCTTTAACACTGGTTCAGGTGGGTACCTAAGTTCCTTGGTGGGTGGTAGCTTGCTTCTTTCGAGGTGGAGGTCCCTGTTTTTAATGAGTGAGTGCAGATTCTGTTTAGTGAGTAAACACCACAGCATGTCTTCCAAGAGAGCATTTTTTGAAGGGCAAAGTCATTGAAAGAATGGGAATTAGGGCAACAGGGAGACACACACGGGAGGCTGGCTCCCCAGACCTAGCTGCACTTCCTCTGAGCGCATCTCGTGAAAGAAAGAGCCACTTAGAGCACTGGCGAAATGGGCCCCACGGCTGAACCAACCAGGGCTGCCGAATTCAGAATCGCAGAGTTGAGACTCTCTCCCCTTCCCATGGTCCTCCTTCTGGCTCTGCCGTCTTCTCCGCCTCTCCCTGCCCGCCCCCTCTTCCTCTCATCTTAGGAGTCTGAGCGAGCACATCAATACCCAGGCCCAAGCCTCAGTTTTCTCACACGCATAATGGAAAATGTGTGTCACTATCATCAGAATTTCTATCTCGTGGGATTTACTTTTTCAAGAGAAAAATGAGATCCGCAAGTGAAAGTGCCTGGCAAGCTGTCAAATTATATACACAGAAGCTAGTTGTGATTGGAGTTCTTTTTTCTGGTCTTAGAGGAGTTTGCTGAAGACCATGGAAATGACCTACTTTCCCCATTACGTCCCTTGAGAGCTATGAACCTGTCCTTCAGTGAAGCCACCCGGAGCCAACTCTCTGTCATTTGCAGTTGCAAAGCTGCATATTCATAAAGACACATGAGCAAAGTTCTGCTGAAATAAAGGCCATGCAGGGCCCTCAGATCTTTCCTTTGAGAGAACTGCACTGCAGAGTCGATCAGCATTCTACAATTCCTGGGATTTGTTCTAAGAACATGTTACTTCAGGTTAGGACAGCACCCCTTTCTGAAATGTTGCACTCTAACACAAGTGTATTTTATCTACTAAACATTCACTGAAAGAAAACATATAGGTTTCAGCATAATAACGTATGAAGAGAAAAGTACTACTGATTAGAAAGATCAGAACCAAGACCATCAAGTAAACAGGCCAGTATTCTCAGCCTCACACCATTAAATAAGGAGAAGCTGATCTCTTCAGTATGGAAATATTTTGCATTTTAACAAGTATTTACTGCATTGTGGAAAGGAATCTAAGACATATGTGTGCTAACTCCAAGGCACCAAGGACCCTCTGAGAAACACTAAGGACGCCTGGAGCTGAAAGCTGTGCACAAGGCTGGAATCCCACGTGGAGTGCAGCATGCCTGTGGATCCATGTGTCTCACATCCAAGGGTCAGGAAAGTAGGGAAGGAACTAACGCCATAGACTCACCCTCTGGAGAGTGGAGAAAGGGTTTCTACTACAACCATTCATGTGGTAATGGTATCACTTCTTAGGCCACTTCCTCAGTGCTGTAACCCAGTGCCCCAGCCAGCAGTAGACATTCAGTGTGCTTTTTTGTAATGAATGAATGAATGGATGGATGAATAGATGAAAAGCTTTTTTGTATACCACTCCATGTCTGACGTACCAGTGCACTGGTGTGCCTGTTGGGATTTGGAGGAAACCAACAAACTCTAACCTAAGAGGGGTATGAAGGAGACAGTTCTAAGTCATGCAGTGGGAGAGAGTTCATGGCCGACCTTACCCACACTCTAGTGCCTGGGGTTACAGCAAAACTTCACTGATTTATCTATCAAATGTATAAATCTACCCTCAGGAAAATGATTTAGGACAAGAGAGAAAGGAGGTGAAAGGGAGGAAAAAGTTCCTGAGTGTGTCAATTGCTTGGTACAGGATGATTCACTTAATCCTCACAGCACACTGAAGCTGCCTTCCGGGCTCATGGATGAGGGAATGGTAGCACAGTGGGCTGCTTGTCCTGTATAGGGTCACACTGCTAGTGCATGACAGGGCTAGGATTGCTAAAACTCATCAGATGCTGATGTTCCTCACTGGCTTTGGAGTTTGCAAGAGCAGGCTGGTCTGTGTCATATTGAAACCAACTTCTTTATTGGTTATGGATCAGTCACTTGACACTCAAATATCTGTTACAGACACCCATTGCCATAGCTCAGCCAAAGGAAAAGAAATGCATGATAAGAAATCTTGCTCTTATTTTTATAAATTAAGATTTCCTTGGAGGGTGTTCTATTGAAAACCTGCACAGAAAACCAGAAAGAGAGACAGTGCCCAATGACAAGTGCAGAAGTCAGTAACTTGGGAAAATGAACACACTCACCGAAGCAGCATCCAGACCAATGGGCGAACCACTGCCAGCTCCACAGAAAGCCCCTCAAACCCCTCCTGGTCACCCACCCACAAGACAGCCACTGTCTTGACTTCTGATATTGTGGATTAGTTTTAACCTCTTTCGAACTGTGTATAAATCGAACCATACTTTTTAAATGTACATTTTAGGATGTGGTTTCTTTTTTTCACACTTGTGTTTAGGAGATTCACCCCCATTGTCACACATGGCAATAATTCTGATTCACATAACCATGAATATAACTTTGCAAATAGTCACCGCCTTCTCTAATAGGAGAAAATCCAACTCTGGGAGGCCCATGAGCAAAAACCTATTTTCATTTTTATGCATTCTGAGTAGAAAGTGGGGAGAGACTTGACAGGTATGTTTCTGATACTTGCAGAGCTATAGGAAAACTACATTTAGATGGAGTTTGTAGGAAATGCATGCACTGGGTGTACAGTGATGCTTTCTCTTGCCAGTGGTGGGTATCTGGGGCCAGAGGATGCAGCTCTTCCTATCTGTTTTCTTGTCTGTATTAAGAATGAAGAAGTATAATTTCAATATTAAATGATATCAAGTAAAGGGCCTCTGTCTGTACTTTTCCAGATATGTGGGGGGAAAGGGCCACACACTGATATAGAGGCTGCAGAGACAACTTCCTGGGTACCTAAGCTCTGTTACCAGCTCCGCCTTGGACCTACTCCTGCCAGGACCCATTCTGTGTTTTCTAACTATGACAGATAACTATTTGTGACCAGCAGAGGTTTCTGATTACCCTTTCCTGTTGTTGTTCTTCTCTGGACACACACACACACACACACACACACACTACTACATGGTTGGCATGGAAAGGCCAGGGAACCTGGGCTATGAACCAAAATATGAGATGACCTGAAAAGTTATTTAATCAGAAAAAAGAAACAGTTTGTACATTGTGATTCTGAGTCTATTTCCGTTATACACACACATGTGTACATGCACACACACACACACACACAGACACCAAGCCATGTGCACAGAGGAGTTAACAGCAGAGAATCTCTACCTGGTAAAAATGCAAGACTTGTTGAAGGTTTGCTTCTCTGTGATTTTCTAACTTCTATAGTGCGCTGCTGTCCCATCTGCAATGACAAAGGAGAGATTTGCAATGGTGCATCATAAAGATTTACTGCCTGCTTTTTGTGTGTGTTCTCCTACCCGCCTTCCCCACGAGAGTAGTATCTTTTTCCTTCCCTCATTTTAGACAGAAGGAAATTTAGTCGCAGAGAATTGAATCTGCTTGAGGTCACTCACTGAAGCCTGGAGCAGGCGGCACCGCACCAGGGCTTCTGAGTAAATATTGCGCGGGTGTCTGCGCAGGCTGTGTTAGGTGTATCAGAAAAGGGAAGAGGAGACTCAGACACCGACAACATTTAGAGAAGCAGTTGTGCAATTTCAAACAGAAAAGACGGACCCAAGGGTAAAGCATAGCTTTAACGCAGCATTTTCAGGAATGTGTGTGATTTATGGTGCTGTGCTGAGTCCTCTGTTTCATAGATCAAGATACAGTCTTGCCAGGAAGCTGGAGGGGACTATTTGCTTTAGTCATGTAATCTCTGACTTCCGAGTTCGTGCGTTATGGTGAACTAGAGATAATTGCACCTTGGCCACGTCTGTCACCCAGAGATGTCGCAAGGATTCATGAGCAGCGTGTTTGGAACTCCTGTGAGAAAAAGCTCTTTGATGGCCTCATGCAGGGCCACCAGATTAATATTCATTGCAATTGTTCATCTGTTTGTGCTTCCTGTTCCTCAGGGTCAATTGCAATCCTTACCAGACCTACTGGAGAAGAAAGTTTTCCTTTGACACTCTGGGTGGAGTGAAAGAGGGAAATCATTGAGGAAGAGAAGGGAGTTCCTTCTCCCTGCTCCTTCCCCCAAGAAAACCTTGCAAACTAGGACTGACTGGGTGACCATCCTGGTCACCCTGCCTGCCTAGACTCGCATGAGACTTGCTTCTGTGCTGTGAAGCATTGTTCCTTTGAAGCGAGAGCTTCAGGAGCGGAGAGCCTGTGTGATGGCAGAGACCCTGTGCTCAGAGGGCTCCGGGTGGGTTTGCTGTCCTGAGATTCAGAATTTACCTGAAGTTTTATTTAGTAGGTGGAGTCTGATAGGACAGCAGGGTAGGTGCCCGAAGCTTGGAGCCTTGCCTCATGCCCTATTCCATTGTTTGTCGCCTCTCTCTCTCCTGGGCAGGGTCTCACAGTTTGGAGGGTTATTTATTTATTTATTTGAGCTTTGCATTTTTGTGCTGCGGAGCAAAGCCAGGCTCCCAGGTATGCTAGGCAAGCACTACAGTACTGAGCTACATCATCAACCTTAGTGTCACAGCTGTGCTCTCCCTCTGACCGCCCCCCCGGAATCACCCCACCTCCCTCCCTCTGCCCCACCCCTGACCACCACTTCCTTGCACCCCAGCAGGGGCCTGTGTGCAGGTAGGGGAAGGATCTGACTGCAGCACATCTACCTGATGGATCTAAGCAAGGTGTAGTAACAGCTGCCCCTGTCCTGGGCTGGCCGCAGTGTGGTAGACAGAGACCTTGTCTTGGAGGCAGTGCCCCTAAGATCATCTCTGATCCTAGCATGACCCAGTGAGGAGACGGTAGGACCCTCAGGGTCCATGTAAGGACCCTCAAGGGCTGACTGCAGTGGAGTGCCACACTGCAGCCATAGGAGGAAGAAATGCCCAACTCTACTTCCTGGGAGCCAGCCCTGCCCATCGCAGAGTGCATCAGTGTGGCACTGGCCGGAAGGGGGACCCTGCAGCTTTGGAGCTGCGTGTGTACCCCAAGTCATAAGATGTGCATCTTCTGGTCATCTAGGAGGGGCTGTACTTACCTCCTGGTATCCCTATGCCAGAAGGAATAGAAAATAAACTAAACCCAGCCATTTATTCATGTGACAGATGTACCAGAATAATGTAAGATGTTCACCTTAGTTACACCAGGGTATGGGGCGTGTGGGGCTCTGTGTTCCCCATGCAACTTTTCTGTCATCTAAAAATATTTTAAAATAAGAAGTTTAGCAAAACATCATGGCAGAGAGAGAGAGAATGTAAAAGAGAGGAGAAAACTATCTTCAAACTCTGGAAACCTCTAAGAGCAGCGCACTTTTTCTCGCTGTCTGAGCAGGGAGCAGATGATGCTGCAGATCCTGATGGTAAAATCCCTTGTAGCGCAGTTCTGTGGCCTCCCTTCCAGCTTGACCTCATGCTCCTCTCTGTCCCCTGGGTCAGGCCTCAGAGCTTCTCTGATGCCATTACTAATCACTCCCTTGCATCCACCATCTCAGGACTGGCGGGTCCACTAGGTGCTTGATGGACTTCACCAACTTCTCAACTTCATGAGACAAGTGTTCTCATTTTTAATTTACAGATGTGGGAGACTGAGCTCCAGGATAACATAGTGAGTATAAGCAAAGAAAGTCAGTCTTCCTGACTTGCTCCAAAGCTGGCACAGGCAACCCATTTGTCCAGGGATGCTCAGGCAGGCGCACTGCCTGCTCCAAGGATTTCCTGAGTGTCTGGACTAACACCAGAAATGAAGCCGCAGTGTATAGGCCTCCCCTGAGTCACACTGGTGCTTTCCCTGGGTAACAGGTGACTGGACCTCACATCATACTTACCCCATTCATGTCAGGGTCTGCCGTGCCCCCTGCTTTCACACTAAATGTGACACAACAAAAATCCTGGCTGTAGATTGAAAATGTGGGAAGTAATGAGTTGAACATAACTTCAAAATGGAAAAACTTTTGCTTAAAAAATATTGTTGTTGGCCTGACAAAAAGCAGGCGATGGATCAAGACACTATTGCTTCAATCAGCCGAGCACTCACATCTTAGACTGGACCCAGGCGTGGAGGAAGATGGCTGCCTGCTTGTCCTGAGAGGGATGATTAGTGGGCTGTGGTGGCCATAGCTAATTGTTGCGGCTTCGAAGGGTCCTATGTTTTTTTCTGGGCTTCTGCTTGTGTAATTACAGCATTTCCCACATGCAGTTGGAGTAGAAATAAGATCTCTTTCTTCCTCTTCTTAAGAAGAAACGTGCTTTCTCATCCTGCAGTCTTTTAGCCTATCTGCTGATGCCCAGGCTGTGAGCAAACCATTTACTCTTCACTGTCACGGTGAATGTCTGACCCTGGCCCCAAAGAGCAACAGTTGTAAAGTAGAGGCACCAGGGCAATGTGCATCTTAAAACTTTCTCCTCCAGGAGGGCAGGGAATAGGGATAGAAGGGCTCTGTCCTTTCAGGAAAAGCTTCCTTAGGAGAAGGGCCCTTCTGGAAAGAAACGAAGGAAGCAGGGCGTATTCCAGATGTACTAGGGAGAGAGGAGAATCTCTGTCTTAATGTGGAACTGTAGGACTGAAAAGGAAGAACAGAGGGAGGTGTGCAAGTCCGGATTGGAAAGAGTTTTGGTAAAAGCACCCTAATTCTTGTCTGTTCATTTTTGAGGAGTATGAAAAAAAATGGAGGAAGTTACCTCTAGCGGTTTTGTGGGTTTTCAAGTATGACATACAGGATATTGAGTGTTAACCCTTGTTTATCAGGAAGTGTCCCATATACTGGGGATCGAACAGAGGAGCAATTCTCTGAAATAGGGGTTCCACTCGTTGGGAAGCCTGCTTCTGTCTGAGTACCACATGCTCATAAAAATATTCGTATAATAATAAAAAGTTATATGAACCTACTAAGATTTTGGCATAACCATATGAAAATGTGTTCTAAATCTGACAGGAATGTTATGTGAGAACTCTGTAAGAGATTTTTTAAAAAATGTGTCATTAGTGCCTATTGTATGCTTACATTCCAGAAAGCTTGGTTGAATTCATGGGTGTTGCTCCCCTTGACAAACAGCCAACTATGTGTGAGAGTCTGGCTGCTTTATATAACTGTCTGTCGCTCCATTAATTCATCTAGCATTATAAAATTAATTCAGTGTTTATTAACATAGGTTTCTTAAGCCAATAACTTGAAGTATTTCTTCAGACCCACCGACTGCTGAATATGCAATGACATGTTGTGAATAAGTTAAAAAGAGTCTGAATTGTCTGGTGAAAATAGGATCTTGAAAATAGTATTTTTGTAGGGTGTAGAATATTTCTGGAGAGGCAGCTTGTTGAGGGCCCTGTCAGAGCCCTCAGCTCTGACCAAACACAAGTCTTCAGCTTCCCCCGTGGCTCCCCTTGAAAGTCTGGTTCAGAATTTCCCTGTGATCTGGGCCCTGCAGAAGGGAGACTTTTGCTTTGTTTAGTATAACAAGAGCTGTGAGACTCCCCAGCCAACAAACATGTTCACCTAAAGCCCCAGACAGTTTCTCTTAGACTGAAGTCTTATCAGGGATACCTCATTTGCCTCTAATTAAAGAGAGATTTGGAGGAGAGGAAAGAACAGCCTGCAGTCCCGACTCCTGCGGTCCGGCTTTGCTGAATCCAGAGTTATTCCGACAGGAACGCGTCAGTCCCGGAATGAATGAGCGCCTAGTGTTTAACATAATGATGGCCGGTTTCCCCCAGACTCCCACCGCCAGCTTCATTTAGGAGAAAAGCAAAGTGAGGAGAAGCTGTGCTCATTTCTCCTCTCGGATGCAAACACTCAGAAATGACATCACACACCTTAAAGAACCCCGGGATGACTAAGGCAGAGAGAAAAGGCGGCTGCCTCTGCCTTTAGTTTTAGGGCACATTTATGCAGATGAGCCCAGGCGAGCTGGTCCCCGCCTTCTTCCTCAGGAAGTTTCTCGGTAGTTTACTGACACCTCATCCAGGCGGGGAGAGTAGACTTGGCCGGGCTGGCCGTCCTCCTCCGGGCAGAGCACCGCGGTGATTTGTCCTCCTGGCGGAGCGAGTTGGAAGGAAGGAGTCTCGAGTAAATAATGAAGGAGCAAGGGGGCACCTTCAGTAGCGCTGGGATTGGCAGCAGCAGCGTGGACTCTGTTATGGACAGCCTGCAGCCGCTGCAGCCTGACTACATGCCCGTGTGTTTGTTTGCAGAAGAACCTTATCAAAAGTTAGCAATGGAAACGCTGGAGGAGCTGGACTGGTGCTTGGACCAGCTAGAGACCATCCAGACCTACCGCTCTGTCAGCGAGATGGCCTCCAACAAGGTAAGCGACAGTCCCGTGTTGTCCCTGGAGGGGAGACCTAGTCCCGGTCCTGTGTGCAGCAGCCTGGGCTGGGCAGCCCCAGCCACTGTGGGAGTGTGTTTGTGGCTCTGTCTCAGAGGACTGTTCCCCAGTGCCACGCTGACTTGTGCCTTGGTGCTACAGCCACCCTTTAAAACCCGCAATAAGCTTTAATGGCTAAAACCAAACTTAGTTGATGTAGTTCACATATGTTGAAACTGAAAGAGTCCCATGAAGCTTCTAAGTCACTCTACCAATGGAAATGGGTTGTTTTTAATTTTTTCTTTTTATAGTTATCAGAAAACTTAAGATCTAGATGGAGTAGAATGTGTAACATGTTACACTGCAATGAGGTGTTAGATTACTTTGTATTTTAAACAAGGAAATAATTTGACCTGTTTATATCAATGAGGAAAAAAATTATTTGCCTGTAAGTTTCATAAATTCCTCCTTCTGGGAAGAAGGACGTTTGGGGATTTTCTACTGTCCCTTTTGTAATGTTGGCATGACCTAAGATAAAAAAGAAACAATATGCTTTCCAAAGACAGAAAGTTATTTTTTCTGAAGTTTGCTGATTTTCAAATTGCAATCAAGTTCCACCCATACTGCAAGAAAAGGGCTTTATTTGCAATATCTAGACAAAACTTATTCTTGCAGAGCTTTAATTATCTATCGTATCATTTGTTTAATTAACACCTAGGCCTGGAGTTCTAATTTATTCAAGCTATGTAGCGAAAGTTATTGCCTGTTGTTTTTTGTTTGTACTTTTTCCTTGGAGGAAATATATATATATATATATATATATATATATATATAATAGAGTTTCATAAATATATATATCTTAGATATATGCAAACATACTTTGACAAAGGGTTTGACCTTCTACCAATGGTGATGAACTTATGGCATGTGTGTTATTTATTTTTCTTTTAAGACAAAAGATGTTCATGTATGAGTTGTTTTTTCTAAGGTAAAACCTCAGCATCCAAGTTTCCTTGCAAGGTTGGCCCTTAGTGATAAATAATCGGGGTTGGGGGTGCAGTTTGAGCACCCACCAGCACTGCTCCAGACCCTCCCAAGAGCACATTTTCAGGCTCCCTGGTCCTTCCAGCAGGAAGCACTGTGTGATTGTCTTGGATCTCTGAGGCTGGGGAAGGGCTCGCAGCATACCTGGCTGTAAGCCCTGACAGCCCAAGTACCCTGGGGAACCTGTGTCCCTCTTCCTTCCCTGGGTTCAAAGTGTCAGCTCTGAATCCAGGCACAATAGCCCCTGTTCAGAGTGTCTGGACAGAGGAAGCACAACAGCCTGAGAAGATTCTGGAAGGTGGTGCTATGGGTAGGGGCAATCTTCCCACTCTGGAACTCTTGTTTATTGATGGATGAACGGGCACAAATAAGACCCTTAGGGAAATTTTAATGCAGAGTTCAAGTTAGTGGGTGGAAATATGAAATGATGCACAGAAGTTTAAATATCATTCACTGATTTCGCTGAAACACTCAGCTGAGGGCTAACTTTGGGGACTTTCCAGGCTGGTGTAAAACTCAACTAACTGCTTCCCCATGAGGGGGCTTGAACTCGGTAACTTCTACAAATCACGCTGGGACTCCTTTCACACTTGCTTAGCCTACTAGAGCACATTAGCAGGTACTCTGGGCTCCAGGGTCTGACACTAATACCTAGGCAACACAAAGATGCAATATTTAGAGATCATTTTTCAGTAGGCTTTATTACTGCAGACATGGTGAGCCAATGGAGTTGCTAAGAGAAAGCGGGCGACCGCTTGCAGGAGGAGGTAAAGAATATTCCCAGAGAAAATACAAGTTGCAATTCCTTTTTCACTTCAAGGGTTGAGGTATCGTGGCACTCTGACCACATTTGTGTCTGAGATGCTGACGTGGGTTGTGGTCTTATTTGAAATCGTTTCTTGTTCGGCGTCATAGCTGAGGCTGTGACACCTGGCACTCTGTGGGTCCCAGTGAGATTCTCCAATCCCTTGGACTCCTGTCCTTGACAGAGTCATGGGCAGGAAACAATGAAAGTTGCATAGAGCTCGACTTTGAGAAAGGGGTGGCCCCTGGCTCTGACAGCTTCAGCAGAAGGCTGTGGCCTCATCTTCCAAGATCTGCAGCTGAAAGGTTATAGGGCAAAGCAGTTATGGGGGGGGGGCTCCCACCTGACAGCTGAAGTCAATTTCAATTCATAAAAAAAAAGAGCTCTTTTTTTACTTCCCTCTCTGCTTTTCATCTCAACTTTTCCCATAATTGCTCTGGGTAGAGTTTAAACATAATGTAAACCATGGCTCATATGATCTAATGCAGTAGAGAATGTTTTTCTTGTTACCAAAAAGAAATTTAATCTATTTTGGGGGTGACAACATGACCTGTGATAAGAATGATCCACAGGCCACTTTAAATGTTGTCTATGATTTGAGGCTCCCATCCAAGTTGCCATTTGAAAAGTCATCCTCTCAGGAGATAAGAGTTCCAGAGCTGGGAATGAGTGTGAAGAGCTTTTACTGAGGGAGAAGAGGAAGGGTTTGAGCTTGTGTTTGGAGAATGATGGCTCCAAGCAGGCCTGCTCCTCTGACTTGGGCTACCCCGCTTAGCTGCTGTGAGACTCATAAAATAGTGTTAAGAGCAGTACTCACCCCGTCAGTGCTGTGTGGATGGAAATAATGAACTTACAGTATCTAGCAAGGTAGTTATGAGTAGTGTAAGTTCAGCAGAGGGTCACTTATTGACAGCATCTACAAGTTTTGCGAAAACAAAACAATACAAAATCAAACCAAACCTCTCTGTCCTTACTCCTGTTTCAGCTAAGTGACTGCTGAGTTTTGCTTCTAACGTGAGACTTAAAGAGTGTCCGAGGGGGCAGCCAGTATTGCACACTGGGGTACAAGTGTGCTCAGGTCACCCATGCCAGTCTACTTGCAAATGATGGGAAGTTGTTTTTGGGTCTGGTGGAGGAAAAACCAGCAGTCTTTCCTGTTCACTTCATCTGGGTAAGGTTGTGTTTTACCTTAGTTTTTATTTATTGGATTGTTTCCCTTAACTGTTTTGTAGTCAGAAGGAGATAGAGTAGCTCAAAGATGGTAATTTTAGTTGAGACCAGTCTCGCTATGTGGCCCAGGCTAGCCTTGAACTCACGGCAGTCGTCCTGTGTCAGCCTCTCAGGTGCTGGGATTAGAGGCGTGTGCCACCATGCCCGGTCTCAAAGGTTGTAATTACCTTTCCCAAGTGTACTTCAGGGCCCAGGGAGCTGCAAAAGTGTTTCTGTGACTTACAAAAACATAGTCTTCTCCTTTGGCCCAGCTCCTCTTGAGCCCTCAGTGCTGGCCCCAGGCCAAACAGAGTTGCAAAACTTGAGAGAGAGTTGCAGCCAGGTGGATTCGCGTTCCAGATCATTTTCTCCAAAACGTGACAAGAACAGGAGTAAGGTCAGGCAGAGTTTTATGAGGCAATGACATTGTTTTGCACCATGAAAGGGATGTCTGTGAGCCTTCTGCCAGCTGCCCGGCTTGGGCTGGACCTGTTAGATGGTTCTGCTTAACGGCAGATTCTGCTTAAGATTGGCTTATTAATTTCTGTGTTTCAACTTTTATCACCTCTTGAATTAGGAGACTTGTCTTAAGCTAAAGGCACTGGAGCATGAATTGCTCCGTGGCAAAATAGTTCGATGTTTTGAAAACAGGATGCTTTGGCTCTGCAGTATAAAAAAGAGGAACGGAAAGAGAAACGGTGTAGAGAGGAAGAGGGCAAACAGTCTCAGCAGGGTCCCCGGCCAGCGGCGCATGAACAGTGACCTATCCCTCTGACCTCCACTGCCGCTCACTGCCTGACCTCCTGTCGCCAAAACCGACCGACGTCACTGGAGGAGGATAGGAGGAATGGTGCAGCTGCTTCGAGGATGACTAGAATTTCCTGTCCCCTTCCTGACAGAGGCAGCCAGAAAGTACATGGTTGCAGCAAAGTAAGCTGAGGGAGGCTGGCCCAGGACAGTTCCAGGGAGGCGTAGGTAGAACTGACAGGGAAAGGGAGTGTTTCTGCCTCCTGTATGCAGAAGCATAGCTTCCCTCCTGGGGCTTTTGGGTGAAAAATGTCAAAAGTGTTGTGTGTACTCTGCATGTTGAAGACTTGTCCAAAGAAGCACATACTGTGATAGTCCGTAAGAAGTTGTGTTCAGTCACTCATGGCTGCCCTACCCTCCCCCCAAACGCCCTCCTCTGAACTTGTCTTTCTCTCCAGCTGTGCCCTAGGTTGATTTTATGTCCAGGGTGAAGATCTACGCCTACTTGGTGACAGTGAATATACTCTTTTTACCATTTTCTTTAGCGTGAAGCCCCAGGACTTAGCCCTTCTGTAAACACTGGCTATGGAAACCTACAAGTCAGGGACAGGAGGCTGGTCTTTACTAAGGCCTGCTGAAATCAGCCCCAGGCATCCTCACAGGGGAAGTCAGTTCTCCTGGCTGCACAGGGTTTGTTTTCCAGTTTTTCAGGCATGCTGAACACCAAGCACGAAGGCAGCTCCTTGCCTATGCTCTCAGATGGGACAGGAGAAAGTTCCACAGTCCCACCAGCCCAGCCTGGAGACACCTGGAAACCAGGCTGCCGGACATGGGACAGCAGCCATTGGGATGGGTGGATGTCCCAGGGTGGGGAGAGTTGTTTTCTACATAACAGAACAATCAAAATCTATGGGATATGTTGAACCCAGCAGAGCCTACAGGAAACAGATCTTACAGTGAACAGATTAATCCTGGCATCCTATCATCAGCTGATGGGAGGCAGGTGACCCGTAGCTGAAAGGGATTAATGCCACATTGGTCCAAATTTCAATGATAATGATTAGGGCAATGTTGTCCTCAGCACCTTTCACACAAGAAGGGTCCTTTTTCCGAGTTCTGTGCTTTAGAGGGCCTTAGCCTTGCTTTCCTCCACCGGCCCGCTAGCCCAGGTGAGCCTGTCAGGCCAAGGGGCATTCCTGCACACTCTTCTCAGCCTCACTATTCAACTGCTAGACCTCATGTCCTTTGCCCAAGTGACTTTAAACCTACTTGCAGGGCTGGTGTAGACCTCGTCCCTTAAATATGCTATAGGAAGGACCATCCTCAGGCCAAGGAATAGGCAGGAGGCGGTAACCTGGGGTGAGGAGAGTGGTGTGGGAGGAGCTCAGGCACAGACACTGGCAGAGGGCCCACGCAGGCTTCCTCCTGAGGCATCTGCCAATGGGGATAGAAGAGAGAGGCTGGGGTGCATGAGCAAGGCCCCTCGTGCCGCCATATCCAAGATGCCCACCAACTCTTACTGTAGTCTGACCTTCTGGGCTGCGATTCCAGAAAGGAGCTGAGGAGAGAGCTTCATCTGTGTCTGTGCGCTTAGGCTTACACATACAGCCTCGCACAGGAGTGAGGTGACCTTGAATTAGAGGGCAGAAGAGTAGGAAAGTCAGTTCTGATGGCCAGGTGAGCATTCATGTGCTATTGGGTCCAACTTCTCTCTCTTCACTGCTCAGATTTATATACAATAAAGTATGGGAAGCAACAAAGTAAAACAAAACATGTATATGGAAATGAGCCATGAGCATGAGTTCTAGTCGTGCCTTTAGTCACTGGCCTTAGTAAGGGTAATGAAATCATTTGAGTGTGTAGGTTTTCTTATCAAGATAGTTGGAGAAGATTACCTTCATGGCCTCCTTCTTGTCTTGCATTTATTGATAGAATAATAATGGTAAACAACCAAAACTACTGGGTCAGGTGTAGACTCTGTGCAGGCCTGTGCTAAGCTCTTTACCTAGGTTCCCTCGTTAATGTCCACAGCAGTCCTTTAAAATAGGTACTGTTGTTCTCTCCGGTTTACAGACAGGTGAAAAGAGCCTTAGAGAACAGGTATAACTTACCCAAGGTAAGGAAATTAGAGAGCCATGGCTGGGAGTGCAGTTCAATGCTTTCCTAGCAACAGGCACATGAGGTAGAGAGACAGAGAGAGGAGAGTCAGCATTCATACCCAAAGTCATCTGACTAACCATCAATGATTCCAACAAAACAGAAAAAATATAGCAAAACTTTTAGATGTAATTAATAATTCTTCTAAGGGAACTTTGTAGTGGTTGAGGGAAGACTGTATTCTTTCAATTCTGGCCATCACTGGCTCAGTCTGGTTCAAAACTAATCCACATCTATCATACTTCTGGCCTGTAGACTGGCTAGTCTTGGCTGGAAAATACATGGTACTAATAGATAAGAAGGAAGAATGAGCTTAGCCAAGGAGATTTATTGTAAAGCACTAATAGAAATGTAAATAATAAGAAAGAGAGCTTTCTTATTTAAAAAACATTTGTGATCATTTTACTGACCAGGGCAATTTCATCAGTGCATATAATTTGAGTATAAAATAACTTATGCTTCAGTAGCAATAATATATAGGGAAAATTCCTTGAAATAACCTGTTTTCCTTGCTCATTGTCTTCTGAGGTTAAAGAGATTAAATTGTTTATTCTTTGTCATTGTCTTAATTACTCTTTTTATGATAAAATAGAGTTGATTACTGGTTGCAATTCAGCATTCCAACTTCCAGTCTTATCACCATTTAGCAAATTAAAGAGTTTGGAAGGTATTTTGTGCTTTGAAATAAATTGGATTTCTAATCAATTTTGCTTAACTCAAAGATTTCCACTTTGGAATATGGAAAGATTTCCTTCACTGAATTCTGACCATTTAGCCCATTCTTTCTGGTAATTCACTCAAAAATTCCTAAGTGGGCTAATCTTTAAAAGGCAAACCTGGATAAAGTGAGGGTTGTTACTGTTGGTTGCTGTAATTCTGGAAAGCTGATAAGAGAACATTATGTTCTCAAAATCTCATAAATAAGTCATTTTAAGGGGAGCCTCACTCCCCACATGGGAAAAACAATCAGATAGTATGCTTAGATTGTCAAATAGAAATCTCAAGCACTAGTATTGAAAGACAGAATTACAGGACACAATGGAACAGATGTTGGTCTCCATCTTGTTTACACTTCTTGTCTTTTTTTGGGGAGGGAGGGCATGTTTTACAATCTATCTTAATCTAGAAGCCCACCAAGTTCTATGTCATTGTTGTCTTCAAAAGAAAAGCCAGGGGTTTTGCATAATTCTTCTGAAGAATTTCACTTCTAAGGAGCAGTGGGCTTGGCAAGCCTGGAGGCTCAGCTGTCCAGAAGCCAGGGTGCCCTAGAGGAGGGCTCCAGGACCCCCTGTGGCACAGTCCAGAGGTGTCACACCCTCACAGGGAGCGCCCCTGCCACTGAGGTGCTCCCTGCACACCCATCCAGGAACCCTCCTCAGGGCCATGCCAGCCCCCACCACTTGCCCACTTGTACGTGACGTTTCCCTCAACTGTGACAATCTGCACAGTCCCTTGGGTATTTTAGTTACTTCCTTTGTTTGAGTTACTTTAAAGCTACCAAGTGCTTCCACAAAGAAAGAACTGTTGAGTTATTTTAAGATGAAGACAGTAAAAATCCTGTTTCTTTTGTCTCTGTTTTGGGGAGTACCTGAAGATGTTTCCCTCCCTGTGGTGTGGATTTTAAAGCTATAAACCACGTCATTCTGCTCATCAGTCACAGAATCTTCCCATGCCCTAATCACCGCGGTCTTCACATGGACCTCATTTGAAAGCTGAAGCCCTCAGAGATGGAAGTTTAGCAAAATGTATTAAATTAACATAAATTCACATTCATGGCTCAGTTACTTTGGTCTTTCAAAAATAATCTAAAATATTCAAAATATAAGTTTTACATTGATTGTGACAAATTTTGGTCACATTTCCAACTTTCTTTTCCCAAAGTATTTTGCATGGTACTACAACCTGAAGGAATTATAAAATAACTGGAGTGCAGATACCTGGAAGTAAAAATGATCACATCACCAAAAGTTTCAGATTCAGGATAAGAAATATTGCCCCTGATATCTAAAAAAACACATGTTAAGTATTTGTTTAGGAAATAAAACAATAAGGCGAGAAATTGCTGCTAAATAAAAATATATTTCCAACTCAACCACACTGGCTATGGTAAATCAGATCAGACAAGTTAAGGTGAAGTGTCAGTTTGGCAGCTATTAATATTTTGGTCACTGAGGATGGTGACATTCAGTAAATTAAACAAAACATAGGCTTTCTAGTTAATGGTTGTACATTTTGCATAGCTACAAAAACTTAGAATGCTAAACCCACTGGAAGCCATGTTATGGATAAGAAAACTGAGGTATGGGTTTTCTCATTAATAAAAAGTGGGGATTAGATATTTAATGCACTCCAAAGAACTTTGTAAAATGTGAAGCACCATCTCACTGAAAAGCAGTTGCACTATGGCATGACGTCTCCAGAATCAGCAGGATCATTCGTGGGATTCTGACTCTAAGATCCAGGTCTGATTCTAATTCCATCTTCAGCAAGAGGCTGGTTATGCTTAACAAAGGCATGGCCCGGTTGCTCATTAAAGTCAGTTGATTTTCAAGCTTCTTGTTCTCCATTTACCTTCCTTGAGTCAGAGCTACCCATGCCTTAATCACTTCAAGTAGAGAGAACAGCTTTACTTCAAATTTGTTGATCAAAATGTAAAAGGAAATAGTTGGAATGAGTTATTTTAAACATCCCTTCTCCCCTTGATTTTCTTCACTTTTTATTCTTTTAGTTTCTGAATTTTAAAAAAATTATAAACTGCTAGAAAAAAATCTCATCTTACAAAGGCAACTGAGATGAACATGTTTCGCATTCATTAAAATGATGCCCTAAAATACATTTTTCCCATTTTCTCAACCCAAACCACCACTTTTCTCTCCATATTAATTTCCATTACTGATGCTTAACGTCTACATGACATTAGCCATGAAAAATGTACTCTTAGTAACTTATCCATTTACAACCATGTTCCTGGTGTCTCGTCACTATACCTTTATGCTGTTGCTGGTTATCTTCTCAAGTTAGGTGAGATTCCCTCACAGATGGCATCAATGAATGGAAGGGTGTGAACATTTCTAAAGCTTTTATTTCTCATTTGCTTTCTCACTGGCCCCACCACCAGACATTAAGTAGTAAGACTGTCCTGTTGTTTGAGTACCTGCCCTTAACTTGTTTCTATTTCTCCTTTCCTCTCTCTAAATCTAAAGATGAGGTGGGAGATTATTACCTACTACTGCAAAAGTACCCAGCCTTTGAATTCTTTCTACCCTGTATCAGAGCTGTGGTTTGAAACTGTAAAATCGAGATGGGAATCTCAGTTTGACCCTCACCTAGACTCTATCTTGTCTTTGCCCAAAGCTCAATGTGAAGTTCTCACAACCCAAGAGATTTCTTGATGTTTGAGTTACATCGCAAACACCCTAGAGGAGTCATATGCAGCAGTGCTGGCAGCTACTTGTTGAGAAACAATATCAATGCAACTGATACCTTGTAAGGATTTTAAATCAAGTAAATCTCATTCGCACTCTATAGAGACATACTTCGCTGTATTTAGGCAGCGTAAGATTAGTGTGTTTGTTTAGAATTTAGATCTCTGCTAGGTACTGCAAATATTTTGCTATAAAATATGAACCATGATACACTAATCTAATGATTTAAAATGAGAAGATGCAGAAAAATCATACAGAGAAAATGACTTGGAGAGAGTTCATTGTGCTGGTATAATGCTTATTAAAGGAAACTATTTCACACCTGAAAGATCCATGACATTTTGCCACCTCATTTCAAGTCACTATTTATATTGTGAAATAGGACAAAGCAAGAGAAACTCCTCAGCATATAGGCTAGAAATGAGAAGAAAAGTGCTAGTTTTTGAATAAGAAGGTTTGGTGTTTTGGCTATTGGAATAAAGTACATCAGACCTGAGTTTAAAAATATAAAATATTTAAAAAGAGATTCCACTTAGGAAAAGAAAAACAGGTAACAGCCAGAATAATTATTTCAGTGTGAGAGGAAGGGACACAATGACAAGCACACAGCCGAGAATTTCAGTAGTTCCTACTGATCAGGGTGGACGTTCAACTTCCTCTCTACCCCAGTGTCAGAAAGTCTACTGCAACAAAGGTTTACAACTTAGTAAGAGTTTTGCTATCACTTGAGAATAAAGAACTATCGGTCTGCACATCACTTTTGTAATTTCATTGCCTAGAAAACTTCCCCTTGCCCCATGCACAGAGTCAGGCCTACTCTGCGCACTGTTTTCTGTATGCAATCTCTCTCAATCTCTCTCGGCTTTCTTTTTTGAAATCCCTTCCTCTGCAGTGTTCACCAGATTCTCACCTCCCATGCTCTCACCCATGTTATCAATCAACATCATAGCTAACATTTTAGTTATCTGTGATATTCATTTTGTCTGCCCTTGAGTGCAAGCTCTCAAGAATTGAACTCATGTCTCAGGATGTTTGAGACTTCGATAATAGCAGGGCTATCGCATCAAGTAGGCTTGATTCAGTTTCTGTTTTACTATAAGGACATGAAAACCAAAGTAAAACTTTTGTCTGTTTGTGACAGTTGATTTTTGATTTATTGTATTTTAGAAAGTTGTGAAATTCTAATTGGGCCATTTAACAAGTTTACTGATAGACACGTTTTGTAGATTATCCTGCTTCCAACCATTGCTGGGACAGGCAATGAGGATAGCCCCATGGATTAGCACAACACAATACTAAAGATGAAAAGTCTTTCAGTATTTCCAAAAAGCTTCAAATTTTGGAACATCTTAGCCTAGGAAGCAGTGATGTACAAGTTCTTTCTGATGAGGGGAAGTTAGAGACATCCCAAAAGGGCACCAGTGAGATGGATGGCAACTCTAGCCATTCCTCTCCTTGGCCACAGTGGGACAGACTGTCCTGATGCCACCCATTTACCCAGCTGGAAGGGTGCAGGGCCCCTCTGCTCCCAGTCTCTCCCGCCTGCCTTGTGTGGTTGCTGCCGCTGGCTCCCTCTGTGACTGAGTCAGATGATTTAGATACGTCTGTGTTTACTGATGCAGTGGGCATGTTGCCCTTGGCCTGGCCACTCTATTATTGTGTTCTTGACAGGCTGAGCTGCCACTGAATTTTCCCTGCTGTGTTTTAACACTCAGGATCCGGTTGCACAGAGCTGATTTGCATCTTTCTTACATATTACCTGGGTGCTTCCTTGAGGACATCTCTAGATTTATCTGTATTCTTTTAAATTTAGAAGTCACTGTCACTTAAACTCAAGGGAATTTATTTTTACTGGAATTAGTTAAAAGTCCTATTGGACCAATATTCCTCTTTGGTATGTTGAAAGTCCTATGATTATTGTCTAATATGTTATATACGTCTAACATAGTAAAAGTCACAAACTTGACTGATTATATACTATATATACTGATTTTCAAGAAAAGACTTCTTAGGACCCTCAATAAAGCACTTTGCCAAAAATAAAAATATACACCACTGGGCAGGAATAAAGTCTCTCTCTCTCTATAAGTAGATATTCAGGAAAGAATTTCTTTTCTGTTTCAATCACTGCCTTTCAAATCTAATCACAGGATCCAGACTACATTTCCCAGAAAACTCCAAATCTGCCTGAAGCAACCTTGGTTTCAAGAGATGCTGATTTGAAGGTTCATTTCTTCATTTTAAGCTCATTTGCTCTCAAATGTAGGACCAAGGTGCAGTGCTAAAGAGCCATTTGCCCGATAAGTGTGCAGCTTCTTGTCCTTCCCATGTGGCCATGTCCAGCATAGCACAGTGAGGAAACATACGCAGAGAATCCTTTCTGCATCCATGGGCTTTCACCTGTGTTCCCAGGAATACTCACTATGAGTGAGTCTTACTAGAGCCCATTTTCAGATGCAAACCCAGGATTCAACAGAGAACTGCACTGGCTGGGCTGGTGTATGCCTGGAATCTCAGCAGCCTAGAAGGCTGAGGCAGGAGGACAGCAAGTTCAAACCCAGCCCAGGCAATTTGGCCACTTAGCATGTCTCAAAATATAACATAAAACATAAACAATTCAGTGCAAAGCCCCAGCATTCAGTCCTCACTAACACCAAAAGAAAAAGAAAAAGAAATTGTGAAATCATTCCATAAATCTTGAGACTTAGAGTCAAATGTTCCTCTCTTTGTCTCAAAGTTTAATGATTTAAAAATTAAAGCTAAAAGGAAATTTACAGGGTAATTTACTGTATCCTTGTATAGCCTGTTAACAAAACTTGTAATCATAGAACTTGGAAGCTAGATGTCAGCCCGGACTCCTCATTTTTTTCAGTTTAGATGTTATCTTTTTAGGGGGATCGCCTCTAGTGGCTCATCTCAGCAGTTTGTTGGTGTAACAATTTATGGATTTTGTTTTCAGTTGCAAAACTTGGCTTCTATTCATTAGAATATAAAGTTGTGAGGGACTTTATATTGTGCCTACCATGTTCACATTGTATGCTCAGCCTTGAGATCAGCTCTAGGTGCATGGTAGGCAATTAAATACTTTTGTAAACACTGCACGAGGTTTAGAAACAGTCTAGTTTGTCTAGAAACAAGTATGTTAGGAATAGAAAAACCCAGCAGAGCCCTGAAATCCTCTTTCCTGTTGTGGTGCGAGATCCTATGCACAGAGCTACTTGCCATTCCCAATTCCAGCTTTTTAAATTTTAGGTTGGATGAGAACCCCCTGCCCGGTTCACAGCAACTCCTCCAGTTTCCCCCAAAGAGTAGCAGATGCACATTAGTGGAGTGGAAGGCAGTGTGCATTTACATCCTCTACTCCTAGCTTCCTGGGGAAGCCCCTCTCACCCTTGATCAGCCCATACCTGTTGCAGGATTAATCTCCATGGTGAAAATCTGACCAAAATGCAACCTTGGCACAGTTCTCCTTGTGCCAGGCAATCTGTAGTTATTCATGGCCTTGGCCAATGTCTAAAGAGCCCTGAAATCTCCTCATTTGAAATAATTGGCTCAACCAAGGAAGTCAGAATGGGTAGAGTTCCCACGGCCCTAACAATGTGAGGCCCTTTTAAGTTAGGATTTTCATTCAACGTGTTTCGTCTCTCTTTCTGGCCATTCTGGTTTACACTCCTTAGACAGTGAATAACCTAAATGTCAACAGTCCAGCCTGCATTCCTGTGAGTAACTCCTGTGTCACATAATCTATCTGACATGGCCCTGTGTCACACCTGCAGCAGTACATTGTGGGAATTCTCTAGTTAATTATATCAGCTACTGTCAACACGAAAAGAGTTTAAGTGCCAAAGAACCAACTGGAACCTCTACCCACAAGCAAATCCAAGGTGAGAAAGGTACCATGCATGAGCTCAGATTCATTTAAAATTCAGAGACAAAAATCTCACTTCTAGTCTAAATCCTGTGAAGTAAAGAGTGCCCATGAGATCTCAAACACCTGACCAACCCTACATATATAATTTCTAGTTTTCCCATTGTAAGGGTGGAAGCAGTTTCTGAGAGCTCCATGACTCGCACAGTTTCTTAGGTGAAGCCAGACTCCGGTGGGTTGAGGCTCAGTTTGCCTGTGTGGTGGTGCTGTGAAGTGTTGTCCACCCCAGTAAGACCAACCTAACCCACATGCCCTGTCCTCTTCAGCCGGCTAGACAATGCCTCTGTGGCTTCCCTGGACCTAATAATCCCATAGCTCATGTGGTATGGAGCTGTTCAACACATGCATCCATCTCTTCTTAATTACTGGGGCAAAACCAAACTATGGAACAAATTTAGCTATCTTTGTTCACAGAATGAAATTATTTGAGATTGCTGTTTCATCTTTTATGATTTACAAATCCCTTCAAACCTCCAAGTTGTGGCAGATTCTGCTCAATTTGCATGTGTATACATCGAGCATGGAGGTTACCAAGATACCAAAACAAATAAGATAGTGTTTTCAGGAAAGGAAAGGACAAATTGCTATGGCTGATCATTTACATTTTTGTATGTGAAAGGTCTCAGATTTGACCTTGGAAATTGCCCGTCCAGTGGGCCATCTCAGCCCTGAGAGGTGCTAACTCAGGAGCAGTGATTCCTAAGGCAGCTGGGAAGCCTCCCCTTGTCTTTGTATCTTAAGAAGTATGTGAAAGTCACCAGCTAAAACCAATATAATTAATATTAAACACTATATGCAAATCAATGCAATTAATATGAAACACCCTGTGGGCCATATGTTTCCCTTGAGGGCGTGGTGTAGTACAGAAATCTCAAATACATGCTATGGCAGACTTTTTTAAGTGAGAAAATACTGGGAACTTTTATAAAACAGGATTTAAAATAACTCAAGAGATGCTGTAGACTGAAAGTGGAAATCAGTTCTTGTAAAGAATCACGATCAATATTTATAGTTTATGAAAAATAAAGCAAGTCCATTAGGGTGAAGGTTTCCTGCCCTGTGTTACTGACTTCAAAGCAGATGCGGAGGTTCTGACATACAGGCCTTCTTTTCCTCTAGTCGGGAGGACGCCAGGCTGGAGGTGCGTGGGTCAGATCCAATTCTGGGGGTGAAAAGTTCCAGAAGGGCCCCTGGCCACCTACCCCAGAACAGCATGCATGTCCTGCCGCCTTAGAGCTCACTCTGCAGCCTGAAGTAAATGTTAGCCATTGCGTCTTCATGGAAAACACTGGGGAAGGTGTGGATGGAAAAGCAGACGAGGAATCAGTGACGTTCCTGGGTTATTTGATTTTTCCCAGTTGCAACAATGAACTGATCATCAGTTATAGGCCCCCTCCTATATTTATCGTGCCAGCATTCAACATCAGCCAAAATACCATTTTTTGTACTTTTTGTTAACATACAACTTAAAGAAGAATAAAGAAGTAAACAAAATCCTCTTGTCAGGTGCCTGGAATTGATGTCAATCTTGAGTTTCTCAGAAGGTAAAGCCTTTGTCAAAACAAGTTTGAAAATTTTTAATTATCTAAAAATACTATATAACCCCTGTAAGCTCGACACATTCTGATGAGTGTAGATCTTTGAATCTCTGCATGGGATAGTTGAATGCATAATATCTGTAACATACATATACTTCAAAAAATTTTTGTTGGGCATAGTGACAGAGCCCTGCAATCCCAGCACCATGGGAGGCTGAGGCAGGAGGATCACAAGTTTCAGTCAAGTTTGGGCAATTTAACAGTCCCTGTCTCAAGATAAAAGTATAAAAAAACAGGCGGTGGATGTAGCTCAATGTGAAAACCTTAGGTTCTATCCCCAGTAATGAAAAAAAATCAATTGGAATTTTGAATCTTACTGGGTGTCCTGGTTTTTCATTTGCTAAATCTGACAGCCTTATGTAGAAATTCTATATATTTCACAATATATATATTATGATGTTATACATTATGAAGTATATAGAATGTATACTATATATAACACATGATATATAGTATATAATATATAATATAAAATATGTAATAAATATTAGGTAAAATTTATAAAGTGTAAAATGCAGCAAATAGATCAGGCTTTAGGCATTAATTGTTAGGCGTCATTTGCTCATTCAATGATGTCACTGCTGTAACTTCCAGAGTTCAGAGAACACTGGGTTGTGAGAATTTGCTACCAACATTCTTATGGGAATTGCTGAAAAACCTCTATTGCTGAAGCAAATTCATATTTTAGAGTTCTGCTGATGTGTGTTATGTCTTCTGTTGAAATGATGTCAGAAATTCTAAGAAAAATGGACACCAAATGGGATAGAGAAGAAGGAATACTTAGAGATTTTGAGGGCTAATCAGGACCTAGTCTCAAGTTGTAGGACAGTTATCTTCCATTTATTTTTCAGTTCTCTGAATCAAAATCCTCAAGATCTGTTCCAACTTGACTTTACATACCGCCCTTGAGAAAATACTTGTCTTCAATTCAGTAAATGGAATTCATTCCAGCTTTGCCTCGCCATAAAGGCCAAGAGTTTACTGCAGATGATGGTGGAGACGATTATGCTGTTTTTCATTAAACACTGATTTATTGTGGTCACTACATCACTGGGCAGTGCGAAGGGCAGCCTCTCAGTGCTGATGTGTTTGGAAGAGTTTCTTTCTGGGCTGGCACACGGGCTGTGGGTGTTGCCCATCCGTGTTTCCTGGTGTCCTCAGCAGAACTCTATTTCCAGGGTGGCCCCCTTGGACCCGTAAGCTCTGGTTGAGTCCGTGTTAGTAAGCGACGGCACAACCATTACTCCTTCTTTATCTTACAGGGGAGACAAAAAGGAGGGACGTGATGAAATAAACAGTATCGGGCACCCTGACCTGTTGGGAATTATGGGTTTTGTGAGAGGTTTTAGAGAAAGTGTATTTTCTCCATGCTCCGTGTTTGTTTTTAATTCTTTTTTTCATTGTGGTACTGGGGATCAAACCCGGGGATACTCTACCGCTGGCTGAGCTACATTCCCCTGCTTTTATCTATTTATTTCTTATTTTGAGGCAGCGTCTTGCTAAGCTGTGTATGGCCTTATCCAGGTCTTTTATATTTTAAATCAAATTTGCAAAAGAAAGCGCAGGTTCTTATGAATTGAAGTTCATTTCTTTGGACTTCATGTCCTCCTGTGGAAGATGCAATTTTTTCTTTTTTAATCAGAGATCTCAGAAATTAGCCCTTTGGCAACTAAAGAAACTGAACTCACAGCTAAAGAAACTGGGTGCCAAGAAAGTAATCCATCTGACTCAAGACTACACGTTCGCTTAGCTGTAGAGTGAAAACAGACAAGCTCTGCTTGTAACCGTGTCTCACAACCTATGCCACCAGTTTCAACTTCTTTCTGCCACTACCAGCATTTTGTGATTTTGGGAGTAATTTTCAACCCCTTTGCTTTCCTGCTGCCTGGGAATTCTTACAAAGTTATGACTAACAAAGTATAAAATGTGAGTCAAAAGTTAGTCCCTAATAAAGTCATTGTGACTTTAATGACTTCGGCAGTTGTTTCATACTGCAAAAACAGGAAGATCCCACACAATAAGGCGCCTGTCTCACAGCTGGGCTCCTACGTAGACGGCCACCCACAGGAGTCACTACGGGGCTGCCTTCCTCTCCTTGGCACCCTTTTTTTCCGTTCTTACAGTTTTCTCCTACTGACTTCATGAAGGGATTATCATTGAGAAGACATTGCCTGCTGCTTTAACTAGTCTTTCATGGGTTCTGTTTGGTCTGTTAGGATTCACCCCTAACAAACCTAGACTAGTCTCAAGGGCAGTGCTTCTGTGTGTTCGAAGCTAGACCCTTACATTACTGCTTACCCTTACACCAAATTTCAGATTTTTAACGATTCGGATCATTGCAGTATTCCCCCTGGGGGATCAGTGTAAGCTGTCATTATCAGGACATGTCTGGCTTGTCTGTGGATCTTTGTACAGCCTTTAACTAGTCCTCTACAGAGAAATGTAGACAAACGATAACATGTTAGAGAAATCGGCTCAGGGGAAACTAATTTCCATAGACAGTGCTGAAATTAAAGGAAAAATCATGGAGCCATCAAACAAGATGGTCACACAAGGGCAGCTAATTTTCAACTGCTGCTAGGTACCATCTACAGTCAGTTATTTCTGACTTGTAAAGGAAACCTATCTAAAAAATCACAGATGATTTTATAGAAAAGATATACTACAGGTAAGTAGTACTCAATCATTTCTATAGAAAACAGCACCTTCTTCCTTTTGCAAATACTGCCCTTTTTAAAACAGTATTTGCAAATCTAACATTGGGAGCTTAGGGAGGCACTACAAGATTTATGTCATAAGGGTTCATTCACAAACTTTGCTTGTCTGTGTTGAAAAGGAGCTTTGGCCATTTCCTCTGGGGACATCATTTCTAGGTGAGCTCTAACAGGGTTTTCTTGTGAAGACAGATTCTTAAAGAAAAATAGGGTCTGTGTACATCAGACACTGGAGACCCATTTATCTTAGAAAGAGTAAGCTCTTGTTTGTGGACTTCTCTAGTGTATCTGATGAAGTAAATAGTATCCATTCTCTTTCAATCCCATAACTCCTTGGGACATAGTTTAATCAGGATCCATTTTACCTTCCTATCTGGATTAAACCCTTAACTGGATAAATAGACAGGTAGACTCCAAGAGTCTGAGACTGTCATATCCTGAAACATGACAAATCCTCTCTTCCTTTGTTGGTGACTTATTCCTACTGGCTGAAGCATTTCTTACATTTTACTCTTTTTCTCAGTAGTACAAAGCAGTTTTATTTTCAGAGAAGTATTGGTTGCCAGTAAATAAAGTGCCCAAACTGTAGGAAGCTGACACAAAATTTATCATAGAATCATGAAAGGTCAGGGCTGAGAGGCTGAGAGCCTAAGATCACGCCTTACCTTCCTTTCGTGTGGGAGAGGTAAGGTGACCTCACAAGATCCCAGGTGAGAAACGAGAATGAAAGCTGTAGCTGGTCCATGGCATCAGGGCTGTCTCCAGCCCTCCGCGAAACCTGGTGTGGAACTCAGACACTACCAGCCCAGTGCTGCTGGACTTCGCAGCTGGCTGCTCAGCCTTAACCTCAAACGTATGTCGCATGCGTTCCATCCTTTGATGTGTCTGCTCCCACAGGCCAGCCCTAACCTTACTAATGGGATGCTACCTCACTGAGAATGTAAAGACACTCTCTGTCTGGGCCTTGAAGGCCACGTCTGACCCCCTCTGATTTTGTACACAGCCCAACATAAGTGGGCCCTTCATAAGTGTTTTTTGATGAGA
This sequence comes from Dinomys branickii, assembly GCA_004027595.1. Taxonomy (NCBI): domain Eukaryota; kingdom Metazoa; phylum Chordata; class Mammalia; order Rodentia; family Dinomyidae; genus Dinomys; species Dinomys branickii. The sequence goes on along the minus strand of PVLD010000521.1, from coordinate 74,992 downwards.
GCAATGATTGCCTTAGTCAGTGCGGTTACAAACAGGAGGAAAACCAAGAGTTGTTGCTAAGCAACATTGAAAAGCCTGGGTTGGTCGCTGACACTGAGTGACCTCCATTTGCGTACTTGATCACGCTATGTGTCCTGGGGTTGCCTGAAGATGACTTTGTTTTGTGATGGCAATGCCATTCCCTTGGCAAAAGTCTTGTAAGAATTTGTTTAAGCGTGGGAAAAGGAAGGCAAAGTTCACTGGCTGACTACTGACATGAGCACACAGATGCCTTCTGCACTCCTGGTACAGCAGAAGAGAGGAATGGAGAGTCATTTGCTTTGGGGCTGAGAGTCACCCCCCTGTTCCCATGTTGGGACTGGTTGACAACATGTCCCATAGGGTTCTCCTGCAATAGGAACCTCTAGAATGAAAAAAAAAAGAAAGGAAATTACTACTTCTTCTAGTCTGGTTTAATTTCCTCCTATCCATATCTCCTCAGCTTAGATGTCAGTACTGCTAATAGAACTGCCCCTGCCCTCTGCAGACTGTTGACTGTTGTAGGTAAACCATATGCCATAACAGGTTTGTTTCTGCAAGAATGACAGCTGTTTTAGTGCACGCAGAGAGTTTTTACTGGCTCATTCATTCTTTAACTGCCATATCTTCACTGCTTGGCCTGTCCACTTTAGGTATTCAATAAATATTTGCTGAATACATGATAGAATGTCATTATTGAGCTAGTACAAAATATATTCCTAAGTATTTCAGCAATACTGAAAGAAACAAGACAAAAAGAAATTGTATGAATTTGGTTAAGACTAGTGCAGAGAAAAATTATGGGACAGATCATCTATCTCTATACTTCCTACAAGGTATTTTTTCAGTGGTCCAAGAGAAGCTTGAGTCTTTGCCGAAATTCAGCTGATCAGTCAGACCATATAAACCTATCTTTTTGTTCCTAAGTTTTCAGCAGAAGGGGAGAGGAGAGGTAGTTGGAATAGAGCACTTGAATTGTAAAAGAAATTACTAATGTGAGATTTACGCAAAAGGCTCGATGGCACAGTTCTCAATAAGTGGCATACATTGGCTGACACCATTGACATGGAGATGCCTGCTTGTGGTTACAAACACACTGTCTCATAGGAAAACATACATGTATGCGAGCAGGGTTCCCCAGAAAAAGGGCATCTGGGCTTTTTGTGAAGACCGCGCACAATGCAGGGTGCCTGCAGGTAGCCATGTTGATTTGCATTGGCTTCACCTGGAAAGACCAAGCCTCTGGGTGCAGGAAATGGACAGCCCAGGTCTGGCATGGCCAGGTGCGGGATGCCCGTGGGAAGGGGATGCCTGGGCAATCCCACAAGAAGGCTGTCTTGGCAACTCTGGTGCTGTGCTCTTCCCCGCAAGAGCTGTGCAGGAATCCAGGGAGGCAGGGCTGAGGTGCAGAGGGGGGGGAGGAGAGGAGTGGGGGAGCGTGTCAGGGAAGCCCCTGCACGGGGCATTCCTAGATGATTTATTGCCTGTGCTGAAGGCCTGGTGAGGAGAAAAGGCAGCAGGGGCTGCACACAGGAAAGGAGGTTGCCCTAGGTTGTAAAAATGAAATAAAAATGGATTTGACTCTTAAATATTTCTAACATGAATAAGATGTAACCCTGAAATACAAAATAGCCATAGCCGCCCATAACCCCATAGTACCATTGATTTAGCGAATGACAGCTTGTGTTTCCTAACACTTGTCAGACCCTAGGTCGAAAGGTTAAATGAGTTTGATCCATCTGTCCAATGCAGTTTCATATGTATATTAATGAGCTGATGGAGTGCAGCAAATTGCACACTGCCAATGAATGACTTTATGAAGCCTATTAGCCCCACCCATGTCCATTTCATTGTAAAAGAAGGCTAGAAGTACCTGTACCCTGTTGGTGGGCAAATAATCCTTTGGAAAAAGCTACAGTTAAAATAAAAAGATACTTGCAGCCTAGCCTGGAAACAGTTTCAGTGCAAACTAACCTTTGTCACTTTTTAAAAAATGCTCAGAAAGGCAATGAATCCAAGGCACCCTCACTCTGGAAGAATCGGAGCTGCAGGGCTGTTCCAGCATCTGCAGCCAACAGGCCTGCAGGGAGAGAGAGGGTTAAGGAGCACCTCACAGCAATGGGGGAGGGCAGGACTTGAGATTTCCTTAAATATTCATGGGGCTTCCTCCATTTCAATGTTCTCCTTTTTAAAAGATGGCTGAGTTTCCCCAGCTGGAAGCCAAATTGCTGCTCTTTGCGGAGGCCAGCTGAGCAGGACTGAGCTAGGGAGGAAGCCCCTCTGGCCACTAGGGCCATTCATAATTGATGAGAGCTGCGAGCAGCTGAATGCATTTGGACAGCCTGGCAGCTCTTCCTTGCACAACCTGATCTCATTCCTCTCCTCTGCCAGGAAAGAAGGGGGAGCACAGGCTTCTTGCAAGAAAGGAGTGGGAAGATGGGCTTTGGTTCCGTTAAGAAATGCCGTCAGTTATGGAGGCTTTATCTTTTCTAAATTTTGGTTATTTCACCACTGAATCTGCAGGGCTTTCCTGACCATTTCGGGATTGCTCTCTCCAAACTGAATTCTTTCAAAGGAATTTGTGGACTGTGGCAAAAAGAGCATCCAAAATGCCTGAGGCAAACTATTTGTTATCTGTATCTTGGGGCTACATCAAGGTGGGTCCATGTGATTGCGTTCTGTGTCTTTGATAGCATGCAAGCATTTTCCTTTTTGTGAAGCAGAAGGTGGGGATGATGACTTGATTTGTGTGTTCCTTTAGCCCACTGGGGCTCTTATTCTGAACCAGGGCATGCTGTATTACATTGTATCTAAATATACTGTGATGTGTTTTAATTCTATTCTCATGCAACTCTGGTTGTTTAAAGGGTGATTTTTTTTTCTTTCATTTTTTTCCTTTAACTTTTCACTTCATCATCTCTCACTGAAAAGCTTATCAACTCAACTTAAATTTTAAAGTCAAGTCTCCGTAAATGCATTTTTAAAAATAGTTACATTTTTCAAGTAGAGGGATTTTTAGACTCTTTCCTGTCTTTGCATCTTCAAAAGAAATCAGGTGTTAATTCCAAGAAATCATAAGACAGTCTTTCCTAAAGTGGTGCTGAAATAACGTCAAATTAAGGGGTGTTATGCTCTGTAGAATCAATAATCATTTATCTGATGCTTTCTGCTTGTCTGTTCTCCAGATTCCTAGAAAGTAAAGTTGGAAACATTGAAAGTGATCATTTTCTCTGCTTTTAAGGGTAGCTAATGCATTTTTTTTTTTTTCATAAACAGTTCAAAAGAATGCTGAACCGGGAGCTGACACACCTCTCAGAGATGAGCCGGTCTGGAAACCAGGTGTCTGAGTACATTTCAAATACTTTCTTAGGTAAGACAAGAACTGGGCAAAACCTGTCACATGGCTGAGTTTTTCAAAATGAAATTCCTTGACCCATGAAAGGAATCCCCATGTCAGGTTGGAATGGGTTTAGGTCATAGAAAAATATATCTATTTAAAATAAGAACTGAAGGTAATCTTTAAAAGAAAAAGCAAGCAGGAAGATGATGTTTCCTTTTCAAAAAAGAATTTTAAAGCCTATTCAAGGCAGAAGATTACTACAGGCTAATTGCATTTATATGACCACAGGTATCTGTGATTTATCCACCGACTTCCTTCTCTGCCAAGACCTCCAAAGTAGTGAGGCAGGGTCAACCACCAAAGCGCTACTAGCTACAGATCCCTTAGCTCCTGTGACAGATCCTTTCAGTCTTCCAATAACCAGGCTTTGGGAAACAGGTTTCCTCTCAGATATCCTGTAAGGAACACTAATAAAGTGAGTCCATGAGAATAAGCTTTGGAAGTAATTTGACTATTGCTTTGCTAAGTTATTTCTTAAAGACAAATACTGAAGGAAGGGAAGAATTTTCATATCTTTAAAAGGTTTGGTCTTTACTAACCAAAGCCTTTGTCCTCCCAATCTAGCCCTTTGGTATCTTCTGTTCTTACACTGCTAATAATTAACACAGGATCCTGACGAGAAGGTTTGCATGAAGGCACCTTGGTCACTATCATGAATCTTGTTTGACAATTAGGGGTTTCTGATCTCAAGTTTAAAGGCAATTCAGTTGTAGAATGGACCAAGGTGGACTACTTTAATGGAATAAGATCTACAGAATCTGCAACTCTGTACCTCAGTGTGGGTGAACAGCATTTAGATTCCAATTCTGTTGACTGCTAAATGATGCTTGTTTATAAAATTCCTTTTTCCAAGGAAATGACCCATTCTTACAGCTGAGACTCACACCCTCATTTCTTGGCACAGGCCCATATCATTAAATCAATGGCGTTTGCCTTGACGCTGTGGAAGTACACACCTCTTCTGGTTTTATTCTTAAAAATCAATTCTGTTCTCCAACACCAAAGCAGTTCCTGTTATCAGCAGATCAATCAGTGTTCCCTCTGAGCAGCCTCACACAAAGCTCACCACGCTCCTGGGCTGCTGGTGGCCTCCGACTGTGATTATTGGTGCTTTCTAACCAGTTCTATATGTGTGTACCACAACACTTGCTTTTCCCCAGCTGCAGTTGCAGCAGCCTTTGTCAGAGAACAAAGGAGAGGAATTTTTATGCATCCCATCTCCCTGAAGTGGCTACCATCAAAAGGAACAGAGGACATCCCACACTGGTCCTTTTCTTCTCCGTACTCCTACCTCCCCCCCCCACCCCTTTGAACACGGGAGTCTTCCAGGGAGCATTTCATAAGCTGGGGCTGTTTTAGGAAGATGTGCAGGCTATTGACTACAGTAGAGAAGAATAAAATCAAGGAGTGCAAGAATTCATTTTGTTTTAATATATGTTCCATTTTAAAATACTGGAACTTTGCTGCCTCTGCAGAAGAGACTGGAATTCTCTAAGCCTTTCCTTAAGCAATCAGGATCTCTACGTGCAGGCTGTACCAACAGCCACTTACCAAGGACAACAAGGAGACCTTGATGTTCTAATCAATCGTTGGGATCAGCTCCGGCTATCCAGGGGGCAGGCGGATAGGATAATAAAGATGAGCTGTCAGTCTCAGCGCTTCCTATCCAGGAACAGGCAGATGTCTACTCTCAGCTCTTCTGTTAGCTTCTTAGGTACATTTCTTAAAGAAAACCAATTGTTTGGCTTCTTAGTCTTATTCTGAAGATTAGATTATCAAGAACAAATTCCTGAGAAAGGCTGTTAGAATCCCAGTTCCGTGTACTCTTAAAGCTTGGAGGGTGGTGTGTGTTTGTGCGTGTGCGTACAGGTGTGATAAACCTCACCATTCAGACCACCCAGGCAGATTAGAATTTTTTAAGTTCTTAGAAAAATACAGAAAAAAGCCTGTGTAATAGTCCCCCCATTTTACGGATGTAGCAGCTGATACTGCATTTGTGTTTAGATTCTAAAATTCTGGTATGAATCGAGTTTTTAGTTTCACCAAGACATCCTTGCCAACCCAGACCCTCTGTTGCGAACCATCAGTTTTCAGTTTGACAATCTTAATAAACAAATTTAACAACATACAAGTAAAGCTGCTTCCAAATGGCAGGAGTTGGAACTCTTAGTTTTACCTTATGAGCAGCTAAGTCTCTCAGAGGACTGTCAAGGCCGCTATACAAACTGTCAGATCCCAAGACTACGCTGTCCTCTTGGTATAAATTTCTCCCTTTGGAAGAAAGAAAATTGAGGGCTGAGAGAATAAATTAATTGACCAAAGTCACTTGGCTAATGCATTTCTGAGCCACAACTAGGATTTAGCTTTCTGGAATTCTGGACTTAGATACTCTGCCTCTCCTGTGAGGGGTTCAGAACATATAGAAGAAAATCATATTTAGGCACATTTAAGTAATATGCACATTATTTGGGGGGAAAACAGGTCTTTAGGTAGCAAGAGTGTTAGGCCTAGAACATAAAATGTGATCAACAGTTTTCAGTACTCTGGAAGGCTTTGGTTGGAGCATGGCCATCATTCAGTCAGCAGTTTAAGCGGAGATGCTGACCTTACTGCTTAATCTTAAAAGCAGTAAGTCACCACAGGTTAAAGGGTGTCACCCCGGGAGGAAGGAAATCCCTTAATCCAGGGATCTGTGAAACTTGTGTTGTTCCACCTAGAAAGATAGTGTGCAGTTGGATAGGTGGAAAGGCAGTCAATAGACCACTAACCAACCTGGGCCCTTGATGGATGCTGGGACTTGGACAATGGCTTCCAGACAGCTGGGGTGAGAGGAAATCAAAGTATGTGATATTAGGGTAATAAAGAAGGATGTAGGTGGAAAGAACATTTTAAAAAAGAAGATTTTTACATGTTAGATTGCAATTCAGCTCATATTTCTACAGACAGAAAAAAGAAAGCATTTGAAAAGCTAGAACTTAGGATTTTCAAGATGGGAAGAAAAGGATTTAGGAATTTTCATGATGACACGGTGCTGGGGCCTCGCAAGGGAAGCACTCTAAGCAAAGCTGTGACCAGAGCGAGCCTGAGACAGGGCTGTTGCTATCTGTGCTGGTTTGCTTTATACTGGCCCGCTGCTCCCCCTACACTCTGATGATTCTATAAGTGTAGATTTGCTGAGGAGTCCTCGTGACAGAGCTTGTCTCAGGCCACTTCCACATGTGCTAGCTAAGCATTTCACAGAGGAAATTCAGAACCAGGAAGCCTACCAGCCAGCCAGCCCAGTGCTTGCACAGAGAAACACTGTCCCCGCCTCTGTGGCACAGCTCCCCCACTCCCTGGGGCGAGCAAGCTTTAATTAAACAAAGGGGGAGACTGGGAGTCCCTGGAAAGATGATTCTCCCTGCACAAGTGCAGGGGCATCTAACAGCCTCTTTAGCCAGACATGAACCATGCTGATCAGGAAAGCAGGGGATCTTGGGGCCTTTCATTTGAGCAAACTGTAGTAATTACTAGGAGGAAAGTGCTCGAACAAAAGTAACTTCAAGAATAATATGGTATATAGTTTCTATGCCGGGGACTGTATGGCAGGTAAGAGACTTTTAATGGAAACCACAGGGCCCAGGTTCTGTACTATTAAATCACTGTGCCTGGAACAAAGTAATTGTGAAATAAATATTTGTTAAATACATTGTCCTTTGAGGTTGGGCAAGTTGCTGACTTCATCTGAAAAATGAGACAATGGAATTATCACTGGTTCCTAGTCCTGGCTCTCATCATCCAAATCACAGGGGAATCTTTGCAAGATTTCTGACTCAGTAGCACAGGGTGGGTAGGACCCATAAATCTGTAGTTTGGAAGTTTCCTGGGTACTTCTAGTGCAGGACTAGGTTGGAAACCCCTAAACTAATTGAGATGATTAAAATTCCTCCCTGCTCAAAAGTCACAGTCTAGAGGTTGACGGGCATGGAAAAGCCATACAGGGCTGCAAGGGATGGAAAATAGCCCTGCTCTAGCTCAGCAGCCAGGTGACCAAGTATACAAGAAGCTGGGATGGTCTCGCTGTGCTGAATATTCACAGGAGTCAGAGGACCCTGGGGACAGCATGTGACCACAGCCTTGTCCTCGAGAGCCTAGTCGTCTCTACCCAAGCATGCCATCTGGACGCGAGCCGTTTTCTAGTGCAGAAGCTGTCTCTGGACTGACCATCACTGTCACAAGCAGAGATGGATGTGGCTGCTTTTGAAAGCTGCCTCAGCTCTGCAGCCACAGGGTGTCATTTAGTACAGGGAAGTCGTGGTGGAGCAATGGAGTCTGTTATCACCTCTGTGCATTCACCAGCACCCCCAGGCCTAAAAAGGTGAATGCATTTCATCTCAGAAGTTCTCAGGACAATCTATCTTCCTGGGAAGTGAGACAGGATAGGTGATTGCTGATATTTTTCGCAGCACCATATAAAAAAAAAAGACCTTCTACTAGCAGAAAGACACTTCTTTCACTACTCCCAGCCCTGTGGCTACCTTGTTGTAACAATTTTTTAAAAAATATTAAATGAAATTACTCTAAATAATTAATGAGCCTAAATATGTTAGTAAATGTAATTCCTATTATTATTCCATCTGGGAATTAATAAACCAAAAGCATAAAATAAAACTGAAAATATAATCTCCCTCTCAACCTTAAATGCTAACAAACCAATATTTTAGGGTACTCATCCAAAGAGCACATAAACCATTTATCGTTCCTACTTAAACCAGCTACAGTCATCCAAATTTTTAAAATTAAAACAAATGATGGAAAACATAATAAAAGGAGCAGAACGTGAAGCTTATTGCTATTAACCTGGGGTTAGCTGGCTGATGAATACTTTTTTGTTGCACAAGCATGTAGATTACTCACTTTAGTAAAAACATTACACGTAAGTGTTCATGTTCCATCCTGAACATACAGTTCTCCTCAGTTCTACTGAGAAAAGCATACTGGGCTTGGGTCTTCACTTTGCCACCTCTTAGGCAAGTTGCTTAGCTCCTTCAGACCTCAATATGCTTAGCAATCCTATGAGCAATAAAGCATATTTTTCCTGCCTACCCTCAAGATCCAGAAAGAGCATACTGCAAGTCTTTATAAGATCAAAAGCCCACTGCACGTGAGAGTGTTATTTAGAATATTGCATGTATTCTCATCGGCACACCCGAGCTGAAAGGTGCCCCCTTTATGTGTTGCAGACAAGCAGAATGATGTGGAGATTCCTTCCCCCACCCAGAAAGACAGGGAGAAGAAGAAGAAGCAGCAGCTGATGACACAGATAAGTGGGGTGAAGAAACTGATGCACAGCTCAAGCTTAAACAACACGAGCATCTCCCGCTTCGGAGTCAACACGGAAAATGAAGATCACCTGGCCAAGGTGTGTGAGGCTGGGCTTGTGTGCTTGGAGTGTCCCGAGATGCACGGGCACCTCCCAACCACAGGACAGCTGTAGGGGCCTTTTGATTTGTAGTTAAATTTTATAATAAAGAACCTGTCAGAGCCTCTTTGTCCTCTGCTAGAGCTCCACATTGAAGATTCCTCTTCCCTACCCAAAGACTCTTTTCAGGTCCTGAGTTGGCAGCTCTGATTTATCACAGGGGGCATTTGGGGCACTGTCTGCCAAGGGCCAGCAGGAAGATCTGGAGTGGTTGGGAGGGCTGGAGAAGACACAGAGAGACGGGGGCACCACTGTCTCCTCAGCCCGAAGCCCAGTAGTGGAGGAAGGCACAGAGCCACCTTTTGGGTCCTTGAAGAGGTTGCCCACGGTGTCTTCTGAGGCCCTCACAGCCCGGTCAGAGGAGAGAGGAGTTTGCACTGATGGGAGAACCATAGAGCAAGGTTGATTCAACCAGAGGCCAAGCCACTAGGCAGTTGTTAAATAACACCTGCCATCAGACAATCTCAGAGTAATCCCACAACACAGGCCTGAATGATTTTTCTTCTAGATCTGACTGTGGTCCGGGGGCCCTAGGATATGATCTGTGACTGGCATTCTTCATGACCTTTTGCATGAAATCGAGGTGCATTTCTGCACAGGGAGGCAGCAGAGCCTCTCTGACCTGGCTTCAGTGCTATAACCAAAGGGCAGAGGACTTTCTCTGACCCTGCTTTCTGGCTGTCACTGAGGGGCAGGGGGCAGCAGGGACATGAAGCCAGAGTACTCCCTATTCGTCTCTGCTGCCTTCAAAAGCAACACTGGCTAATGCTGATGTATGCTAAATATAGGTCAGTGACTCAATTTATAAATAGATATGCACTTTCCCTCTCCTAAAAAGAAAAAAGTCTGCAGAAAATTGTACTTATCATGAAGAGGGTATCCCACTTTCCAGGCCATTCCACTTTCAGATTTTCATACAAGGGAACCATCTAAATAGATAGTCCAATGATTTAGGCAACCAGTGTCCAAAACATAAAAGTGTTTAAAGTGAATATAAAAACTATCCTTATGCCTAAATTCCTCTACTTTTGATCCCAGGAGCTAGAAGACCTGAACAAATGGGGGCTTAACATCTTCAATGTGGCAGGGTACTCACACAATCGGCCCCTGACGTGCATCATGTACGCCATATTCCAGGTGAGTCACTGAGGGCCCTGCTTGGACTCTAGTGGGCAGTTCTTTCTGTATATCCCAGGTTTTGTCTGTGATTTTGCTTTCGCCCACTTTTGAACACCCACTTATTCACATGCTAACGCATCTCACTACACAGGAAAGAGACCTCCTAAAGACATTCAAAATCTCATCTGACACATTTGTGACCTACATGATGACCTTGGAAGACCACTACCACTCTGACGTGGCGTACCACAACAGCCTGCATGCTGCCGACGTCGCTCAGTCTACTCACGTGCTCCTCTCCACGCCAGCACTGGATGTGAGTAGTCACGATCTGCTTCTCCCTACCTGTGCCTCCTCATTTAAGGATATTTTGTGGTTCACAGTATGTAACATCACTGCATGTCCCCAGATATTTAGTTTGTTATTTATTACATGTAGTACTCATCAGCTGGGTTATTTATAAAAACAGGTAACACAGCTACTTGCTTTGCTTTCTGATACCTGGTTAACTTTTTCTTTATATCTCTTCCAATTGAAAAATTACTTAATTATTAATTAACAGCATCCATGGCTTATTTCTCATTGTATTCCTAATAAGGAATACAAGTATCTTGCTTAGCGTCTGGTGTCTGGTGTCTGCCACATCTGCAACATGCATGGACTCTGTGAATTCGCTAACACCATCCCAGGCCCCGTGAGCAATCTCACAGGCATGTCATATAAAATGCTTTGCATTGTTTCTGCTAGGAATAAGCAGCCATAGGCTTGCTCTCTTTGGAATTTGGCAAGTGGATTTGCTAGGTTAAAGGAAAAGTAACTGAAAATCTAGAGTAGAATTAATAGTGTTGCAAAGAGCAACAGTGTGCCATGGAGACAGTCAAGATCAGAGAAGGTGGCCATGTCCCCTTCTGCTACAGACCGATGCTTCGTTATGGACCAGTGTTCTCAGCGGTATGCCCAGCCATGCTCTCATTGGGCAGGGCCAGGTAGTTCCCAACTGTGCTGGCCCACTGCAGGAAGGGGCTGGCCCCATCCTACACTGGCACTTATACAAGCTCAGTTCAGGACATGAAGAAAGATTGATTATAAACTGTGCACAGTTCTGTGGCTTGGCTTCCCTGATTTCTAAGAGAAATCTAGGAGAAATGGGGGAAATGAGAAGAGCTGATGCTTGATCTTCTGAAGGAAAGAAACAGTATTGTTTGTCCACTCTATGAATTCCATGCAGTGGAGCAACACTACTTCTCACTGTCTGGTGTCACTGATCACTGTCCTGTGGCCAGAAATTGGCCACAAATGCCTTAACCTGTAGGCAAAGGAGACTATAACACATGCTAAAGTATTAGGACTGGTCTTTCTGGAAGAGGTAGTTGGCATTTGAAGGAACAGAGGATGAGAAATTTCCTAGAATGAGCTGCAATCTGTCACTCATTAAAACTAGGTTGAAATCACTATGCATAGGTGGTGGCCAGAAGCCTTCATGACAGAGCATCAAAAAGTTGGGAAATGTCTTCAAATCCTATCCATAGCAAACATGTCATAGATATGTGCTGAATGAATGAATATACAAAAACTGTGACCACGCTATGAATTTAGCTTTGGGAAGTCATTGATAGCTTATCTTACAAGTCTGGAGTTTAGCTTTTTTCCATGAATTGCTCAACCAGAATGTGAAGGTTAGCATGTCTCAGAGCAGAGCCAGTCTGACGAGCTCCTTTGACTTGTGTGTACTTGTGTTACATAATTACTGTGCTGGTCCAAGAAACAAACACCAGGTGTTCACACACACACACACACGCACGCACGCAGGCATGCACACATACACACACACACGTATGCACGCACACACCAAGAGCATGTGCTACTGACTTTCCAAACCTCAGCCTGATGTAGTAACCAGCTCTGGACATCATCCTTTTCACTTCAGAGACCCTATGGCGGTGAACGGAATCCATGTTTAGTTAAATTGTCCTGCTGAGCTACTATAAACACCATCAACCCCTCCCGCAGCAATAAGGAAATGCTGGAAAGACAGTTGGATGTGGGGTTAAACGGACTCCTCTTGCTCCACAGGCGGTCTTCACAGATCTGGAAATCTTGGCCGCCATTTTTGCAGCTGCCATCCATGACGTTGATCACCCTGGAGTCTCCAACCAGTTCCTCATCAACACAAGTGAGTTTACCACTGAAATGGTCATGCGATAATTGCATGACTCATTGCATTTTTTTCTCCTAATGTTTTCACTGTGGATCATAACAAGGGTAATAATGAGGTAATCCTCCCGTTCCACTGAAACACTTCAGGCCTTTCCTGGATACTGTGTCCAATCTGGCAACATAATGTTTGAGCTGCATAGAGCACTTGAAGAGGGTCAGTGAGAAGCAGAAGTACTCAAAGTTTGGAAAATATGACAGGGAAGGAAAGAATAACAGGTTTAGAATTGTGTAGTAAGGCATGGAGCCAGTGTTGGTGATAACAGGCCAGTGACTTTGGGTTTTATGCAGAGCCCTCTCACACAGCATAGTGACTTGCTAGTGTCTCTCTCTGCTTGACAAGCAGCTACAGGTGTTGGACCTCAGCAAGGCAACTGTCAAACATCAGTAAGATGCCCCCGTGTGCACTGGAATGGGATTTTGCCAATTTAGAAGCTAAAACCACTGAAGATTTCACACATACAATGATTCCTAACTGCCCAAGTTTGATTATGGACTGGCCTATAGCCAGGAAGTTGACCTAGTGGCCCCCAGGGATGGTATGGCCTTAGGATCCCCAGCCATACTCAAAGATTTGTCAGGCTCATAATGTATGGATCTTATACTAATACAATTCACTTTCCATTGTCCATGTGCTGAAAATCTAAGTACTTTTTCCTCTGAGAGTAGCAGCTATCCTGCTGTGTTTATGAGTGACAAGTGCTGACAGTTGTATTAAAATGAAGTTGGAGGTGCCTGCTATAACAGAATCCTTGTTGTCAGTCCTTGTGCTTTATCATCAGAATACGAATCATTTAAGTTGAGAGTACACTATTCTAAAAAATGTCATTCTTCTACTGAAAGAACATGAACTTGGGGCAACTATTTTTCTGAATGGGTCATATCAGCTGACTTAATGTGCTGCCATGAATAGATCCATATGACCAGTTAGCTTCATTCAGGAAACTAATCTTTCTGCTCTAGACATAAACACAGAAAACCTGCTTGCACAACTATGGTTATACAAATTGCACAGGAGAGCAGAATAGACTCCTCAGGTAGTTTCAGAGAGTATGCCACCCTTTCTGAGGGGTATAATGCCAAGCACACCCTTAAAGCAATGGTGTGCAAGTAATAGCTAGGAGCTGTAGCTAGGAGCACATGAGCATCACTTGGCTGATATTCTTGATTAAGAGAAAATGTGATTTCGTGAATTTGATAACTATTTCCAAGCACAGAGTACTGTCTAGCAGAAGATATCAGGTACCTATAGATACCTGCATATCACAGTTTCTGGTGTGAAGAGGCAGAAGTTAAGAAGTTCAATGTCAGGATTGTCAAAAAATTATTAATGTCCAGTTGTCATATTTATAGAAAGTTTCAAAAAGCTACATTATTTGAGTAAAACGAAATTTTACACAAACATGCTATCTTCTTTAAAAATCCTAAACTCACCATTGCTGGACATCAGACAGCATGTGTAAAAATGAATACAGTTGGAAAACCCCAATGCACAAGAGAAAGTTCAGTTGTATTTTCATTTCATTCTTTCCTGAACATAAAATGTATGAAGACATAAGGGAAATTATAAGCTGAGACAAAGATATGATTTAGTCGCTTGGGGTCATTTTATCTAATGTCAGTTTCTTCAACTGAGGGATAAAAGGAGAGAAAGGACTGTAAGAAGAAATATTCTTTTAGCCAAAGAGAAAGCAGAAGCACCAATATCTGCTAGAAGCATTTTTGCTTTTTGCTTACAAACTATTTCTGCTCCTATAAGAGGCAGTGCCCTATGGCTAGCACTCCTTAGACAGGTCTAGATTTGATTTCACACTGAGGTAATGCCCATGTTTGAGGTGGACAGTTCTAGCTATGTATTTTATATCGTGCTGTAGCTTTTATGCTGTATCATCATGTCTTCTCATTTATTAGATTCTGAACTCGCTTTGATGTACAATGATGAATCTGTGCTGGAAAACCATCACCTTGCTGTGGGCTTCAAGCTGCTGCAAGAAGAGCACTGTGACATCTTCCAGAATCTCACCAAGAAGCAGCGCCAGACGCTGAGGAAGATGGTGATCGACATGGTAAGACACGGACCTTGCTGCCTTCCATGCTCACTTTGTGCCGTCCTCTCATGGATTGGATGTACCAAAAAGCTTTCATTTTTGTTTTTTTCCCAAGGTGTTAGCAACTGATATGTCCAAGCACATGAGCCTGCTGGCAGACCTGAAAACCATGGTGGAAACGAAGAAAGTTGCCAGCTCGGGCGTTCTTCTCCTGGACAACTATACTGACCGCATTCAGGTATTTAACAAAACTTTGGTCTAACCCAGCGCCAAACCAAATGACATTTTTAAAAAAACCAGGAATTCAGTTAGTTGAATGTCCTAGGCTACTACAACAGCTTTGAGCTTATTTTAAGAACAAACTTAGGAAAATGGAGGTTCAAGTTGTTCTCTAAATTATGAGGAAGAAGCATAACTATTTATTGAATTTCTTAGTTCTAAAAATGAATTGCCAAATCTACTTATAATAGCCAATACATTACTGTTGGCCCCCTGGCACTTATGTTTGAATATAAATCCCTCCGACTTGAAGTTTGTGAAGCCTGTTTTGGTTCTACAGATTGCCATCACCTGGTCTCTTCTTTCCATAAATGGAAAATCTGAAGCCTGATACTTTAGTAATTCCTTGCATTCTTTCCGAAGGGAGGAAGAGAAATGATAGCAGCATTTAACCTCTGATACTCCCTAGAGTATTTAAAGCCAAAGGCTGTCCATCTACAAAGATACACACACCCCTAGGGGACCTTTGAATGGTAAATGACCAGCCCTCTCAAGCCACTCTAATTCTACCCTGTGGGATGTGTGTGTCATAATCAAATGGCAACTAAAATATCCCTGAGTTTTGTACTAAAGTACGAGAGGGACAAGATGTTCCGGTAATGTTTACACTTGATCTTTACAGGATTTCCAAAACTTTACCATTACAGGTCCTTCGCAACATGGTACACTGTGCAGACCTGAGCAACCCCACCAAGTCCTTGGAACTCTACCGGCAGTGGACAGACCGCATCATGGAGGAGTTTTTCCAACAGGGAGACAAAGAGCGAGAGAGAGGAATGGAGATTAGCCCAATGTGTGATAAGCACACTGCTTCTGTGGAAAAATCCCAGGTACTGTGTCCCAAGTGTGATTTACCAACCTTCTTACGAGTGCTACTGACTGTGGGACTGGAGAGTTCTATCTAGTTCCTTCCTTTTAACAGAGTACATATGTATGTGTGAATTGATAAAGAAGCAACAGCATGCTAAGTTCATTAGGCACCTGACTCATGTGCCTTCTCATGGGGGAGCGGGGGGATCAAGCTGTCGTCAGAGCTATCAGGGTTTGCACTCAGGGTCTGCACACTGTTGAGATAGTCATCCCTGACTCGGCAGAGTTGGCCAATAGTATTTGAGCCCTCCCGTCTCCTCCATCCCTTCCTTCGAGCCCCGTGTTCATCCAGGAGCTCAGCCCCTCACCCTTGTCCCCAGAACTCCACTGTTGCCCTCGGTCCATTACTAGGCATGCTGCCACCACCCCCAGAGGCATTTAAAGCCCTGTCCCTGTCCCCTTCTGAGGTGGCTTCTGTGCATTAGGGAACATTCTGACATGTGCTGATCATGTCCAAATTCTGTTCTGAAGACAAGAAAGAATGCTCTGGGGAGTTTAGCTTGCAGAAAAGCCCCAAACACCAACAAGTGATGGATATGTACCCCTCGAAGTCATTATCACCTGAAAACAGGTGTGCGCGGTCCCTGAGATGGTAACTTTTAGGGCAACAAATAGTCCAAACCATGTTCTGTGATCGAATGGAGTCAGATTTCCACAGTCTTTAACTCAAAACACTTGTGAGCATTTTTTTCCTTAGGGTCTAGCCTCACTCCTGAAATACCTGCAAATCCCAAATTTGCATATATTTGTACTAACAATGTATAGTTCCCTCATAATTCATTTTTGTTGCTTCTTAAAGAAAATCTGAGTTTAATATCTGTGAAACTTATCTAAACCCTAAATGCTATAAAAATGTAAGCTAGCACTAAATCAATCAGGGCCAATTCAAAAGCCATGGGATTTAGCTGGACTGTGATCTGAATGAAGGGGAGCGCACCTTTGCACAGTAACAGTGGTGCTTCAGGTTTACATGGTGCTCCATGTGGTTTTCCACATGCTGTCCCATGTTATCCTACGTGAATCCCCAAGCACTCATATAGGATAGAAAAAGCAGGTGTTGTCCAGGGTCCAGGAAAGGAAGGGTCTTCTTGGTTCAGGTGAACAGCTATCACCCCGCTGCCCTCCACCCTAAGATCTCCCCGCGTTGCTCCTGTTGGCTATGGACAGGTCTGCCCACCTCCCAGGCGGTACTGCCAAGTCTGGGGTTTCCCACCGATGGACTTTGTTGACCTGCATCTGATTTATCTGCCCATAAAGCCCTGTTCTAGACACTCTTAGGATTTGCAGGGTTCTGTCAACCTTGACCTAGGAAGTAAGCAAGGCTACCCTTCCAAAAAGTCCGACGCATTTCTTCACAGAAGCAAAATGAAGAAAGGAAATGACTGCACTGTGTTCAGCTTACACAGTTTTCTCCATTGCCTTGAGATTATTTCTGATCCATAGAAAACACCTCCAAAATAGCCCCCCAAATCCATTAAACACACATAAAGGAGTAAACAGGAGGGAAAAGGATGGGGTGGACACAAAAGAAATATCTGAATCATCCAGTCAAGTTCTGATAACCATTGTAGATGCCCAACATGGGTGTGAATCTTGTTTGTTAGAGCTAAGAAAGGACGGGGGGGGGGGGGGAATCAATCTCAGTCTCTTTGTGTCTCTCTTCTCTCTTCCTCTCCTCTCCTCCCCTCCCCTCTTTTCCCCTCTCCTCTCTTCCTCATCTGTCTTTCTCTCTCTCTCTCTCTCTCTGTCACACACACACACACACACACATATACACACACGTTTGCATACATATTTTTATATGAAAGAGTCACATGTGACCAAAGTGTTTGACCATAACACAACTTGATAATAGTAAACGACTGGCTGAAAACCAAAATGTCCATAAAGGAAATTTTCCAGTGGAGCGGGAAGGTAGCCCTCACGTCTGGTGTCCTGGGGCAGCCTTGCCCATCTGCCCTGAGTCCTGCCTGGCCCAGTATCTCTCCAGCCCAAGACCCGGACTGGACCGGGGAATTCCACTCCCTCCCACGGGTGGTGCCATTCCCTGTCTACCTGCCCCCACCAGTGCGGGTTTCCTGTTTGGCTGAGCGTGGAGGGTCAGCAGAAGGCCACACCAGGATACACAGCCCCGTCCACATGGTCACAAAGCCCACACCCCGGGCTTATTCACAGGAACACCAGCAAAAGGGACCGCTTGATTGTTTTATTTTCCTCCTGTCTTCGGATGGAAGTGACTGCGTGCCTGATGGGTCCTGAACAACAACACGCCTGTCCACAGAGGGGATATTTGTTTGTTTAGGACTTGAATTATTTTCAAGCGTTTTATCAAACTCCTCTACAGGCTGCAGCATCCCCCAGACCTTGAGAGATTTCGGAGTAGATAGGCAGTGCCTGTCACTTTGACGCAGTAGCATATTTTAAAGTTATCAGGGAGAGAATGTTGAGTCAGAGCACTTTAGACCTGGGGCTTCCTTGTTTGGAGAATGACTCACGGGATCCGAGTCTGACAGAGCTGTTCCTGGCCAGCATAGCACCCAGACTTCTTACCCAGCACACAGAAAAAGAAAGCAGGGTGTTGTCAGCAAGATGAACACAGGCTTTGGAATTGGACTCACTAGTGATGTCCCTCTAAGGGAAATTTCATCTCAGGCAGGCACAGGGGCTCACAAGCCCAATACCCTGCTCTGAGAGGCTGAGGCAGGAGGTTCAAAAGTTTCAGACCAGTCTGGAACCGGTGATTAGCAAGGCTTGTCTCAAAATAAAAGAAGTTAAGAAGGGCTGGAGCTGTACCTCAGTGCAAAAGCTCTTGATTCAAAGCCTAGTGCCACAAAAAGAAAGAAGAAAAGAAAACTAAGTAAATAATAGAATAAATGTAACTTCAGTAAGACTCAGTTTCCCACAGACAGCATTACTTAATTTGTGGAATTAAGAAACATATTGTAATACCTGGGGAAATAGCTCAGGGGCACAGCACCTGCAGGGCAAGCACAAGGTTCTGAGTTCAATTCCCGTTACCAAAAAAGAAGGAAAAAAAGAAAGAAATATAATGTATGTATTTTATCCAGGGCATGACATGCTGTATAGTAAGTGCTCAAATAAAGGAATTGCTTATTATTGATTTATTGGGGTTGTGATTTCTCCTTACATAGAAACCACAATCACTGGCATGGCATTCATAGACCCATTGCAATAACAGATATGTAATCTTGTTTTTCCCCAGGTTGGCTTCATTGACTACATTGTCCACCCCCTGTGGGAGACCTGGGCTGACCTGGTCCAGCCCGATGCTCAGGACATTCTAGACACGCTAGAGGATAACAGGAACTGGTACCAGAGTATGATACCCCAGAGCCCCTCCCCGCCGCTGGAAGAAAGGAGCCGGGACTGCCCGGGCCTGATGGAGAAGTTTCAGTTTGAACTGACCCTGGAGGAGGAGGACTCGGAGGGGCCTGAGAAGGAGGGAGACGGCCACAGCTACTTCAGCAGCACGAAGACACTTTGTGTGATCGACCCTGAAAACCAGGATCCACTGGGCGAGACAGATGTAGACCCTGCGACAGAAGACAAGTCCCCAATTGACACCTAATCTCCCTCTTGAGGGGAAGGACATCCCACCCTTGAGAAGCATGCCAGCTGTGGGTAGGACCCACCCACCATGGGGCAAGGCCTGCATGGGACAGAGGCCACTGGCCTTTCCACTCACTGAAGTTGGGGGCCAGGACACAAGGCCGAGGAGCAAACAGCAGCTCAGGAAACCCGCTGTTGACTGGTTGACCGGCCTGGCTTGCAGCTTGGCAGAGAACTGAGGTTTACGTGGTGGCACCGGCCAGTTCCAGTCACAACCAAAAGCTTGAACACAGAAGACACAAAACTGAGAGATTTCTCTGCACTAAGTTTCGGGGCCCTGCCCGGCTAGTGACTGAACTCACTGACTAAATCTGCTCACTGTCCCCTTGTCTGCCGACCTGTGTGCCTTTTTGTAAAACATTTTCACGTCTTGAAAATGCTTGTTGAACACCTAGAGTTTAGTACCAACTTCTGCACAGATAAGCGTTCAAAGTTGATACACACTTTTTTTGACTCTTTCTGTGGGGAGAAAAAGAAAAGAAAAGAAAAGAAAAGAAAAGAAAAGAAAAGAAAAGAAAACAGTCTTCCTTCTTTCTTGGGCAATATCTTTCGCTTTCCTACAGTTAACTTTTGCAAACAGACAGCAAACACATGCTTCTAACCACATTCTACTGCCTTCCCCACGGTCCATCCAGCTCCATGGTGGCCCTGGCCGCTCGGCTCTGTCTGCCTGCTTCCAACAGTACTTTTCCTCTTAGGTCTTGCTGTTTGTGATATCAACAGAAAAACATCGAAAACACTATGGGGCAGGAAGAGGCAGCTGTGCTATAGCCTCAGACTAACACGGCAGCCTACCCGTTTTGTCCTGGCCCCCTGAGGACCCCCTTGTGCCAGGGCCCTGACCTGTCCCTCTCCCACTCCCAACACTGTTTCCAGGTTGATCTCCCTCTTTTTCTCTCGCACTGCCTTTCACGCTAACACCTCCATTCCTGTTGGTAATCGTGTATTTATTACTCAGTGTATATACTGTAATGTTTTGTAAGTTATTAATTTATATATCTAACATTGCCTGCCAACGGTGGTGTTAAATTTGTGTAGAAGACTCTGCCTAAGAGTTGCGACCTTTTCTTGTCATGTTTTGTATTGTGTATTATATAACCCAGACAGTGCTTCGGAGAGACAAGCGGCCCCTCCCTGTGCAGTCAGGACCGGGAAGGGGTTGTGTGCCCTCGCGGCCAGCCCTTTCCCTGCCTGAGTTGCTGCGACCCTTTACAAACTAGTTTTGCGAACCAGATTCTCACATTAGATACAAAATGGTTTATACCGAGCTTTTACTTTTGTATAGTTTGATAGGGGTAGGGGGCAAAGGGATGCAGTTTTTAGCCATGTTTTATCCAAATCTGTGTACACATGAGTTGAGTTACAGCTGGGTTCTACTCTAATTGTGGGTTCAGTTCCAAAAGCAACACTACATTTGCTCACAAAAAATTCTTCTGAGTGCCCCCAGACTACTGACTTGCAAAGAGCTAAGCCTCCTGCCTGCTGTACTGCGGGAATGTCATGTTCCAATTCGTTATGGAAGAAAACAATAAAACAATGTGAATTTTTATAATAAAATGTGAACTGATGTAGTAAATTATGCAAATGTGAAGCTTCTTCTGATAACTCTTGCTAGGCTTCTTCCTGGTGTCATTTCAGTTTGTAAAATATGTTTCATGCTTCAGCTCTGCACTGTGACTCAACAGCTAAAGAAATGGCCCAGGCACGCATGACCAATGGGCCCCATGTCTGTCAGCACTGCATTGTTCCGGGTGGACATTTTCTTGTTTTCAAAAGTTCCTCACAATGTCTGTTATAGTGCTATTATTATATATTGTGCTCAGATGCATTCTTAAGAGATTTTATATGAGGTGAATAAACAAAAACGTGATTAGATTAGACTGTAGGCCCGGTTATTTCGCATTTAGTTCTGGCATATTAAAGCAGATTTTTTCCTCTGTTCCCTTATTACACCCCACCAAGGAAACCACCCATTGTGCCCAGCCGACATCACAAGTAGGGTTTCAGAATCTGTCTAAAACATCCCAAAGCTTGGAACATTTCACTTTTTTTCTTAGCAATAGTTAAGCCAGCTCCATAGTGCCAGGAGAGGAGATAGTGCAAGAAAACAAATAAAACCATTTTGTTCATCCTGGATCGTTTTCTACCTCTTTAAGAGTCTGAAGAGGCTAACTACTCAATAAGGGCATCTTCATCTTGGCTGGGTCCCCTAGGAAAGTGAGTCAGTATCATCGCATGCTAGGGTCGTGAGAGAGCCAGTGATACATTTGACACGTGGAGAATCTGTGGCCCAAAGAGTCCTCTTACACTTCAATCCACACAGCATGCAGGAGGCTGCGCTCTTCTCGGTGACTTGCAGGGTCTCTTGCTGACTGTAGGGTTACACTTTTCTTTCCAGAAAGAAGTGTTTAAATATCATACATAAAATACTTAAGTATTTTGTGGAAAATCTTCAAACTGGCAATTTTTTTCAAACGTTATCCCTAGAAGTGCGTGAGTGTGTGTGTGTGTGTGTGTGTGTGTGTGTGTGTGTGTGTGCATCTGCGGGGGAGAAGAGAAGGTTCCCAGTAAGAATTAGTGGGTGGTTCTCAGTAAATTAATCACAGGGAAGTGGTTGGTGAACCAGGAAGGGTCTGTGTTAGCAGATTTCCACTCTGTGAATTGAAATTGCTGTTTCTTTGTAAAGACAAGCGACAGTGAGGTGATGCTGCAGAAGCAGCTGCTTGTTGGTGGCAGAGGTGACACTCCCAGAATTCTCCACCACCCCTGGTTTCTGACCATACCTCACCATCTCTGACCCCTGCTGGTTGATAAAAGTGCGTGGGTTATCATGGCTACAGGCGCCACTTTCATTAAGATTGCAGATGTAAGTATTTATAACTATTTGCAGGGATGTTTTCTGCTGAGAAGGGGGTCTTTAATCTTTGCTATAAATGAGAATCAAGTGAAAAATTAGTATTGTTTTAAAAACACTGATTTTTGGTCCCATTCTCCTCTCCACATTTCTGTTTGGAGGTCTTTGATACAGCCCTGGGAGTCAGATTTTAAAAACAGACCACAGATAGCTATCACACGCAGTTGGGGTAGAGAACCACTGCTTCTGAACTCAAACCACATTTTCTTTCCCCAGAGATCAGACAGTCTTTGTGCACCCGGTGTGGCCCTCACAGTGTGCTCGATATAACCACCTTCCACCCTAATTTTGGTTATGCCTCGTCTTATCTTTCTCCTTCCCACCTCGCCTCCAGGTAAAATGCACCCACAGTTTCACCAGTGTCCTAGGTAGCAGTCTGGAGAAGACCAGAACGCAGGGGCCCAAGCCAACTGCACCACCAGAGGTTGGGTACCGTGTTGGATTCTCCTCCTGTTTCCGTGCTCTTACCGTCATACCTGGGAGAGTTAACACTCACACACCTGTTGGATAAACCTGAATGTTGACGACAGAGCAGCTACAGTTAACAGGGAGATGAGAAGAGTACACACCTAGGCTATTTCACTCACAGTTGCTCTGCCTCAGTGATCTGCTTCCAGGTCTGTCTCCCTACTCACCGCTGAAGCCCTCCAGGAATGAAAACAATGGTTTTTCTTTGTTCTTTTTTAACTCTTATATCCCTCACCAACGAGCACCTTGCTGGCTCTAAGTGAAAGTGTGCCCCGTGACGTCTGTAGAGGGATGGCCCAAGAAGACAGGTGGAGACCCTTTTTCCTGAAATCACCTGTGAAATATGTCCACCCACATGGCTTTCTTGGGAAAGGAGTAGAAGGTATGGGACTGAAGACAGCATGGTTGACAAACCTGGGCTCCTGGCTTGTTCTGGTCCCTTCCAAGCTATGGGAATGAGAAAATCACTTACATTTTTGAGTGGAAACTTTCATTGTTAAGCGAGTTAACCGTAGAGAGCTGGATGTTAAAATAAATATAGCGCAATGTACAGAGGGGGATGGCTCAATCTTTGTTGTCTAGATGTTTGTGCTCAAGAGCAGAGGGATTCATGAATATTAAGTGACTTTGAAAACTTGCCTTCTGACTTTGAAAAAGCATAATTGAGCAACACCTTTTGATTAGTGCTCTTGAAACCAAGTTCCAGTTAACACAGATTTTTCCTATATGTTTCAAGATTCTAGGACGATAAATACTACCACACCCAACCACCAGGACGCGGCTATGTTGCTATTGATAGGCTCGTGGAATCAGGAGTAAACATGGAAACATATTCTCTGCCCTCTTCCAGTGCTATAGAACCCTACAGAGAGGCCCTCTGTCCTTGCCATGGCCGAGGCAGTTTGCATTTGTAATCCCGTGGGAAGTTCTTGGATTCCTAGCAAGTCATTTCCAATCTACCACATCCAGTGCAACCCATGTGAAAATAAAGACTCTAAGACACATTTGTAGTTATGGGGAGCTGAAGGGTCCTAAGCCCAGCCATGATGATGGCCATCCAGAACAAAGGCTTTGACCCAAGGCTAAACCTGGGTTTTATTTATTCATGAAGAAGGGAGTGGCTTGAGGATGAGTGACTGTGAGAACCATGGGAAGTAGGTGAGTGCTGTGAGCTGGGCTGGGTAGGAGGCCTGAAATCACCTCTGCAAATGCAGAGAGAAGGGCATGCAGAGAGAGTTATCTGCATAACACAATTGAGAGAGTATCTAATGTTTGGGGGCTGGTGCTTCAGTTCTGATGTGTAATCTCTGAAGCCCCAGGAAGTCATAGCCTCTATCCCAAGGCTCTATCCCACCAACAGCATGGAGCACTGGCTCACATATCCTGCCTCATCCTGTGTGAACAACTGTTGGGGGTCTGGGGAAATATGCCTGTCATCTCCAAACACTACCATCAGCACCTGGGCTGGACCGATATGTACTGCTTAAGGCCAACTGAAGGGATAAGGAAAGGGCCCTAGCCAGCTCTGTATATATCAATACATGAAAATAAGGTCAGGCTGAGCCAAAATGGAGGCAACTGCTCGTCTTTCAAGGAGAGTCGCCCAAGTGTCCTCCACAGAACGCCTCTGAAAACATGTGACTGAAAACATCCAGCAGTGTCCTTCTGAAATAATGTAAGCTGTTAGATATTTGTGACAGAATCAAATTTCACTTTCTTAGAATACTTTCTCTGGTTTGTTCTTTTTTATCTGTAGCCTAATAATATGCATAATTCCTCTTGTAATTTCCTGTTTCCACTGAAAATAAGAACCACACTTTCATAGATTTTGGCTGTGACCTTGGGAAAGGACATATGATCTCTGTTCACTTCAGTTTCCTCTTCCTGTGAAATAGAGGTAGCAATAATACCACTTATGTCCTAAGATTATCATGAAAACCAAACATATTAATGCTAAGAAATAGTGAGACTAGTGTCTGGCTTGTAGTATGTATTAGCAAACATTAACACACAACTAGAGTTAGCATGTATTTCACAAGGACTGACCAAAAATACAATGCGTGTTTGAATTTTTAAAAACACATTATTACAGTAAAAGACCCATTGTCAACAATCCCCCTTATAATACTCTTGTTCTGAACACACTCATCCCATCACTCTTGTCACTTTCTGAAGCAGTTCTGGGTGTCCTCTTTCCTGAGTGTCTTTAGCCGTGCTGCCATGGCTGCCTTGCTGCCCTGAATCCATTCAAAACATTTACAGCAGTTTCTGTCAAACAGAAGCACTGTGGAGTGACTTCATCCACCTCACAGAATGGAGCACCATGGGGGTTCTAACTCTGCTCCAAAGTCAAAATGATTGTACAGGGTAAATGTTGTGAATGGATTCAGAACACTGAGGCAGCTGCAAGAAAACAACTAAAGACACTCAGGAAAGAGGACTTCCACACCTGGTCCATAAAAGAGCAAAAAAGATAGGATAAGTATGTTTGGCTAAAGTGGGGAGTAGGTTAGTGGCAAAGTATCTTTCACTAAAATTAATTCTTTTAAAAAAATTTACACATTTCTCACATTATGTGATCACACCTGTATGTTATAGTTTCTTCAGCCACTTTTTCCATGACTACATAGTTCCAGTTATCCAGGGCTTGCTTAGGTTGACGATGTCGTCATAAGATTGCAGAACCACGCACTGTGTTTCATTCATTGTGGGGCGCGGTGTGATTCTTGCCTTCCTTTGTTCTGAGCAGTGGTCCATACTCCAAGAAGCTATTCCTTCAGGGGATGACAATGACTCACCCGGATGAGGCATAATCCACTTAGAGGCAAACAAAACCTTCCACAGAAGCACTGATCCTCTCCATTCTTGAATCTTAAAGCAGAATGATACTTTTCTGTAACATCATATGTGAATGGAAACAGAATATTGGATGTCAGGTTGACTTATTTATAAATTCTGTCTCTAGAAGCTGCTTGTTTGATCTTCAATTTCCTTTTCTGAGAAAGGGAAAAAAGATGTCCACAGCCGAAGATTATTTAGAAAGACAAAGACTACTTATACAGAGTCTGGTACATGGCAAGCATGCAGAAAATGAGACTTATTGGTAACATTGATACCCACTATGATGATTAAATGAGATAATTCGAATGTCGAAAAATATATATATCATTGACTGTTAGTATTTTTTACCTAAAATATTTTGAATTCTTATTCTGATAACTCACTAACTACCTCCCCTCCAACATTTATGTTCTACCTCTTTGATAGTGATGTAATTTATATTTCAATTTACCTTGTTAGGCACAAAAAGGATGGACCATCAGCACTGCCCCTCAGTCATTACTCCAATATCTGGAGTCCAACATAAATCCATCTATGTACCCCATCATCTCGGGCAACCTAGATATGTTTTACACCAAGAAAAATGTGTTTGAATGTTTTTATAAAACTCAAACCAAAAATGTCTTGAACAAAGCATTTCTGTCCTAGGTAGAACTTATCAATCCTAACATGCTAACTATAGTATCATGACATGTCCTTGGAAAACTAATGCTAGCTGCTTCCCTCTCAGATGGTTCACAAACGTGTTAATAATCTGTTTACACAGTTGATACTATGCTTGCCAGTATATAGTGCCGGACTCTTGCTGAAGATGGCAATAATACTTGCCTATCACATATTCCTAGAAGTATGATCTATTTTGTGTTCTTTCTGATTTCTCAAAAATCATCCACTCTAAGCCAAAAATGCATGGGAAAGTCCTGAGATATCTCAGGAAATCATGTGCCTATAGACGTGAAGCCGCATAAAGAACAGAGATGCTATCTAAATGCTTCTTTGCTTTACTTGGCCAGTCCAACAGAAGAGCATGGTACTTACCCATTGTTAGATAAGGACTTGCCTCCTAACTGAGGGAAACTGTCCTCTGCACCAAATCTATAGTTTCAGATAAGATACTTGGGCAGTGATAAAGGAAGACATTGCAACTAATCTATTAATTCATGTCGGTATGTTAGCACCTACCACGGAATAAATCAATAAATAAATACTGATATCTGTAGAAGCAGGACAGGGAGTGAGCTCTTTGCTGCCCATTATAAAAGATCATAACCAGCATGCTTAGAACAAAAGATAGGTTTACATGACACAGGAGCCCACAGATGAAGACCCAAGGTTTCAGGGTGGACTATTCATTTTTTATGCTTAGGTTTGATGAGGCATGGACAACTGTAGAAATGTGACTGAACAAAAAAAGATATGATTTAATGGAAACAGACTGGGGAAGAAAACCTGCAAGGTCTGCCTGTTCAGATTCTTTCTGATCTCTCTGGGTAGCGTTTATTGTTCTGAATGTGCTTTGGGACTCTGCTACGGTTTAGATCTCAAATGTCTCCCCAAAGTCACATGTGTTTTGAGGGTGACTGAATCATGGGCCATGATACTCATTAGGGGATTAATCCAGTGACAAATTCAGTAGGTGACTGTGCTGTGAGGAGAAGGGGCGTGTTTGCAGGATTGTCCCTGGGGCATGAACTATAGGGCGTATTCTTGTCCCTGGAGCCTCCCTTCTCTCCCTTTCTACTTCCTTGTTATCATAGGAAGGGCAGCTTTCCTCACCCATGCCTTTCATCGTGCTGTTTATGTCTTGGAGCTAGTTGACCATGGACTGAACTCACTGGCAGCTGTGAGTCAAAATAAACTTCTCCTTTAAGTTTCAGTGTCAAGTACTTTCTCTCAGTGATGGAAAGGCTAATACAGAAAAGTGGTACCGAGAGTAAGGCCACTGTTGTCACTGTATCTGACAATATCTGACAATGTGCATTAGAAGCAGCTGAATCAGTTTGTAGGAAGTGTTTTGAAAGATTTAGACATGCAGGTTAGAGAAGTCTTAGAATGCTATATAAAGAGGCTATAGCTCAGAAGACCAGAATTCTAATATGAATGCAGAGGGTAAAAGTCAAGTTCAGTAAGGCTCAGTTGCAAAGGGAGACTCTGCTGGAAACTGGACTAAAGGCCATGCGTGTTTCATTTTGGAAACAAACTTGTCTATAAGTAACCCATGTCCTGAGACTGTGTGAGACTGAATTTAAAGGTTGTGGAAAATTGCTCTAGCTGAAGAAATTTCAAGGCAGCCCAATGTTCAGGCTATCGCATGAAGGTTGCTGGCCGCTCGCAGGAAGATTGTAGTGAGAATCAGAAACAAAAAGCAGAGTTAAAAGGTCAGAAAGGA
The DNA here is from genome assembly GCA_004027595.1 of Dinomys branickii. Classification (NCBI taxonomy): domain Eukaryota; kingdom Metazoa; phylum Chordata; class Mammalia; order Rodentia; family Dinomyidae; genus Dinomys; species Dinomys branickii. The sequence goes on along the minus strand of PVLD010000521.1, from coordinate 47,341 downwards.
AGTGCTTGTAAAGTTGAAGCAAAGGAAATTGTGGTTGCTGACAAGATTAGCATTTTTTTTAAAGCTACACATTTTGCACTGGAGCAATAAGAAAGATGGATTGAAAACACATCAGGAATCAACAAGACCATACCCATCACAGTCTCAAGAATCCAAAAGTATAAACCTTTCATGTGAGAAGAGAATCTGTAGGCCCCCTGCTCAAAAAAGAAATTGGCTCTCTAGGATTCATTTCAGCTCAACTGTCCAGGCACTCAGAAACCACTATGGCCATTATCCAGGAGGGCCAGACTACTGTTTGAGCTGACAGCAAACAATCTTGCTATCAATCATGTGGGGCTAATTTTTTTTTTTTTTTGGCACACAGAATGAAGAGTTGTGGAGTCATGGAGAATAGTATTCTGGTTTCAGAAGGACTGGAAGGCCAGATAGTATGCTCTAGAAAGACCAATGAATGAGGTGGTGAGAGTAAGGTGAAAATGCAGTGGAGACCCCAAGAAGCTGGAGAAGGGATGTGGGATGTCTGCTGAGGAAAGCCATAGGAAATGAGTAGCATCAACTCAAGAGAGAATCCCCATGAACTGCAACTGGCAAGGCCACAGGGAGGAGGTTGTCCAAGCCCTTTGGAGCTCATCTCTCACCACACCCAGCCCTGGTTGCTAGATATGGAGCTGAAGATTTAACGTTTGCTCTGATGGATTTTGATCTTGCTTTGGTCCCATTCCTTTTCATCCTGCTATTCTTCCCTTCTGGAATGGGAATTTTAATCTATGCCATTTTATCTTGAAAGTATTTTACTTACTTTTAGATTTTTATGATGGATTACAGATAAGAGCTTGCCTTCAGTCTCAGAGGAGAGTTTTTGTCTTAGACTTTTCAGCAATACTAGAACTTCTAAGAATTTGATGACTCTCAAGGATGGAATAAATACCTTTTCCATGACACAGTTAGAACTGGAATGTCCTCAAAAGTCTCACGTGTTTGGAAGGTGGTTGGGATCCTTGGGGTATGATGCTCACCAAGGGATTTGTTCACTGATGCGTTTAGGAGCTGAGTGTGTGGTTAGGATGGAGACCATAGTTAGAGATGGGTGACTATCATGTGACCTCAATGGGTGTATTATTGTCTCAGCTTCTCCTTTCTCTCTGGCTGCCATGGGTTGAACAGCTTTCCAATGTTCTCTACCATACCTTTTCTTCCTTGTAGCCAACAAAATGTGCACTGAACTCACTAGAAACTGTGAATCAAAATAAACCTCTGCTCCTTTCAGTTTTGGGTGTTGGTATTTTGTCCCAGCAACTGGAAAACTTAATAATACAGACCTTTCTGGAATGGGAGGGTGTGTGTATGAACTACAGTGGAACAAGGTAGGCCAGACAAGTTTTTAATGGAAAATTGTTATACAAAAATATAGAAAAACAGTTACAATGATATTTTTCCTGTGGGGTTTTTGTTTGTTTGTTTGTTTTGGGTTTTTTGCTGGCTTTGGGGCAAAGGTGTGTGGTTTCTATAACCTGGTTTAGCGAAGGGGAATTCAGTTTTTATGGCTTAGCTCAAGGAGTATCAGAGTGAGAAACAGTGGGCAGGAGAAGATCAGAGAGAAAGTTAGCTTCTGTATCTCCTGTGGTCTTCACTGTCTGAATTTCAACAAGTCCCTAACATTTTTCAGGCATGATTCTAAGGTACAGTCTTACTCCTTAGGTACTGGAGAATATGGGCAAATAGATGTGCAAATAGCAAACTCAGTAGCATTGCAAGAAGTGGTAAAGCAGAAGCCCAAGAAGGACACAAGTATGAGAGCACATAACTCTCCTGGTGGCGCAGGCAGTCAGGGAGCATTTCCCACAGAGGTCACAGTTGAGTCTTCAAGCATAAGTGGGAAGCAGTCAACAGACCAAATGAATCTGAAGGAAAGTGTCAGGAAGCCTTGAATTTCAGGTGAAAAGAATAAGAATGTTTCTGAGATCCATGAAGATATTCATTCTTTCAAAAATATTTATTGTACACAAAGTATGATCTCAGGGCCTTGCCAGACACTAGGGATACAGAAGTTTACAAAAAGAGAAAGTCCCGACTATCATTAAGTCAGCTGCAGTGAGGAGATAGTTATAAGGTGTGATCAAAAAGTGTGATCGATGCTTAAAATTTAAAATAATTTATTAAAGTTACAGATCAAATATTCAGAACACCCCTTCACTTCACACTTATCGTTCTTGCCACTTTGTGAACCAGTTCTACAAGTCTCTTCTGGCAGTATCTTTATTTGTGCTGTTGTGGCTTCCATGATGTCCTGAATAAATTCAAAACATTTCCATTTCATGGTCATTCTGACTTTGGGGAGGAGCCAGGGGCTGCGCAGGGCCAGACCCTGTGAATAAGGGGGATGAGGTCATGTAATGGTTTCCCAGTTGCCTTTCTCTTGGGTGGGGCTCAGTGGCAGGAGCCACCATGTTTTTTTTATTACACTTCTTAAAGCCATTTATGAAAGGGGACTCTAGAAGTGCTTCAGGAAGTGACAAAAATGGAGAGATAATTGTTCAAAGCAGCAAGTAATGTGTCAAGGGGGGATTCATGGCAAGGTGTGTTTTACTTTAAGAATTTCTAAAATTTAAACCTTCACTGTATATTTCAATCACCCCCATACTAATGGAATTTTTAAAAGTGAACATGTCATTAGAAGTATACACAAAGTCTCCGAAGAATGGAAATACACTCACAAGAAAGTTACTGAAAGACACCATCACAGCCAGTTTGTAAGGAAAGGGGACAGAAGCATTGTAGGGCTATAAAAACAACCCTGTGGGCAGAGGCAGCAGAGCCCAAGGAGCACCTGAAAGAGGCTGCTGTGACTTGAGGTGTGGAGTGGTAAGAAGAGATAGCAGTGTGACCTGGGCCATTCCCACCGGGCCATTATCATATTGCTCTTCTTTAAACACAGTGGGAAGCTGGGGCTAGGGCTCAGTGGTAGAGTTCTTGCCTGGTATTCACAAAGCCCTGGGTTTGATCCCCAGCACCACCAAATGAATAAATACAATGGGAATCTGCCCAAATTTTAAGTAGGGAAGTGATATCATCATAACTGTAGTGGGGGACAAATCCTGAGAGAATGACAGAAATGCAGAGATGAACTAATGGAGGATTGCAGATGTGCAGCCAAGACGGCACAGGATCTTAGACCAGCACAGGGCTGTGAGGGTGAGGAGCAGGTGCATGTGGGTTATTTAGATACTGCAGTTACACACACAACTTGGGGATAGATTATATTAGCAAGGAAGAGACTCAAGAATAAACATCAAGAGTTTTAGCTTTTGTGACTAGAGAGGTGTCAAAGTCTCTCTCTGAAATAAGAAACATTAGGGAAGTTAGCTGGCAGGGAGGCATAATCCAGTTCAGGAATGCTTATTAGGGGATGTCTTGGTGACTTCCCAGTGCATGTGAAGCAGGCAGTGGATATGGCAGTCTGGAACTCAAAGAAAAAGTCTAGGCTGGGAATTAACCAGGTAGATCATGTACAGGGACCCAGGGCATCCCAGGGAAACAGTGTATAGTGATTGAAAGGGAAGGGCTGGAATAATTCTTGAAATACTCTGGTATTTCATGAACAGATAGATGGGAGGCCTGTAAATGAGACTGAAAAAGAGAAACCACAAAAGAGAAAATTGTATGAAGAGAATCTGGTGTCCAAAAGAGCTAAAGGAAGAGAATGAAGAAGGAAATGATCCATAGTATTTAACCCTCCAGAGAAATGAAGGAGGTTTTTAAAAAAGAAGAAAAATATCTGCTGTATTTATTTAGAAATATGTACACCACTGGTGAACCTGAGGTGTTTTCAGAGGTGTCCTGGCCAAGTAGTTAATTTTCAGTGAGTAAAGCATAAAAGGGAGGCAAAAAGGGAAAAAAATTGAACGTGGCAACAGATAAGAAGCTCAGCCTTCAAGAGGAAGAGAGAGAGATAGTGATGTCTGAAGGAGAGGGACAGGTAAGGGAAGCTTCTTTTAACAGTCACTTGAGTATGTTATAATGAAAATGCAAGCATTCTGCTAAGAGAAGGGACTAAAATACAGAAGAGAGATCGGATCAGTGCAGTAAGAGCAGAGGAAGTACACTCAGAAGGGAGAAATGTCACTTTCTCTGGGGCACTGGAGAACAGGGCACAAGCATAGCTGGGGTTAAGGAATCACTGGAGGGAAATCTGACATATTTTCTTGTAGGAAAAGAGCATTCGCTTCTTCTCATGAGTGATTTGTTTTAACCAAGCAGAGGACCCAGTTAAAATCTATTTAAAACGCAGTCCAAGGATGCTAGCGAAGCTCACTATCACAATTGTTGAAGGAAAATGAGGATGTTGAACATGCATATGTGAAAAATGTACTCTGTAGCCACTCTTAGAATATGTAAGGAGTTTGTGTAGAGAAAGAAAATTAATTTCTTCATAGCACTAGTACCCAGGCCAATAGAATTTATGAGAAAGTCTGATGGCACTCAGAAGAAATCCAACAAGCTAGATTTTTGAACTATTCCTCTTTCCCCAAATAGAGTTTTGCTTAAGATATGGTGAATCCTCAGATGCTAGAGGTTGTTTAGGAAGACTTTTTCTTTTTAGAGCAAAGGCAAAGGAAGAGGGCAAACAGGACATGCAGTCTGGATTTTAGGTCTTGGAGTAACTTTCTCCTCTTTGAACTATACAGACCAGGTGTTCTGCCCTCTTCAGCATGAACTCCACTCTCCCTGGTAGAGAGTAGATGAGAAGTAAGAGTTACTGAGGTGGGAGATTAGGTCCAGGGTAACATCCATCCCTCTGGGCAAATCTGTCAAAGCCATGGAGACACAGGGCATGAGTGTGGAATACAGGATCCAGGGTGACTCTGCCCCTCCTGAGTACTGCAGGGGGGACCAATCAGAAGAGTACTCTTTTACGTCTGGCAGAAAACCAAGCGAGTCTTTGATCAGTTTAAGTCTGGTGCAGGACCAAGTAAGCTTTCAATAGGAGAGCTGTTCCAATCTATAGCTTATTTGCATGAGGGAGAGCCAATTTCAGGTACAGAAGGCCCCTTTCCCTTCTCCTTGCTGCCAAGAGTCTGCTCCTCAGCCTGCTCTCACTCTACAGATCATACTTCTTCACCTTCTGTAAACGTGGAGGCACCTTCTGCTGCCTTTTCCATGTGTCTGGTCCAATTCTTTGTTCAAGACTGCAAGAGCCTGGAAAGAATTTCAGCAGGACCCATTAACCGGTAACATTACCAGGCCTGAATTTTATTACCTCTACATTATTGGCCCAAGCTGAAATAGTCCTCTGTGTGTGTGCTTGGTGGGGAGAGGGCGGTGCAGTTTGCCTGAGTTTTCACCAGAGCTTTGAATGCCCTTGTTATTGTCCTCTGCAATTTTCCACCTAGCTTATTCTCACTTCCTTGTTGATTTACTCGCTTCCTTGCTGTGCCTCTGCTCCTATTCACGTCCCCCAAGTGGCCTCTTGGATGCTTTCTTCTGCTCCCAATCTTTTGTGTTCATTTTGGAATATTTGTTCCTCCTCTTCATACTTTTGTATCTGCTGTTTTTTTGTATCTACCCTGAGCTTTGCAGAGACCATCCTTGGGCCATCATCAAAGTTTTTCTCATTTTCTTCCAAAAGCCCGGTGTCAGGCCCGACCCAAGAGAGATCTTCATGCTGCCCTCTACAAACAGGAATCCATGCTGCTGTCAGCAAACAAGAGTCAGTGGCCATAAAGAAACTTAGTACTGGCCCTGCAGTCCCCTGGATGCCAGGTGCCCACCAGTGTCCACACACCTGTGCTGACTGCCCTTGGGACTTTGACCTCTGCATTCCACCCAGATTTCTTGAGTCTATCAACCCTATCCCCAAACCCCATAAATTCCTCAGCCTTCCTCTGTGCCACCTGCTGATGTCACTGTGATTTCAGCCTGCCTGCTTGTAGATGAAATTTAATGGTCTTTCTCATAGTCTCAGATTCCGGTGCACCACTAATGAACACTCAGGCACACCAGTCATCTGCTCAGCGCTTTCCGGGCTCTGCAATCTCCATTCATAGGCATCACCACACATGCTCATCACAGACTCCACAAACAAGAAGACGTAGGCACCACCAGCTCCATCAGCACCTGCACCGCCCTTGTCACAGTTGCAGTTAACCCCACCAGTTCACCATTAAAGGCCAGAAGCAGTGAAGAATGGCCCCGCCTCATTCCAGCCAAGAGGCGGAGAGAAGAGACTCAAGCCGGGATCTGCAGGACCTTCAGGCCTAGGGAGACTCTTTCTGTTTGCAAAGCTGCCACCCCAGGCTATTGGGCTGCCAAGTACATATGGAACTTGCAAGGCCGCTTTTTCGAAAGTTGTCTATGATTTCTTCATCAAACTCTTCCTCTTTGTGATGACGTGGAGCTCCAGTTCCTTTAGTTCGTTCCCCAATTATAAAGAAGGCTTAGAAATTTCTGGGTCCCTCCTGCACCAAATTCTCTGAAACACTGATGTTTCCCAGATGCTGTTAGCCATTTGCTGAGTAAATTTTTCTGCCCCATTTGAGACCTCTGTGTCTAAACTCTCCACCCCAGAGACCTATATGGGGACATTTATAACTTTTACTTCTGACCGTTGTCTAATACTAATCAGTACATGGTCATTTAGTCCATGGGAAATGATTTAGTATTTGTCTGATGCCTCCCAGACACTGTCTATACCCTTAGAATACAAAGGCAAAAACCAGGAAAAGACGCGTAGACTATCCAGACAGACATTAACCAAATAATTACAAAAGTAATCATAGGAATAAGTAGTTGTCTTTTTCTCTCCTCTCTGTTAGCTCTTTTATTTTTCCCTTTGTTAACCTTTTACAGCTGATATGACAAACTCACCCCCAGACACTTAGGTCTTTAACATACTATGACTTTGCCACCGTGTACTTTGTTCTCCTAGTAAACCACTTTGCCCAGTCCACACTGTTTTCTAGAGGTGTTTTCTGGGTTCTTTCTGTCCTGAACAAAGAACTGGTTGAGACAAATGCAAAGGTAGTGAGGTGTTAAACGTAGGAAAAGAAATACGCTCTGCAGAGCAGGGGTGGGCTAAAAGTGGGGACAGAAGGGCACTGAACACAGTAAGAGCAGACCAACGTGACAACGCGAGCACACTGGCCCGGAACCTCAGTGCGGCCATCTTTTGCAGCCCCCACTCCTCAGGCTGAGGTCAGGTCTAGGCCTTCCTATAGAAAACCTGCTTGAGTTATTACAAAGAATTCTCTGATTGGTTCCTAGGTTGCAGGCTTGGAGAATTGCCCTTCTGCACATGTCCTGGATCTCCATGACTGACAGGTCATGCCCACTTGTCCATCTGCTTTGTCACACCCTAATGTCCTACCCCACAGGACTTTGAATTGAAAAAAAAACTTTGAAATTAGCCAATATGACACTTCTTAAACTTGAATGTGTTTACAGATCACCTGAGGCTCTTGCCAAAGTGCAGTGACTGTCACAGCAGCCTGGGAGAGGACTGAGAGTCTGCATTATGGCAAGCTCTTGGGGATGCTGCTGCTGGCACCTAGAGAACATTTTGAAGAGCAAGGCTCTAGTCAGCAGCCATCAGATTTCCTTTTGTTGCAGACTAGAGACTGAATGAAATTCTTCCCACAAGGTCAGCACACAGGAAATGTGAAAAGGTCGCCTCAGACTTCCTTTTCCAGTCAGCATGAAATAACAGGAACTCGATTTACCCTTTTACCTGAAGCAACTAAAAGAATCAAACCTGATGGTTTTCAGATCATTAAACTTTGGTCAACAAAGGAGAGTGATTCCTGAGTGACAAGAAATATATGAGATAAGCTCTATAATTGTCCCTGTTTGTGGTCTTGAGAGAGTTTTAAACCGCGACAGAGAGTGATCAAACAGCTATGACTGGCTGAGTGGAAGGACAAAATGCCTCATGAAGGAAGGAACTGCACAGGTAGAGGACGCCAGGGAGCCCCCGGACACCCAAGTTCAAGGGCAGCCTGGGCTACATAGTGAGTACAAGGGCAGCCTATATAGCAAGATCCTAGCTCCAAAAATGTAGGTTAATTTATTCTTTCAACACATATATAGTTAGTGCTGGGGAAATAGAGATTTTAAGAGACAGTCATTGAGTTCACTGAGCTTCACTTAACTTACTTTATGGGGAGAAAGGCAAGGTAGAACTTTCCACTATAACTCAGTAGAGGAAACATGCTAATGGTAAGCAGAGGGTTCTAGAAATCACAGCAAATAGGTTTTTAGGTCTGTTTAAAGAGCAGGGAGGGATATGCTAGAGCTCTGAGAAAATCTGATTAGAATTCTGTAGTTGAAATTTAATCACAACTTAGTTTGATCTTTCAATATTTGATTTAAATCATACACATCTGTGCTTGGACAATGATGTGTGTGTGTGTGTGTGTGTGTGTGTGTGTGTGTGCCTGTGTGTGTGTGTGCCTGTGTGTGTGTGTGTGAGAGTGTGTGCCTGTGTGCATGCATGTGTGCTGTAAATTTTTGTTGATTTATCGGATATTGATTGAACATTTTCCATTTGCCAGTCCCTATGTCAGCAGTGCAACACACACACACACATGCATATACACACACATGCATACACACACACACATGCACATGCAATTAACCCACTGAACACCTACAGCTGCCTGGTTTGGACTTTAGGGTTGAAATTTCTCTGCAGTCTACCTCAAAGACCTCTTACCAAGACACTTACCTTTGAGACTGTGTTGAATGACTTGAGGGTCAGTGACAAATGACCCCAACATGGATGATTTACAGCAACAGAAATTTAATTGCTTGCAGTTCCAGAAGCCAATGCTCACAGCCAAGGTGTGGGTAGGCCCAGCATTGTCAGAAGGCTGCAGAAGAAAATGCATCAGATGCTTCATGCTTCTTCCAGCTCCTGGCCTCAGGCCTTGCCCTGCTCGTGGCTGCACAGCTACCATCTCTGCATCTGCCTTTGCGTGGCCCTGTCCCCTGTATGCCTGTGGCTTTTCCCATTCTCTCACAAGAGTGCTTGTCACTGGACTGAGGGCCCATTCATTATCCAGGGTGAACTAATCTTAAAATCTATAATCACATCTGCAAAAATCTTTCTTAACATAAAGGCATCATCAAAGGGGCCAAAAAACATATCCTGGAAAAAAACCAGAGAGCCTCCAACACATGGTGCCAGGGAAACTGCATGTCCATGTGCAGAAGGTTGAAATGTGATCCCTATCTCTCACTCTGTACTAAAGTCAAATCCAAATGAATCGATGGCCTTGACATAAGACTAGAAACACTCGATGCTGTAAAACTTCTTGAATAGTACTACACAGAATGAATATCATGAATCAACAAGTGAGAGGAACTGCATTAAATTGAAAAGCTCCTCCACAGTAAAGAAGCAACTAGCAGAGTGACAGGCAGTCCACTGAATGGAAGAAAAACTTTGCTAGCTACTGTTCTTATAGAGCATTGATATCCAGACTATGGAAAGAGCTAAAAAAAAATAAACCCCCAAAGAAATAACCTAATCAAAAAATGGGCATGAACCAAATTGACGCTTCTTAAAAGGTCAGCTGGGCAATAAGTGTATGAGAAAATGTTCAACATCTTTACCCATTAGACAAATGCAAATCAGAACTAAACTGAGATTTTATTTTACCCTGGCAGAATGGCTATCACCATAAACACGTACAACTTCTACTACTACTAAAAAGAAAAATACAATGAGTGCTGGCCAGGGTACAGGAAGAAAGGAACCCTCCTGCACTCTCAGTGGGAATGTAAACTAGTATAACTACTTCAGATATCTGTATGGAGGGTCCTCAAAATCTAACCACAGAAAACCACTGGAGCCAGATATTGTGCTTATGGATATGTTCCCAAAAGAATTAAAGTCAGCCATACTACACTGACACATGTGTTGTGTTTAGAGCTGCACAATTCATAATAACTAGCTGTAGAAACATCCTTATGCTTCCCAAACATGAATGGATAAAAATATTGCCATACACACACACACACACACACACACACACACACACATATATATATATGAATATTATATAGCCATAAAGAAAAATGAAATAATGTCATTTGCAAGGAAATTGCTAGAACTAAAGAGCATCATATAAAATGAAATAAACAAGATGCAGAAAAAGTTAAATACAGTGTGATTTAATACAGTGTGAAAACCAAGTAAATAAATAGGAGTGGGCAGGAAAGGAAGCTGTAGACATTTGGAAAGAGGGGGCAATGAAGGGAGGAAGGGGAGGGTGGACATGGGACAGGAAGAGGCCAAAAGATCTCAAACGCAGGTACCGACTCATCAAAATGGACTTCGCCACTCTGAATTACCAACATGCACTAATGTTTAAAAACCAGGAAAAGAAGAGAAAAGAAGAGTCTCAATGCTTTAAAAATCATTCCAAAGCAACAGGAAGAGGGCACTTTCAAATTTCTTGAAGAAATACAAACCTAGCACCTCAGGCCCCTCGCCCTGTCTTCCCCAAGCTTTTTTCTCATCTGCCTGTTGGTGGGGGGTTCCAGATGGCACACTGCTTGTCACTTAGTTCTTTCTTTAGCCAAGTTGTTTTACCAGCTTTGTGGCACCATGTTACATGGAGGGTGCAGATCTACGTGCGGTTAAGCCTCCTTTCCTATTTAGCTGTTAGGTGGGTCATACTGGATGGCAGGGCCCAGGTACATCATCATCTTATGCACCTGCTTTCGTCTTTATGTTTTTGTGGCATACGTCCCCGTTTACATTTCTCAGAAATTAAGGTCACCCTCACAGATCTAGGGGCCAGCACTTGGGTAAATCTTTTGGGGGCACAGCCCAACCCACAACATGAATAGCACAATCAGGACCACAGGAAGAAGAGTGATGCCCTCAAAATTAAGGGGACTCCCTCAAATTCAGAAATGAAGAGAGTTGTATGGTGCAACACTTTTAAAATCAAAATTAATGCAAAAAGTCAATGGTAAATAAAATGTAAAAATTTGAAAGACACAAGCAGTACTACTGCTTGTTTTCTTTCTGGTCTCCAGTATGGTTCAGCTCTTCCCTGAGTTCCAGCAACAGCCCAAATTTCCTGCTCAGGGTGAATGTGAGCTCATCCCAGTACCCCATCTGCCACTGTGGCATTTGGGTCACCCTTCTCAGAATGCTGCTCCAGGGAGCTGTGCTCAGGACCCGGAGCACGACTGAGCTCGGATTCTCCCCTGATGAAGGTTTATCTCTCGAATTGTGCAAACACCTCCTGAGAAACCAATTAAAATGGAATCAGTGCTACCAAATCCGGGAAGCCTGCAAGTGAGCCTTGAGAGGCTGCCAGAGAGTTAGTAGAGCCACACCCAACCCACACTGCACCCACAAGGGGAAAAGGGGTGGGAGCTGCTGAACCCCACTGCTCGGAGGCCAACAAAAGACACTGGACAGGTGCACGAGTGAATGCCTGACCCTGGTGGGTGGACAGGACTCAGGAACAGGAGTGAAGCAGAACACTGCCTCCAGGCAGTGCTAAGAAAGAAGAAATGTTGTTTACATGTGGCTAGTGTGCTACCACGTGAAGCTAAATTAATGAGACAGGGCAATGAGTGAGGGCCAGGAGAAACATTAAAATATACCATCTGATATGACCACTGAGACACAATATTTTAAGAGAATTCTTAGGAGTTGAGCAAAAGTACATTAAAGTACCTAGGAGCATACTTAAGAGGAAATAAGCAGCAATTCTAAGAAAAAAGCTCAGTGATTTTCCCAAAGGGTATATAAAGGAAGAATTTCCCAAGCGGTAACACACACTGTACATCTACATGAGAAGACTGCACCTCAAATTCACATGTCTAATTAGCATAATTTCAAAACAAAAAAGGATCAGTGATAGCCTTGGGGGATTTAACAACCTGATTTTAAAATTCAACTAAAAGGTCAAAGGAGGAAAGGAATTGAAGAATTTTTGGAAGAAAAAAATAGACAAGAAATTCCAAGCAATTAAAATTGTTATATCACATAATACATGAGAAAAGAGTTAATGTTTTCAGCTAAGAAAATGGACACATGAAACAGAATTAAGATCTGCATATGTAAGATTTTAGTAAGTGTAGAAGCATTGCAGCCATTATTTTTGAAAGGAAGGCTTGATAAATATTGATCAACCTAGAGATATTTATTAATTATTAGAGAAGAATTGTTTCTCCTTCGTACTACATATCTTTGAATTTCAGTTGATTAAAGTCAAAGGTAGAAGTGAATTATTAAAGCATTATATGAAACTATCTTATCTCAAGGTAGAATAGATATTTCTAGCTAAAAAAACAAAAGATAAATCAGTGCTTTCTCCACGAAATTTAAAATCTTTATGTCAAACTTACCATAAACAAAATTAAAGGAAACAATAAATGTAGAAAGTATAGGCCATGTATCCCAGGCAAATCATTACTGGTTATGTATAGGAGGCTTGGCAAAAATAATAAAGGTTGACTTGGGTTCTCAAAATAAGTCAGTAATAAAAAATTGATACTTAAAAAATGAATGATGCTTGTGAATAATAGTTTCATTTAACAAGAAATCCAAAAGGCCAGCTCTGTGTGGAAAATATTAACCTCATAAGTAACAAAATAAATGCAAGTTAAAATAACAACAGAACTCCACTTCTCAAATGGATAAGAGCACCAAGTTCAACAGTGAGACTGCAGTAGAAGTCACACTTCCCCATGCTGTTTTGAGGCAGCACAGTCCATCAAAATACATTTTAAAGTTTTTTGTGTACTATATATCAAAGCAAAAAGTTCTGGTTCATTAAGCTAATAACTTTACTTTTAAGGGAGATTGGCTGAATAAATGATATAAGTATATTGTAAATTCATGAAGATATGCATTATAGCATTATTTATGATAGAGAAATAAAAATGTACTCTATATCCAACAACATGGAAATAATTGCATGCTGGAATCCTAGGTTCCCATTAAAATGATATTTTGAATAGTATTTAACTACGCATTTTAATGTTTTGCTTTAAATTAAAAGCTTTGTAACAAATATATACACACATACGCGTACAAATACATACCATAAGAAGAAAGAAAGATTAACACTGATGTACTGATATTGGCTTTTTCTTAGGTATAAACTTTTGATTGGCTCCTTTTTTTCAGATTTTGGGTTTTCTTTCACAGTGAAAGTACATTACTTTATCTTCAGAAAAAAGGAATAAAGACATTCTTAAAAAGCTTCACCACCAGCTCATTGAATGCTTAACATTAAGTTAAATAAATCAGAAACACAAGCATGGACATCACATGGTTTCTCTGATGGGAGACACCCAGAGTAAAATAAAGAGTGAAATAAAAGATGGCTCATGGGAGTAGGGAGAGAGGTCTGTCTCCACGGGAAGGGACTGAGGGAGGGAGGGCGGGGAAGGGTGTGGAAATGGAGTGAAGACGTGTTATGCACAGGTACCAACTCCACGCAAGGAGTGTGGTCATTATGACTACACATGTGATAACAATGAGTAAATTAAAAATGTAGCCCAAAAATAAAATAAGATGAAGAGTGTTAAGAAGAACCATATCTAACGCTCTCATTTTCCCCTTAGACCAGCCTCAGGAAGCTCCACAGTTGGCAAGGGCCAAGTGCTGCCACCATCATGGCCAGGACCCAGTCCCTTCCAGTGGGTGTGGCAGAGGGCACATTCTCAAAGCAGGCAACTGGCCTGGTGCTCCTCAGGCGTGAGACCAATGGCAATTTTCTGCTACACTGCTGGCCTCCTGCAGACCAGAAAGTGGCTCATCTTTTCAGGCCTTCATCCTGCTTCTTGAGACCAGCCTTCCCTGGCTGACCTGTCTGCAGGTTCTGAGCCTTTTGTCCAGGACTGGAAAGGGACCGCTTATCCTAGAGGTGAAGGGGCTGGGGGTGTCAGCAAGCTCGACCCCTCACATGACACCCTAGTTTCCAGGTGCACATGATGGTCTCCTCCCTCCTGGAGTTCGGCTGGTCATGGGGTGGTGGTTGTGGTGGCGGTAGCAGCCTACTCCATAAAGTACATTTGGGAAAGACAAACCCTGCCATATGGGAACCCTGAACTTTCAGGGCTTTGCCACTGGCAAGTAGAAATGAGTGGCCACACAGGAGACAGCATGCAGCCCCAAGCACCGGTGTGGCCAGCGGGGACATGGCGGCACTAGGACCCTGGTGGCCCAGGCTAGGAAGAGCCACAAAGGCCGTGAGTGGGAGCCTCTGTGGTCAAGGGCAGGGGCCGGGCAGGGAGTGAGAGGGGGCAGTGGGCAGAGCAGGCCATGGGCCCCAACCATGGAGAGGAGACAGCCTGGCCCAGCAGAGGAAGGAAGCAGGCTCTGTGAGTCCACAGCCAAACAGCCAAGTCAGTGCAGGCTGCTCACTGCCCCGAGGGGCTCTGGGACCACACAGACTTCCTGCCCTGGCTGTTTGTCCTCCCTCCTGGCTAAGATGGTTTCGAAAGAAAAGGATGAGGTTGAGGCAAACCTAGAGAGGAAGTGGCTCTCTGCTCAGCTGGGGCTGCAGCTGTGCGAGAAATCTGCAGAAGTGCTGGAAGGGGACCAGTCGTGCGGCCCAGCTCAACTTGAGGGTGGAGAGGTGGAGGGTTGCTGGGGGTGCAGAAGGTGGTGCCCTGTGCTCACGTCATCCCAGCCTATGATGGGCTAGTCACTTGCCTGCCCCAGGCTTTGTTTCCTCATGCACAGAGTGGATAGTAACTGCCTGAGCCCCTCTCCTGGGCTATTGGGAAGAGTCCAAGGTTCAAATACTCAATTATCACTTGTTTTTTGAGATAGACTTTGTTTTCTGTTGCCTAGCCTGGCATGGAACTCGCTGTGATCTTCCTGTCTCAGCCTCCAATGCTGAAATTACAAGTGTGAGCCACCATGCCTTGCCTTGAATGGTTATTAACTTTAAAATGTTTCATCTTCTGGAGATCCAGACGTATTATATGTATATTTTTTAAAAACCATGAAGGTCTAAGTGAGCAGTCACTTTTTGAATCTTTTTACGTGAATCTCTGCCTTGCTTCTTCCCAGAGAAATTGAGACTCAGGAGCTCCATCCTTTGGGTTAGGTCTCTGACAAAGGCAATGTGGAAGGAGAACTCTGTTCCCTCAAACTCTTGCCTCCAGGACCAGCCTTGCCCAACAGAGCTCCCCCAGCTTCCTCACCTGCTGCCATGAATGTGCCTCCACCCCTCACATTCTCTCCCACTGGCCAGGCTGACCTGGGCCATGATATAACAGATACACATCCTGGGCTCAGGACCCCTGTGGGACACAAGCACCTCTGAGACGAGGACACATCTCACCAGAGCCACCAACCAGTAAGATACAGGAGCCCCAGTGGGAAAAAGGCACTGAAGCCGGGATCTTAGTGGGAAGTTCAGGGGCTGCAGGAAGTCCTTGGGGCCCTGATAGCTGGAGAGTTAGAACAGAGTCAGGGGAGGGAGAGGTGGTGATGGGTGAGGGGCCCTCATGCTGCAGCTCCCACAATGCTCCCTGCTATGGATTAGCCTGTTTCTGCACAGAGCGGGAAACCGAGGCTCAGGAGCACCAGAGAGGCAGCTTCGCAAAGTAAAAAGACACATGACAGGAGTACCCAAGGTCTTTTTTCCTGCACTGTTTATTGATTTTGCTGTGCAGTCTTTGGCAAATAGCCTAGGCCTTGACCTCATACAACACTGACATCTGTAAAGGCTGTGCCTTGGCCGAGGTGCTGTGTCTTCACGCTGCCCACAGGACATAGGAGCCCAGGTGGTCAGTCTTTTGAGGACTGGAGGGTTCTCAACAAGCTCAGGATGCTCTGACACTGGTGTCCTCACAGGGACAGGAGACTCAGGCAGATGCATCTCCTTTACAGAACATGGTGACACTGAGAATCTGAAGACCATCTCAGAGTTGTTTCTTTAGAGAAGCAGCTCTCTGGAGAGCCATAGGTTAGTGGCCCCAGGGGACACTCAGAACAGTTCTGCAGGGGAGTGGGCTGTGTGGCCAGAGCCACATGGCTAAACTTAGCTTTAGTCTGGCTCTCCCTCAGGGAGTAAGCCCCACCCTCACAGTGACTCTGCTTCCGGAACCTTGGGCTTTGCATCCTCAAAGCCTGGGCTGTGTTGAAACTCTGTAGAATTCAGGGGAAATCTTTGCTGGGTCAGAGCCCAAGCTACTTTCCCTCTGGGAATTTCCAGCCTGTCTCAGTGTCAGTGTATTTGTTGGAGAAGTTTTCAAGCTGGCCAGAGGCCAAGGCTCTCTGTACCCTTCCCAGGTTGTTGGTGAGAAAACTCCAAGGTGACACTTTTATGAAAGAAAGAGAAATCACCTCCACCCAATTGTCTTCTGAGCAGAGGCTGGCACAAGGAAAGAGGGAAGGGCCAGTGTTCATCACAAGCCCAGTGTCTACAAAGCTTTGACTGTCACCTTGCTTGGCTCTCATCCTGGAGGCAGGACACATTACCTCCATTGTGGAGAAGAAAAAACCCAGTGGGCCAATGTCACCCTGAAAGCCAGAGCTGAGAAAATTTTTCTCCAAACCCTGTGTTTCCTGGCTACTCCAGCAGCTGACTGCTTATGTAGTGGTGCAACCCCCTGCTGCAAAAACAGTCTGTTTGGGATTAATTCTCCACCCCATGAAGGATTCTGCTGTGTAGCTCTGGAGGGCTCTTCACCTCTGTGAATCTCTGTTTCCTTGTGCGTTGAAGAAGGGTGGTTCTAGGAGCTGCTTCACAGCACAGGGTCCTGTGAGTTTGAAATGGGTTCACATGAGGGAAACACTTTGAACAATGGGCTGACATGATGAACGGCAGGACTTGATTTGAAAAGTACACCATCTCTTTACTAGACAATAGAGTAGCCCAAATGAGGAAGAGAAATCCAAAACTCAGCCTCAGCACAGCGCTCCTAGGAGGAGGCATTTCACAGGTAAGGAAACTGAGAAACAGCCACTTAGGCGACTGATGTTGAGCTGCTACTTAACTTTGGTGCTGGAGCCTCAAATGTGGTGTTTTAATGCTTCCTTTCTGTCCATCTCACAGTCCACCATTTCCAGGCAGACTCAGAGCCACGCAGCCACAGAGACCTGTGACAAGGGGCCCACAGCAAGGTGAGCCTGGCCTCTGACAGGTGTCTCCTTCCTCAGCAGCTGTGTGATTTCCTGAGCAGCGCCTCTGCGTTGAGCTGTAGTCACTGCTTCCAACGCGCAAAGCCGGGTGGCCGTTCATGCTTCCTGGCTCCGGCGCATTGGTCTGTGTTTATTTGTTTGCTTATTGTGTGTCTACTGTGCATCAGTTCCAGGGCTAGGAAGGTATGGGTGGGGATGATGGGATGGATGAAATACAAATGCATGTTCACAAAGACAGAGTATTCAACACAGCCCTAAGTACCTAAAGGGGCAGATGGAACTCTAATCTTGATCTGGGGGCTCCAGAGACAGCTTGCAGGGAGCTAAATGAAGTCACCCAGGGGAAGAAGGAGAGGACAGATATCACAGAGAGGACAGCTCATGCAAAGGCCCTGGAGAGGAGTGTGGCCTATGTGAGAGCAAAATGAGCCTCAGTGTTCAGAGCACAGAGACAGAGGCAGCAGCACGTTAAGGAGGAGGCTGGAAAGGGCAGCAGGGGCAGGTTAAAGGGAGAACATGGATGTGGCCTTTGTTCGCGGGGTGGAGAGGTGTTCAGATCAGAAGCAGTGAGACTTCTAGTAAGTCTGTTTAGGTTATGGTGCATACAGTGGTGGCCATTATGGGCAAAGGGACAACAATCTTTAACTTGCCGACCAGCTCTGATTCCTGTAGCACTGACAACTAGTGGCTACAGGAATAGTGAGAGCAGATGGTTGGGTCTGTCTGGATCCCAGGAGTGGGCACCACTATCCATGGGTGAGGAAGGCCTGGTCCAAGCTGCAGCATGCTGCTCTGATTCAGCCTACCCGCAGGGCCACAGCTCAGGTTTGGGTCACAACTCTGCCGCTATGGGGCTGGGAGGGTTCCAGTGATATAGCAAGCCAGTCCATCGAGAAAGGCAGGAACAAACAAAGCTTTATTGAAGCCGGCTGGTGGACAGTCTCCAACCCGGAGCTAGAGAAAATGTCTGCCCCGATCTGGGTCTCACCTTCAATTTAAGTACATTTTAAGTTTCTGTAGTAACCATTACCTCATTTTTGGGACTCTTACAAGAATGTCACACAATTATCACAAAGTTCACTTCTCCCAGAAGGTCAGATAGCCAAATTCCGAATGACCACTGCAGTTTAACTTTTAGCCCGCTTCCCAATTTTTCCTGTTTGTTCTGTTCCTATTTGATAACTCTGCTCTGCTCTGAGTTGATAACTAACCAAGGCGATTGGGGTGAACTACAGCTTAAGTGAACTTTAAGTGACTTCTCTGAATATGGAGTGAAAATAGAAAAATGGTGTCTCCCTCGCCCTATCATTAGGAGTTCAGCTGTCTCACCAGCCCACTGGATGATGTCTGTGGTAACAAACTTTCTCCACGCATGAGGGGATACAGAGCACACCCACAGAATCTGTAAGGCTGCAGACCCGTGCAGGGTGCAGGAAGAAGACCCAGAGCAGCCAGCACTCTCCACTTTCCCGGCCGAGCCCCACTGTTTCCTGTGTGCCTTGAGAAGTCCTGGGGCTGCGCCGGGATGTGGAGGATTGGGCCGGTTTCCTCAGAGAGAGCCAGGAACCCCACAGCACAAGACACAGCATTGTTTTTCTGACAGGCAGCCAGGCACAGGGTTGACATTCCACAAGCATTTACTGGAGGGCAGATGGGATGAATGACTAATGAATATAACCTGAAACAGGTAAAACAAGCAAATACGCATAAATTATAATACATAGGGTTGTGGAAGCTCGTAGGGATTAGAAGAGAGCCTATTTAAATAAGCTTTGAAGAGTGTATAGTAAGAGTCTAGAGGACTGGAAATAAGCAGTTTTTCATTTTCATGAAAGAAATCTGGTTTTCAAATGGTAAATCTGTACCATTCATTTGGGCCAAGCTTTTGGGCAGATTCTAAACATTTAGTGGCCTAGGTTTTGTTTGCTATCTGGGTATTTGTGCTAACTCTGATTTTAGGATAAAAATGTTGTTGGACATCACTGCAGATGCTTTAGAGAGGGAAACTGAGGCTCAGAGTGATTGGATAAGTCTTTCAAATACACATAGAGAGTGGTAAAGCTAGGAGTTGGAGGGAGAAGTAGAAGGAGGACAAGAAGGAGGAAGGGAAGGAGGACGGGAGGGGTACAGAAGGGCAGAAAGAGGAGATGGGGAAGAGGAGAGGAGAGAAAAGTAAAGGAAAGAAGGCAGGAAAGAGAGAGGGAGGGAGGGCAATCCCTGCATTCAGGGGCTTTCCAGAACAAAGGAAACAGTGAAGGTGCCAGCTTGTTGGCTTGTTCTGCAGAGGGACTGCATCAGGAGGGAAATCCCCAGGATGTTAAGACTCTGAAGAGCAGTGGGAATTGTCCTGCGCAAGTCAGAGCCCACCATGGGCTGGGGCTGGGTTGGCTCCCTCTCCCATGTGTGGCCAAAAGGATGAAAGAGACGAACTCCATGCTCAGGAGGGTATTAAAGCCTGAGTGTTGGCCTCTGTCTTCCTTGGCATAAAGAGATCCTGGCTCAAAGACAGGGGAAGGAAGATGAAGGTGTTTTATGGCAAAACACAAAACTCTTGATGCAGGCTCAACTCAGAAACACTCCGGTGTGTACTCTGGCTCTAACATGCAGTTAGACTGGCCCAGTGACTTCTAGCCATCCCCAGCTGGGCCCCCAGAGCACTCAGGAGCCAGCTTTGCAGGCTACCCCATTGCTTCACTGCACTTTCCCCTTGTCTGGCAGCAACATCACCTCTGCATCTTCTACCCTATGCATGGTATTAAGTGAGGTGGCATATGCCAAGATCTGGTGTAACAATGCCATCAGTAATGGAGGAAAATGACTCTGCAGCTTGGCCTACTGGGGTAAACCAGATGCCCCAGGCAGCAGGGGGCACTGGGAGAAACCACTGGGATCTGTGACTCCAAGGACCACTCTGCTCTATTGAAGAGTCACTCATAGCTGAAGGGCAGGGCTGGGACCCCGTCTGGATGCCATACTGGGCACACACCTGCTAGAAGGACCACTTCTCCCCAGGCCACAGCCATCACCTCATCTGGGGCTCTTCTGCTGGAGCCCAGGGTTCTTCTCTTCTCATGGGAGCCCATGGAGGATGCGTTTAGCTTCCAGGCTCTGCACCTTTGATTCTGAGCCAGACAGAGAACTCAGGTGACTTGGTCTGTCTCTTCCCGAGGGACAGCATGTGCAAACAACAGCTCCAGCTATGGCTTCTTGACCCACACTCTGGAGAAACTGAGCACATGCTCTACTTTCCTAAGGGGTCTGATGGGACATCTGGATACCTTGCATGGGTCTCTGCAGGCAAAGGTGTTCTCCCCCGGAGGCCTGGCTAGAGATGCCCTGTGCTGGGTGGGAGCTTCCAGTGGATGGCAGAGCTCCAGGCTCGAGACAAGACTCCTCATACTCCATATCTGGAAGGCTGTTGAAGGACAGACATCACAGAACTGTGCTGCCTGCTTCTCTGCTCCAAGCTGCTGTTTGACATGAGGTCTGACACCTGACACTTGCTCCAGTCCTTGGGTCCTTCCTTCCAGGAAACACTTGCCTTGGTATCACTTTCTGTTAAGATCCTCCCTGGAGAGCTTGAAGGTTTCACAGGCCAACATGCTGGATCTCCCTCTCACCCAACCCACATCCAGCAAGACAAATACATTAAGTCTCAGAGTGACTAAGTGAGAAATCACTCCAAGATCAGAGTCGGAGCATCAGACCTCTGAGTCTCTTGGGGCCCTCTCTCTGGGACAATTTCTGTGAAAGAGAGGGGAACAGGACTGGGCAGAAGGAGCCTTGGGACCAGGAAGAAACAGAGGCTTCAGCCAACTCATTGGGAGCTATGAAGCAGGGTTGGTCCTTTGGGGTGTCCCAGTGTAACTTCTCTGCTCTTTGTCCCTCTGCACAGGCATGCCTGGGAGGAGAGGTTGTGTGTGACCTGGGCCAAGGCAGGCACCTTAGGCTGAGAGACAGCAGTGCTCATGGAGGGACTGAGCCCTGGGCCACCAGCCATCAGCACTCCAGGTCCTGGGCACACAGAATGCCTTTGTTCAGAAGAGGAATTTGGGCAGCTCAAAGAGACCAAGACAAGGACAGTGGGGATCAGGGCCCACAGAGTGCAGTGGGACAGGGAATAGAACTTGGGCCTACAAACCTCCTTTTGCTACCAATGCGTCCACCTTTGCAGAGTGCCTCCTGCGTGCTAGCCATTGTGTCCAGTCTGCTACAGGGACAGACGTTAACTCATCACATGGCACTCCCAGGACACAAGTTTTTCATTTTTATTTTTTTAGGACACAAGTACTTACCTTCCTTCAGTAACAGAGGAAACTGAGGTCTCCAGAGGGCTTGGCAGCCTAGAACAGTGTGTGGCACATACAAACCGTCTGTCTGTCTCCAAAGCCTATGCTCCAGACCCCACCTCTGTCCCTACAGGGTGCCCAGCAGTCTTTGCTCTACTACTGTCCCTACCATCGGCAATGAAAGCGAAGAAGTCCCGCATCCTGCCCAGCAATCTTTCACTGCAAAAGGACTGCCGTCCTCCTCACCCTGTGGGGTTCCTTTCTGGCCCACCGCAAGTCCCTTGCTTGCCTGATAAAACGGATTTGTATTTACCACCTTGAGGTAACAGGGATCACAACCCTATCATGAAACGTTCTTCCTTTTGGGCACTCAGCAAATACGTGCAAGGGGCGCCCTCCATGCCAGCACCACACCGATGTGGTGCACACATTCCCACTGCTACCTTATGGGGGAGGATTTTTACCCTTCCTTCAAGGGTGAAGGAAAACAGAGGCTTAAGTAATTCAATCACTGACCCAGGATCACGCAGCCTGGATTCACATGCACATCTGCTTTGCTTTGACAAACTTCTTTCATTCATCCTCTGTTGTTAAACAAATAAGTACTGCGTGTGTACGTGCTGCCCAGCACCACCCAGCACCATGCTGTGCATGGAGCTCTGCTCAGGCCATGCGCTCTCAGTGCTGCCCCATTGCTGCTACCTTTTAGGCAGAGCTGAAGTGCAAAGGCTGCTGGGCCAGCAGGGATTTGCAGTTTCAGGAGCAGAATGCAGGTCCTTCTGCAGTCTGCAGCTATTCAGCTGCAGCCCAATGCTGCACTGTGGGATTGCAGACCCAGAATTGCCTTCTTGTCTGCAAGGGGAGCCAGAAACCTGGATTTTGTGTGAAATACCTTGCTATTTCAGAATGGGGGACAGAGCTCACCATTCTGCGTCATGCGTGCAGACTGGGCGAAAGCTTACGTGGGCCTCTTTGGCCCTGGGGTACCACAGATACCCTGGGACCCTAGAGAATCAGTGCTTCCGAATCCAGGCCAATCTTACAGGGACAGATCAAGTGCGCCCTATATTCTGGGTCCAGAGACACCGCCTACATTGCAGAAAGTACCAAGTTCTGGCTCGATTTTTCCTGCTAAGAGAGCTCTGCAGCCCCTGCAGGGTTTTTCTCTGTTCCTTGAAGCGCTATTCTTTCCTGAGAGCAAGCTATTTGCTGACCTTCTTCTGTCAGGAAACAGCTTGATTGTGGGCGTCCGCAAACAGAGAGAACAGGCTACGTGACCACCGCTCACGACCTCCTTTCCCCCTCGTTCCTGCCGCCCCCAGATGGTCCTGAGATAATGCCACTGCTTTCCTGCAAAAAGAAAAAAGCTCAACATCCCCCAGCCATGCTGTGATCCCTTCTGACCATCTCGGGAACGCAATTTTTCACCGTCTCCCCGGCTGTCACTGCTTCCTGTGTCTTATCTTCACAGGACCGGAGGACCTAGCTGGTCACATTAGTGCCAATCACCCATCGCGGTGGGAGTGCAGGGCTCACGTAGACCACACCAGCACAACTTGCAGTTCTGTCCCCCTCACGGATGCTTACAGTGTGTTTGGGACCAGCCTAGCAACTGCTCCCCAAGTATGTGTGATACCAATCTTACTCATTCTCTCAGCTGTTAAGATTGATATTCTCTAATCAAACAAGTGATGTTTTTGCCTCTCACAAATCCCCTGGGAGATAAAAACAAGATGACCTTAGCCCAAAAACCTGGCACCCAGCCCAGCTTTGATCTCTTATCCCAGCAGCACTCAGACATCTCTCTGTAGCCTAGCTGAAGGCACAGGGGGGAAGGGGGTGGGCCTAACCAGTAGCTATTGCCTGTTCTCCCAGATATTAACTGGTAGGAGGGAGAACTAGGCCTCTTGCATGAAAACAGGAGTAGCTGGCACTATCATTCTGAAGGATCTCTTAGGTGCAAAACAATGTCAGATGCACAAGAACTCAAACTATGGAAGGTATACTGACCACGTTGCTTGACATCAGCAAACCCCGGGATGCAAGGCTTTGACATTTGAGGATTTTGTTATCTTCAAGCTACCCTCCATATGTTATGTTACACCGTGATTTTAGTTTTGCTGAGGCAAAAATTTGGACCGCGCCATGACACTCACGCCATTTAGCAAATGAAAGAGCCTCATCGACTGTCTGGTGTCTGCCTCTCTAGGAAGTTTTGCCTGATTTCATTTCATCCTCAGAAAGAACCCTGCTGGAGAGGTTTTATTGCTTTCATGTTAGTATATGAGAGATCCTGGACTGTGATACTATTCACAAAGATAAGGATTTGAGGAAGCCTCAAACAGTATCTCACTTGTACATCATGAGCCCTGAACTCAGTTTCCTCTTTTCTCCTTGGGATGAGACAACCCAAGGAGGGGGGGGCATGAGTGTGGTGGCCTGGGTCGTAGCATTCCCCATGTGTCACCTTAGGCCTTCTGGGGTTCAGATAGAGTTAGAGCCTCCAGGACCTTGGGTTCTGCTATCTAGGAAAGACTTAGCCCCAGACTCCCTGGCTTCACACTCACATGGGACGTTTCCTGCTCTTTAAGGATGATCTTGGTCCCTGGAGAATATCCCCAGGCCAATCAGTCCCCAGATTCCCATCAAAGTCCAAACAAATATTATAGGGATTTGTAGACTGTGCAGAAATTTGCTTGTCTTTTGTGGATGAGCAGCAGCAGCTGAATAGGAGCTTCCTGGAGAAGCCTGGCTTGCCACAACGTCTCTGTTGTCCAACACAGAGAGGTAGCAGGACTTCCTAAAGAGCGTGCTAAATGAGGGGTCAGGAGAAATAAACTCCAGAACCCTTTTGCTACCCAGTTCTGTGAGTGATGTTGAAAATGCCACTGGGCCTCAGTTTCCTCACCTGGAACTGTGAGTGACGATAGCCAGGTTCTTTGACTGCTCCTCGCAGTGGTCCTGGGACTTACTTGAAAAGATTAAGGTCACTGCATTCTGAAATTTTCAGTTACCTTCTAAGTGAGTCACAGCGATGGAGACTGATGCAGCTTTCCTAGATTACAATGCCATAATTTCTGGGCTGTCTCCTCCCCATGTTCTTGTGTTGACCCAGCTCATCGGGGTTGTACTGAGGCCATCACCATCATGTCAGCCTTCTGGTGAAATAGCCCAAGTCTGCTCTTCCCTTTCTCCCTCCTTCTCCCTTGAAGTTTACCCACCCTGTGGTCCCCACCAAGAGCCCATGTGACTCTGGAAGCTGCCATTTCTGTAAAACGTTTCTCGTATTTTAATGGCAAGCCATCTAGAGACACTGTCGCCTGAACCAACAAGAAGACAAGGACAATGCGGTCAGCTCAGAGGAGGTGGCCCTCGCAGCTCCTGCACAGTAGCAATCTACTGTGCCTGAATGCCTGGCAGATGTGCTCTGTCCCAATCTCCTATCGAACGGCTGTGTGATCTGTGGTCACATGGATCACGAAGCAACAATCCTTCCTCCCAAACTGCTGTCCTGTGTGGCCAGGAGTAGAGACATGGACCCGATGACCCCCAGACTTGACTTCCAGTTCCTGGAATCAAATATCAAAGAAATTCCAGGCAAAGCGATGACAAGCTTCTGCTGCTTCTCCATGGCTAAACATTCGCTAAGCCCCAGTAAGCCAAGCATGAGGCCCACTTCTGAGGACATTAAGCTGAGTGAGACACAAAATAGAACAGAACTGGGGGCCAACCTCTTTCTAGGGAAGTAAGTAAAAGTAGGAGGAATTCTTTTTTGGAAAAATGAAAAGGAAGACCCTTCACAGCACTTCCCAGAAACTCCCAGTGATGTAACTGGCAGCCCTGTGCAGCACCAGAGACAACTGATGGATTTGCTCAGTATCCGAGGGCTACCTCCATGCAGCAGAGGTGGAATTTGAAGGAAGTGGGTATGTGAATCTGATTGTCCTTAGCCTATGCCATCTGTCCTTGGGATTCTGTTAAAAGCATTAGCATGAATCATACAGAGAAATACATGTAAGAACAAATTCCCCTGCTCATTCTGACATATCAGATAGCTCCTGATCTACACCCCTGCCATCTCTGTCACAGACAACTAAGCCAACCTTGGACGAATGGAAAGATGGGGTGGGTTTGCACACACTGATAAGCCAGTTTGTAGACCTTGAGGGGTAGTGCCCGCTGGAGCCCGTATCTTCCTCTGCATCAGCAAGGTCCTGACTGCACGGCATAGGTCAGAACTGGAATGTGAAGGTCACAGTCACACCCACAGCCAGAAATCTGGCTTTAGATTAGTGTTGAATCTCTTGGGCTCTTTGTCTGGCGGCAGTCCTTTGGCCAGAGGGCTTGTAGATCCAGGGAGGACTGGAGTTGCCTTCGGTTTCCATGACAACCACATTTTTTTTTCATTAAGTAAACCTGCCCCAAGCACAGTGCAAGCTTGGAATCAGTTCTTAATGAATTTTCTTGAATGGTTGATCCACGGCTGGAAAGGCAACTCCAGTCTTCAGTCTACAACTCACTCATTCCCGACAGTGATGGGATTCCTCCACAGGGCTGCCAGGGGAATTTAATGTTCCCAGAAACTATCAGAAGTAGATTTAAATAGGCATTCCCTATGCTTTAAATGATTCAGCTACTTTCATAAAACGGTCCGTAAATGGTATTTCTCAGGGCCAAATCACATTGGTTCTCAATAACTCCATGACAAAACAATATTTCCTGACTGTCTCCTTGGCAGCTGCCGTAGCATTCCCAGCTACCTCCAACTCCTCCCCTGCTAATTCTGGGAGTCCTCGAGGAATGGGCTACCTCTTGAGGAGAGCACTTGGTTACTACTTCCTCTTTTCCTTTCCGGGGTTGTATCCATGATGTCCTCTCTCATGGTCAATGCCAAAGCCTCCATGCTATGCTCTTGCTTCTGGAATGTGGTGACCTCTGCATTCCAGATGCCCATGCTCCGGGTGTGCCTGGAGCTGTGTCCCATGACAAAGTGCTCCTGGAGCTCCTGCTGCAAGCCCAAGTGGTCAAGCATCTGTGCCAGCTTTGCATCAGGAGGGACAACAACTCAGATCTGACCAAGAGGTAGTGAAGTGTGTGCTGTCAGCACCCAAGGCTCTTTTTCTCCTACTATCCGTATTTAAGCTCAGCCCTCTCCTATTCTCAGGGTGAGCCAGGGAGAACAGAACTCATTGGAAGAAAGAAGAGAGCGAAGAAATTTGGGCACAGTCTTTAAAGGACCATCACCTGGGTGGCATTTCTCAATAAGAAACTGAGTCACATATCTGACAAGTGAACTTATCAGGTGAGGGGATAAGATGGTTTGGAATGAAGTTTCTCTTAGATACTGTATTTCTCTTTACTTCCTGCCTCGCTCCATGGAGGAGTTCAGGTAGCTGCTAGAGATATTCCAAGGCAGAGAGGAACAAACAAGAAACACCTATAAACAAAAAGAGACATACACTGCAGGGCATAAGACGGAGATGGAAAGAGGTTCAAGTAGAACTGTCACTTTCCAACACTGACCACTGAAAGGCTTGGTGTAAGCTCTAGGAGTCTTACATTTCTTGGAACTTGTTTTACACTTCTCAAGCAAGACAACTCACACAAATAGGAGTAAATGTCTCCCCAGAGGCCTTGGAAATTGTGCTTCCTGAGTAATTCTAGAAAATGCAGTTGTCAAAACCTAGGGAAGCACTCAGTGGGGCAGAGAGGGGTGGAGGTCGCAGGTGTCTCTGCCAGCTGCGTGTGCAGCAGTCTCTCCATCCTGCTGCCACCGCTGGCAGCGTCTCCTGCTCATACTTCCTGCTTCATTAGTGCCACCCTTTCCAGCATGTTATCCTCTGGTTCGACCCCACTTCCCTCAGTAGAACTGTTTCCACTTCTCATCCTAACGTTTAGAAAGGACAGAGCTTTGGCCCAAAGTCTAACAGATGAGTAACATTCCTTTCCTGACTACAGACTTGCAGTCAGACCTATGTTTCAGCCCAGTCTTTATCCCCAAACGTTCACTCCATCATTCACTCAACTCTTCACTAGCTCCCAGCTAAGAGCATGCCCTCTAGTCTCCAGACTTGAACAAACACCTGTATTCTCATGGGCCCTCAGACTATGCTTCTGGACCTGACTGCCCTCCCGAAATCCAAACTCCTGTTCCAGGGCCTCTGCTCATGTCCATGCTGATGTCCAGCAAGCACCTCCAGGCATCCATGGCTAATGTGCAGTGAGGTCTGGGTGCTCCTTCCAAAGCTTTTCTTGACCACATCTGATCTCAGAAAGTAGCATTTCCGATTACTCAGTCTCCTAAGTTAGTTTCTTGTCCCCACTCCCATTGAGTGCATCAGGAAACCTATCTGCTTTGCTGTCCCAGTGGGCCCCAGGCACAGGACTTCTCATGCTTCCCTGTGCCATCATCTCAGTCCTGGCTCTCAGTCCCCTACAATACTGCTGGCATGGCCTTCTGTGCAACTTCCTTATTTCATCTTTTGTCCCAGTCCCAGGCCAACCTCCACCCAGGAGTCTTAGCAATGTCATTGCCACTACATGAGATCGTGGAGGCCCTAGCTTAAAACTTTCCAATGTTGTGCTTGGCCTGAACAAAACCTAAATAGGGCATGGCTTGAAGGCTGTATGTGACCTTGGCCCTGATGATTCCTCTGAACCCACATCCAGGTGATTTCTCTTCCATGGCAGTCTCACACATGCTCCCTCTCGTTCCTGCAATGGGCCAACTGCCCTCCTACCGTGGGACCTTTGCTCTTGCTATTCGCTATACCTAAAGCAGAGTTCCTGTGTTAGCTTTGTGTTACTGTGACAAAATACCTGAGACAACCAACTTCCAAGGGGGAAAGGTCTCTTCTGACTTGTCATTCTAGAGGCTCCAGTCCCTGGTCACTTGCACCCAAGGGGAGGAAGTCCATTGTGGCGGGAGCACACAGTAAAAGAGCCTCATGGTTCAGCTTGTGATGGCCAAGAAGCAAAGAGAGGAATCAAAAGTTTTGAGGGCCCCACGGTCTCCCTCCATGCCCTGTATGACCTAACTGCCCTTGCAGTTCCTCTTCAGTGCTTCCCATGTCTCAGTTACCAGGGACAGAACCTTTAAGACGTGAACCTCTAGGGCACAGCTTGAATCCAAGCTACAGTTGTCCCTCAGACCCTCATGGGGACTCTCCTTCATTCTCATACATAAAATGCCATCTCCTCCAATAGGTTTCCCCATCACCCCCATGTGCTTCGCTCTCTCCTTCCTTTGCTTTATTTCCCCTCCCAGCACTTGCTGCAGGTTATAATCAGTGCACTTTTGTTGATATTTGATGTGAGCTCCACTTACACTTGGTGCTGGGGGCCTTGCCCGCTGGTTCCCACTGCGTCCTCAGCACCCAGAAACACCCCTGGCATGTAGGACAAACACAGTGCACAGTCCTGGCTGAAGGAGCCATATGCACAGGGACAGTGGAGTACCTGGTAACCGAATGGACAAAACCCACCCGGGCTGGAACACGGTAGTGAACCGTATGGACAGACTTAGATGCTAATGGTGCACTGCAAACGTGACATCATTAAATAGTAATAGCCACACCATCAGGAGTCTGTGGGGATTCAAGTTCTGGGAAGCAGCAGGGACCTCAGGACAGTGACCTTTCCCAGGCCCATCTATGCACAGTAGGGGCCCTGGTCTTATCTGCTGAGAAGAAGAGAGGGGGATGTGTACTTAGCAGAGAGTGGGCACTCAGCGACTTTCCACTGCTGCTGTTGTTGTGAGACACTGACTTCATGTTCTCCTCCTCTGCATCCTCTCAGCCCCCTTCTAAATGTCTTCTCTCTTAAGTTCTGCTCTGCCACATTGAAGCCAGAGGTCTCTTCCTCAGCATGTAAAGCTTGGTTGCACCAGTGGGTTTCCTTGATTGGGAGGAGAGTAGAGTGAGCACCCCTTATCTGCAGCATCCTCAGTAGGCATCTAGTGGGGAGGTGGCACAATGCTGACTCCTCCTCCAAAGGGGCATTTGGAGTCCCTTTGGACTGAATGGCCCCAAAACCCTCCTGGGAATTCTGTGAACTCCCTAAGATCCTCAGCAAATTCCTTTCTCCTTAAACAAGGGAAGGTGGATTCCATGTTTGTGATGAATAACCAGGCTGGTGGTATGCAAGTGGGTTGATAAGGGGGTTAGGGCCCTACGCTGTGTGTCCTGTGTGGTTAATGAGGGGCTTGCACAGGTCACAGGTGTGGAGGAAGGGACTCTGAGCAAAGCATCATTGCCACCTCTCAGGGACTCTTGTTCACTCAGCCTTTCTAAGGGCAACCGGGAGACTCTTGCTCTTCTCTCTCTGACATTGTTGGTGATGCTCATGGACATTTGCAGTCACCCAGCCTATGTCTCCCCTGTCTCCCCTTCCAATCTGCATTCATCCAACTTTCACTGAGCTAGACATGGAGGATGCAAAGCTGAAAAGGCACTGCAGTTCCTTGTGAAGAATTTAGTCTCCTCACACTCCCAGCCTGCAGCAGGAGCTCAACGGCCTGAGGACGTCATCTGTCTATAGTAAGGCAGGCTGAGCTAATGACAATGCACAGACTTTGGGACTGTATTCACCTAGATGCCAATTCTGGCTCTCACAGCAGGTGGTGAATTTTGCTGAATTACTCAATCTCACAAGCATCAACTTCCTCATCTATAAAGTAAGGTTAATAATGACTAACCCATAGGATGTTCAGCAACATTGGATAAAACACTGCACATGACATGTTTAATAGACTGCTTGGTTCTTTGTGATGTTCTGTAAATATTATGAACAACAAATCTTTCTGAGGCTGTCAGGAAATCCTCCGCAGAGGGAAGCAAGCTTAAAGGAAGCCTTCTTAATCTGAGCAGCCAGGTGCACCTGCTCATTCTCTTAGTCAACAATTATTCACTTCTGCAAACTGTTCTTTGTAACATCCTGGGATGAGGAGTATCCTGTTTTGATTCTTCTGTTTTGCAAACAGAGGAGTTAATGAGCTCACCTAAGTGCACACACGTTGTGTGCCTTTACCAGTGAAGGTCTTCTGTGAGAAAAGACTGGAAAGCTACACCGGATGCCCACTGTATATACAACCTCATGGAGGACACAGTAAGGCACAGGTTCTAAGAAACATTGCAGGTTCCACAAGGGATGGGTGAGAAGATGGAGACCAGCTCACTCAAGGGCAGGAAAGAGCAAAGGTCCACTTTGTGGTGCTAGACTAGAATTACAAGAACAAAACAGGCTTGGAGACAACAGGGAAGTGAACTTGCAATTCAGCCTTAATGGAATGTGGATGATGGGTAGACAGCTGGAAGGGAGCGTGTTTGAAAGGAGAGGGATAGGAGTGGCTGTCATCCTACAGATAAGGAACAGCCTGTGGTTGGTTTGGAAGAGATTTTAGGGAGAAGGTAAGCAGACCGACCGTGGTGCAAGACAATAGGGAAAGAAGCATCAGAGGCTCCCTGTGACTCGCCAGCTGGAGCCAGGTGGACATTACGCCATCTGAGCCAGAGGATCCTGTGCCCTTCTGGAAGCGCTATCTGCAGACCACCTGCAGCAGAGCCACTTAGGTACTTGCTAGCAATCCAGAGCCCCCTGCCCTCCTGGATCAGCAGTGCTGGGACCAGAACACGGTTAACCAGGCTCCTTGTGATCATGAAGACCTGTTAAAAGGAAAAAATTGCCTGTCCAGAAATGATCTAATCAACTATATTTGTTTCACAGATGTGGAAACTGGGGTTCAAAGAGATTGAGGACTCTCCCAAGGTCACACAGATTTTCTAGGATGAGGATGAGGGCTTCTGATCCACAGGTTGACCTATTCTACTACTCTGTGCAAGGTTGATCTCTGAGAGCTGGACGTAGCAAGGAAAGCAGAGGACTTTTCCCTTGCAAAGCAGTCAAATGGAAAAACTGAGGTAGGCAAGGCCTCCTGGAGAAGATGTGATTGTCTTCAAACTCTCTCAGGCAGCTGCTGCTGCTGGCCGCTGTCTCTCGGCATATCCTGATTCACACCAAGTAGGTGGCTCATTGACCGGCCTGAACCAGACAGCATTGCCTAACCCATGACCGCTACAGGTGCTATCTGTGCTGACTACCCTAGCCCTTCTGAGGGACAGCAGTGCAGGGAGCGTGTCATGACTTTATTACCCTGGAGAGGGCAAGATTTGTGGGTCCCTAATTAAATGTCACCCTCTTTGATAAGCAGCATTGCTCAGAAGGCCATATATTGAACTTGCAGAAAGATGTCAGCTAAAACCTTTTCTAGCTTTCTTATTTGTGATGTTAATTATGACACAGGTTACCAAGAGATTGCAATAGCTATTTTATAGGTTAAAAACAAAGCAAACCAAACCAAACCAAACTGAAATAAAACAAAAACTCAGATGCTCAAATGAATATGATTTGTTCAAAGTTACACAACACATTAAATCTTTGAACCTCCATTTCCTCAAAATGAGAACAATCACATCAACTCTACCTTGTCCACAAAGTGTTCTGTGTGAATCAAATAAGAAAGAAGACATGAAAATACATCATAGTGTTTGATATAGATGTCAAGGGCCCATAGTCTTCTCCTTGTATGTGTGTGAAATGATTGCAGCCACATACACACACACACACACACACACACACACACACACACACACACATAATACAATGTAACATACCGTAAGATTTATTTTAAAGGAACTTGAGAAGTGACAGGCTAATTCAGGAAGGACTGCATTTCTGAGCCCACGTCACATTCAGGACTTGATCACATGTGTCCTGGCTCACATCCACCATGGCTCATGAGGAGCCCAGCAAGTTGTGCCATACCCATAATGCAGAAAGCCCATGACCAGCATTCTCTCTGTACCCTGTTCTTCCACTTTCTGTCTTGTCCTTTCCTGGGAGAAGAGAGTGGATGTCCAGCACAATGTGTCCAATCAGGGGACCCAGAGCAGGGGAAGTCTTAGCTGGTATTTTGGATCTGGGGTGCCCAGCACAGGTCCAAGGATCAGGAAAGCTGTGACATGGCTACTCCATGCACAACAGAGTTTTTATATAAATGGTCTGCCTTCATTCAAGGACAAAATCAACACCTTTCTCTCAGCTGCACAACAGATTAAAAAAAGTGATGGAATAAAACACAGAGGACAGGGACAAGTATCTTTTCATTTGTTTTTTGTTTGTTTTGGTTTTAGGAAATAATTACAACATGAACACTTTAAGTAGGACTTTCACAAGAGATGGGAATTTTTTAAATTGAAAATATTTATTTTCTTCTCAGTCTCTTGCAGTAGCCACACAGTGTAGCAAAAGCTAAAAGGTCATACAGAGAATTTATCACCCAAGTAATCTTCATATGCTTACTGAATGCAAATCCCACTGGTCTTCAGTTCAGACCAAGTGGTTGAGAATTATTTGCCTAAGTAACTTCAACAACTTCCCAGGGAGATTCTCACACACATTAGAATTTGGAAAACACTACATAGGCCTTCAAGGATATGAAATCACGTGTGCTCCTCACACTTCAAATAACCTGTGAATTTGAAGTCTCACATGTTTGCAGGCTCTGGTCTCTAGCATCCTTTCAAGATCACTGTATCTAGTGTTCAGCACAGAGCTTAGACCAAGACAGTAAATGGCATAGAAATACTGCCTCATGCCTGCTTCCTGCCATAAGTTATTCTCTTCTCTCTTCCAGCTTCCACTTTCTCCACCAACACCCAGCAATAAAATCCACCTATTTTTAAAATTGTATTCTTACATAGCCTAAGCTTATTACCTTCCCTGTGGTTGCTGCCTCCCAAGCTATGTCTCTGACCAGGAGGTGGTATGCAGGACAAACCCGGGCCAGTGCGTCAATGGGAGGAAGGAAGTCGGGGGAAAATATAGACAAGACATGAAGCCTACAGGGGTGTGGCGCCTGGAGCCAGGAGACCTAGGCACTGGTCCCAGCTCTGTCATTAACTTAGTGTGTGACCTGAGGTGAGCCAAACCCTTCTCCGGGCCACAAGGTACTCAGGACAAGGCCAAGCTGGCTGCAGCAGAGCCTCGTACACCATGTGTTGTGCCACGGAGTTTTGCCACTGATGGATGCAAGCATGCTGTGAGGCATGGGGGCCTTAGGCACCTGGAGTGTGCCTTTGCCACGTGAGCCTCATCATACTGCGTCTGGGAGGCGCCTGAGTGGTATAGGAGCCTCAGGATCACCCTCTTAGTCCTCTGAGACAGAAGTGGGTGTGCAATGGGCCACATTCACTATGCATTGTGCCACCACGACCTCTGAATGTAGCCAGGAAGGTGCTTAACTGCCTGGTCACCCAGGGAGTCAGCTGAGGAAGCTACCACCAGCCATTCTGGACACAATCTGAGCACCAGGTGGGAGTTTGTGTCCAGTCTCAGGGGCTTGGTGCTCAGCCCAAGACATAGCCAGAGGATGAGCTATGCAGAAACATGGTGGGGCTATCTGGTCTTCCCAGCAATAGGTGGCAATCTAAAATTTTCATCTTCACATGGGTCAGATTCCTCCATCTTTCTGTAGCCAGTGGACGGATGAGAGGCCATTCAGTGGTTTCCATGGTGCTTTGGGAAAACTGCCTTCCTAATGTACATGCAATATGCAGACTAGACCCTTATAATTATTTTGAAAGACAAAATATATTAAAGTCTGAATCTGAAATACCTTTGGTTTTTCATAAAAACTTAAACACTGATTTGCCAGTATTTAAAAAATAAAAGGTAAACAATTAGGTTCTTTAGTTGCAAATCTTCAAATTGTTGAGAACAGTGACTTGATGTTCTGGGTGAATGTTCTTGTTGACTGACACCACCAGGAAAGTGAAATGATCATCACTAGAATGTCTCCATCATTGCTGGATATAGCTGCTTTCAGCACAGTGTCTGTTAGGAAAAAAATATGCCAATGGGAATAAGCTACACAAGGTCTAGGCTGTACAACAGATGTTGTGAAATAGGAAGAAATTGTTCAGAAGGAAAAAGGATCTAGAATGGGGAAAGAGGAAAGGACAGAAGGGGAAAATGCAAGTCAGTTATACTACTAGTATCTCTTAGCTCCTTAAAAAGGAACGTTTGTGCTAATAGTGATTGGAAAACTTTTTCTTTTGTCTCTTTGAGACAGGGTCTCGCTATGCAGTTCAGGCTGACCTTGAGCTCACTTTGTAGCCCAGACTGGCCTCAAATCCGAATGATCCTCTTGCCTCAGCCTCCCAAGTGCTGGGATTACAGGTGTGCACCACCAGGTCTGGCCGGCTGGAGAATTCTTATGCCCATATCTTGTACTCTGAATAGTTACTTTAAAGATAACAATATTCAGTGTATTAACTATTGTTATTCTACTATTATTTTGTTATGAAATTTTGTTTTGCCTTTTTTCCATAAATAAAAAATAAATATGATTTTGAGATTTTATTTAGAACCTTTACATAAATTTAACCTTTGAGAGCTTCCCAAATGTTTTGTATTTCATTTTTCCTACAAGCGTATAAATGTGAATGCGACTGTCGCCAGGTGCAGTATTTGAGGGCAGTGGTTTTCACCTTGGGGTGATGTTTGCCTCACGAGGCACATCTGACAATGTCTGTGGACTTTGCTGAGCTGCTTTCTGACACCTGTTAAGGGAGCCAGGAATGCCACTGAGCACCCTACAATGCCCAGGAAAATGCCCCATGGTAGTAATTATCACTCCCCAAATGCCAGGAGTCCCAAGAGCAGCCTCGGTGTGGGGCTCCTCTCTTGCACTATCCTGACCTGACTTGTCAGTATTCTTACTGTGCAGAGGGGGTAACCAGCACTCAGGGCATGGCCAGCAGCAGCCCCCTCTCACCTTCCACCTTATCTTCTTTCTGCCCGCTGGATACCAGGCATGGACATTTGCCTGAGATGGTCAGCGTTTCAGCATTGACATTTTGGAATGTCAGTGACTGCAACCTCAGCACCTTGGATGGTATGTTCATCTTTCTGCTGTGTGTTTTAAAGTTCCATGTTCTGAAAATAGCATTTTTGTTCCACTGGGCTGTGACTCTTGTTATTTTGCCACATTTACCCCTAGCCACCTCCCCGACATCACACTGTGATCCAGCGCTT
Organism: Dinomys branickii; assembly: GCA_004027595.1. Classification (NCBI taxonomy): domain Eukaryota; kingdom Metazoa; phylum Chordata; class Mammalia; order Rodentia; family Dinomyidae; genus Dinomys; species Dinomys branickii. The sequence goes on along the minus strand of PVLD010000521.1, from coordinate 11,827 downwards.
GGTTCGAATGGGTCTCCCAACAAGACAACTCTTGTCCTATGTAGTTGGTCAGCTCAATTTTTCTACAAGCATATAAATGTGACTCTGACTTCATTCTTTCTTTCCTTCCTTCCTTCCTTCTTTCTTTTACTTCCTCTCTCTCTCTCTCTCTGTCTCTCTCTCTCTCTCTCTGTCTCTCTCTCTCTCTCTCTCTGTCTCTCTCTTTCTCTCTCTCTCTCTCTCTTTCTGTTTGCACTTCAAGAATGCTTCAAGTGACTGGGGATTAAACCAGTCTAGTCAATTATACTCTTTTATCAGTATGGCTTTGACCACTCTTCAGTCAATTTTTATAACAGATTCATATCTGCCACCTAATCCTAAGAGCAGGTTTAAGGGAACACTGGGTCCTTTCACTTATCCAGGAACTTCACTGGGTATGGACACTTTGATTAAAGCTGCTCTCAGGTAGAAGAAAGATCAATTTTGCAGGTCTCTGCCTTTTTAAGTTTAAATCACTTTATTTTGTTAATCTGTAAAAGAACAGTTATGACTAAAAGACTGCTTAAATTTCTTCCCACTTTAAAAAATAGAAAAAGCATTGGAATTTTTTGAAAAAGGTATCTGTGGTAGGAAATGCACGCTTTTATGGTATTGACTCATTGTTAATGGGTCATTTCTATTGAAACAAGGAAGCTGGTTCTTACAGTTGGAGTCAGGAAATACTTTACATCCTCTGTACGGCTTAGAGCCCCCGGAAGATCATGGTCATTGATATGACCAGTGATAGCACATCAGCGTTAGCGAAACCAACTCTTTAATTCACTTGAGGAATATAAATTAGGCTGTTGGGTGCTCTTAAGTGCAATAATATTTGTTTCTGTTTCGCTGAGGAGGAAACAGAGGCACCAGGTCAAGACAACCTGACAGCTCTGACCAAGGAGGGAGGCAAAGGGCAGTAGGACCTAAGGAGAGCTGAGGCCAGAACAATAAAAAATTCCCCATTCTCAGCTTAATGATTTGAATGCCAAATGGGCGCTTTTCTGACTAAAAATGCAGCTGCTTAAGAAGTCAAACACGTGTCCTTATGGCCCTATGAATTGTAGTATTAAATTATTGATCAGAAATGAGACATAATGTTACTTTTGAAATGCTGAGTTTATTGTCCTGGTTATTTGAAAATGCCACTTAGGTTTCTTCCTCACACTTTACAGTCATTTTCATCTGGCAGACAGCATCCAGTGGTTTCCGCAAGGTGCAAACCAACCCTTTTAATTGCCTTTCTCTTTCTAACAGACAGTTGAATTATAGCACCCAGCTTCAACTTATGGTGAATATTTTTAACAGTGGGGGCTGAAGATCAGGGAAGAAAGCACGTTCTGTTGATGTGTCCCACAATGGCGAGGCCTCCCTTTCTGTTTCCGGTCTTGGGGAACATTCTCAAGTCCTGGTCTATTTCTGAAAGCCACTGGAAGCTCAGTGTGCATTGAAACTCAGAACTCTCAAATCTCTTAGGAATCTAATTGTCCAGCAGTTCCAGACTGGAAGGCAGATGAGCACATCCTCAGGCTCCTCTTAGCATACCCAACCCATACTTAGGTTCACCAAGTACTTATGTGAGAGTTCAGCCAAGACACTTTGATGGCAGTAATGAAGAAAGGAAGGCAATCTGAGAGGTGTCTAGAGAACAGCCTCCAAATTCTGGTGGCTAAAGCTTAATATCCATGTCAACATTTCATATTCTCAGTCTTCTCTTTTAGCCATTCTAATAAATGTGTAGTGATCTCTGTGATTTTTACTTGCATTTCTCTAATGGTTGATGATTTTGAGTATCTTTTCAAGTTCTTTTTTTCCATAAATACATCTTCTTTGATAAACTACATAGATAAATGGATAGATGTATGCATAGGTAGATAGATAGACAGATAGCCAGAGAGACAGACATGTATAATATAATGATGTTTTCTGGCCAATGATGGACCGTGCATATGATAGTATAATCTATTAACCCCAGAGTAAAGGGCTATACACCACAGGGATTTGTGTTAGTACACTCTATATAGCTTGCAAAATTGGGAAATACTCTAACAATGAATGTATTTCTCAGGACATATTCAGTGTTAAGCTATGCATGACATATGTATAATCAAGTCATTTATCAAATAAATTATTTGCAAATATCATTTATCAGCCCACCTATTTTCTTTCCATTGTCTTAACAGGAGTTTCTAAAGAACACAACTTCTAAATTTTGAAGCAATCCAAGCTATAGATCTTTATTATTTCATGGATTGTGCTTTCAATGTCCTTCTTAAGAAGACTTTGCCTCACCCAATATCTTGGTGACTTTCTCATGGCTGTAACACGATACCTGACACCCACAAATTAAAGGAGGAGACGCTTATTTTGAGTCACAGTTTGTAGAGGTTCAATTCATAGTCAGTTGGCTCCAAGGCAGGGCAGTATGGCAGAAGGGCTTGTCTGAGGAGAGAGCTCATGGAATAGTGATGGACAGCTGGAAGCAGAAAGAGAACAAGGGGAGAGGGAGGGAAACAGACCCTTCCACGTCACCCCCCAGGAGCCCACTGCTCCAACCAGGCTGCACCTCCCAGCATCACATTAGCTGGAAACTCACCAATGGGCCATTCCACTGATGGGCATTTCTGTCTTATGTTTAGATGTCCCCCAAAGTCTCACGTGCTCAGCGAGGGGGCTTTTCGGAAGTAACTGGATCTAGGGTATTTGATACTGGGATTAAAGGGGGTGTGGTACTAAGTAAATCGGCTGATTGGTTTAGCATCATTTTGGGTGTGAATGCTGAGAAGGCCCATGCTGAGTGTGGATAGCACCAACCAATAGGCTTAAAGCTTGGATGGCAAAGAAGTCCAGGAGGCTTCCTGCTTTACTACCTCATGCCTTGCCGCAGACTGTTTCTCCTCTGTGAAGCTGCTCTAAGATGTTGCCCTGCCTTGGAGCCAGCCAACCAGGGGTTAAAACCTGTACAAACTGAGCTGAAATGAACTACCAACCTTTCCTCCTTTCACCTGTAGGTGTATTGTGTCCCAGCAGCAAAGAAGAAAGTAAAACAATTATCACAGCCTATGGCCCAGTCACCTGCAGAAAGCCCCATTTATGAGTGCTAAGTCTTTGCAGCACATCCAGATATAAACCAAAACCACCAAAGTCACAGACACTGCTTATATTTTCAAAGTTATTTAGCTTTAATTTTTAAACTCATATATTATGCCTCATATATTATACATATATATATAAAAGAAACACATATATATATTTCTTCTTTGCTATGGATATTCAACTGTTCCAGCACAATAAGCAAAAAAACAATCATCTGTCCATAGATGTTCATTTGTGCCATCAGCAAAAAAATCAGTCACTGTATATATATATAGTATTTCTCTGGACCCCGCACTCTGATCCACTGAGCTCTTGGCCCATCCTGAGGCCAGTGTGACACAGTCTTAATTACTGTGACTTTAAAATAAGTCTTGAAATCCAGAGCATGGCCTCATGTATTCCACCTTTTGTTGTCACTTTGACAGAAGACTCCTCCATCTTGCCTACAATAAGATCTGTGGGACATTTTTTGAAGTACCTTCATCTCAGGGTATCACACAGAGAGGTGCAGAGAACCTAGGTACAGAGAACCTCCAGTGTTAAACTCCTCACATTCCACGGTGGATGAGACACTGATCAAGCCCATCTAGGCTCAGGCTGTGTTTATCATTCCTACTGTGTGATGGGTGAATTGTACTTCTAAGGAAAGAGGATCATTTTTCACAGGCTTGTTGTGAAGACTAAAAGTGTAATGGTGTGTAAAGTGTTCGGTACTACACCTAGAACTACCTGGAGAGTGACCACCGATTTTACTTGCAGGAAACCGACCACCAGATACATGGAAGAAGTTTGGTGAGGGCTGGGGGTGTTGCTCGCTGGTATAGTATGGTCTAGCCTGTGCAGGTCCCTGGGTTCCATCACTAGCACATTAGAAAAAAAAAATCTGGTTACAAACTTCAATTTAAAAACCTGACAAAATTCTCCTAACCACTGCTGTGGCCATGGTCTCTGGCCAACTGTGAGTGAGTTTGGGTCTTTGCTCCTCCAGGAAGTCTCAGACCTAGCAACCTTAGGTGTGGCGCCTGTTCTCCAAATCGCCCCCGCGCCCTCCACCTTCCGCTCTCAAAGCACTTCAGTGTGTCCTGGCAGCCCTCCAGTTCTGCCTCTGCCTCCTATGTCCTGAGCTCTCCCTACATTTGTCCCTGTGGCCTTAGAGCCAGAGTGCAGCAGGCGATCACAGAGCAGCCACTGACCAGCGCGAAGTTGTCTTCTCCTAGCCCTGCTCCGTGTGTCTTGGTCATACCCTGCCTCTGTGCAGCCCTGGGTGGCTGCTGCTCCCTAGTGGGGGCCTTGACATTCTGTCTCTGCTCATGTTCTTCCTCCAGCTCACTCCAAGAAGTGAGTAACTGCTTTTCCCCAGTTAATCATAGCGCCGTGTAAGCTCGGTGAGGGTCCAGTTCTCCTCCACATACCTCTTACTTGATGTGACTTTTCTGGGCCATGCAGCCAGAGTTCTCACAGTGACAGCAAGAGCATGGCACCAAGGAGAAAGACGGGGTGTTGATGGGGAGCAGAGGCCCGGGGGGGTGCTGCTTTCAGGCTGGACCAGAGCCCACATCCTCTCAGTAAGAACATAAGCAGGCCAGGGTGACAAATTCACCTGCAAAACCAAGGGACTTAGAGCCACAGATGGTGAGGACTGGATGAGACCTGGAGATAACTGAGCTTCAGATTTTCTTCTAAACCAAACAAATCCATTCCAATATGGCACTGTTCTGGTTGAAAGAGTTGGAAGAGACTGTACAATCCCAATCTCCTTTCACACCCATTTGAACTGGCAAACACACACACACTCACAGGTGCACATACATACACATGCACACACACATGCACACCTTGCTGGCAGCTGCATGTGTTTCTGAGGGATCCTTGGGTCTAAAGGAACAAGAGCAGTTTGAAAACCACTGGGCGGACTGTATCCTTCCATACCAAAGGAAGTCACACGGGGACTTGAGAAGGGAGCAGGTCCAGAGTTCCTGGTTCCCACCCTTTCCACTAACTAACCTTCTCCACCCCTTCCCATCAAACATCAATGACCATGCTCCCCATAGACACTTCTGCCTTCCAGATTCACAGCCACAGGAATCTCCTTAGTGTGGGTCCAGTTTGAGCAGAAGTGTTGCTGGAACAATCATCACCCTTGACAATGGAAGAGAAGCATTTTCAGCTTTTCTCAGAAAGGAAAGGCTGCGTGAAACCCAGATCAAGAGGGCTGGGAAAGGTAAGCATGGAGAGGAAGGCTGCACTCAAAAGGCAGCCACAACAGGCAGTTTCAAATGAACATGAGTGGTTTTCTAGCACCATCCAGTGGCACAAAGCATTTACTGTCATTGACGCTGAAGCCGTTCTGCCTCCCTCTCATTTTTTCAATCTCCCAGTGTTCATTCAAGAGCCCCTGGGTTGTCAGGGCTTATACCAGGCATAGCCAGCATAGCAAATGTTGATTATGAAGTCTGACTTCACCAAGACCCCTCTCTGTCCTTTACCCACACAGGCATCTCAGTCTGCTGTCTTCATTACCAGGCCTCTGTGGCAGCCTTGTAAGACAGGTCCCTCTTATTCTTCAGTCTAAGGTCTAATGTGAACTTGGTCAGCTCAGGGGCTAAAAAATAGAGCCTCCTAAAATCCAGGATCCTGGCATGGGCGTTTCTGGGGAGGGGGAGGCTTTGGCAAAATCTCCCTGGATACTAATGATTCAGTTGTCATCCATCTGAAAAGGTAGACAAAGGTGCTTCCTTGAGTGTTAGAAAGTGAGGCATCTAGACTTGGGTCATCTCCATATACTTCTGAAGACAGGTTCCTGGACTCAGGTTATGCTTGCCTAACTTGCATAAGACCTTGGGTTTCATCCCCAGCATGAGAGAAAGAGGAGGAGGCAGAGAGGGAGAGAGACAGAAACAGATAGACAGAGGCTACAATGAAAGTGGATGTCCTGTCATGTCTTCAAGAAGATAACCCATGTTGTTCAAGGCTCAAAAAACATCTAATCAATTGGCACATTTTCTTCTCTTTCAATTTTTCATAATTCTGCTTTGTAGATGTTGATGAAACTCCATCAAGTTAGATAAAATTATGGTTTGCACCTAAAATGAGGGTGAAGGTCATCTTTTCTCGATATCCTGGATGTCTTGTGCGGTCGAGCAGCTGTTGGAGAACTCTTACCTTGTCACTGTCTTCGGATTCTTTTCCAAGTCAGGAACTACTTGATAAGGGTAAGTGTTTCTTTATTTCTACTGATAGGGTCTAATCATATTTTCAGTTGCTGCACTGAGATGGGCAAATCGTTTCATCAAACTGGCCTTTATTTCTCTCCTTGAAGAAATGGGGTTTAGAAGGATTGGACATGGTAGACAAAAGCATGCACCTTCCTGCAAAATGGGCACAAAAATCCTTGGAGATTTAGACTACACACACTCTTAGGGTGATTCAATTCTTTTAACTTATCAAAGAAATATTTGGATTTCAACTTCTAACAAAACGACATACTAGTTACTCTGTAGGACTTTCCAGATAAAATATAATCGGATGGTTAATTACATAAATGTAATAAGCATAATTTTATGAAGGTCTAAGTAGAAAAACCTTAGCAGAGAGCATTAAGCAATAAGCCAGTTACTAAAACACAACTCTCTGTGTGGCATTCTATGGCTTCTCCAACCCACATCAGCAAACTCCTCCTACAAACCAGTTCCAAGAACTTGTAAGCCGCGTATACACTTATAACAATGACCCCTTTACTGGACCCCATGTCCAGTACAAATTTTCTGCATTAATTGACTTCCCTGCTACTAGAACACAATATCCAGCAACCACAATTTAAAGGAGGGAAGGTTTTACTCAGCTCACACTTTCAGGAGATGCAGCCCATGGTCTGCTGGCTCCAAAGAAGAAGCATTATGGTGGAGAGGTTAGGAAAGGAAATAGCAGGGAAGTATAGTGAAAGATAAATATATTAGGGACCCTGTATCCCCAAGGTTGTACCTCCATGGGCCACCCAGACACACTTAGCAGCATGCTTTATTAACCTACCAGGTGTATCTTAATCCAGTGAAGTTGACTAATTAGCATTAATGGCCATAATCCACACCTTGTCAACTTCACACCCAAACATATCTCCTTAAACTGTACCTAGTCTCCAAATGAAGGGCAATAGCAAATTCATAATTCCAGTTAACATAATAAAACTATTCCTGTTCAACTGGAAATACAGTCATTCCTTTTCCAATGTCTCAACAGTTCTCACATTTTTGGATGTCTAAGTCTAAGTCTTTTCTGAGACTCAAGCAACCTCTTAACTGTGAACCTATAAAAATAAAAAACAAGGTACATATTCCCAAGGCACAATGGCAGAAAGTGAATATTCGCCTTCCAAAAGAAAAAAATAGAAAAAAGTTTATCTGGCAAGAAAATATTAATTCTTGTATTCCCATGTCCAACATCAAGGCACATGGTGATAAGATGTGAGTTCAGGAGAGCAGTGCTGATTGGAATGCGGCAGTGAAGACATGGCTCAAGAGGTTCTGGTTGGGAACAAAGACCTCATTGCCATTTGGATGAAATACCAAGCATGTTACACTGGAAAAAAAGGTCTACTTTTTTCCCAGGTCCTAAGACTTTTCAGGAAACTAAGATTAAGGGCAGTGGACTAATTGACTTGGAGGAGGATTTTTCAAGCTAGCCCAGCATCTAGAGTGTGCCAGTGGGGTGACTACTTTTAGCCAGATTTATGATGAGAATAGGAGGCAAAAGGCAGAACAAATATGCTTAGTTTGTGGTGGTCAGGAAGCAGGGAAACAGTGCAGAGAGAAACAGGCTAAGACTATATATCCCTCAAAGTCACACCTGCATGACCCACCAGCCATACCCAGAGATGTGCTTTCCTAATCAATTAGGCATCTCTTAATTCACTAATGCTGACAAATCAGGACTAATGGCCACAGCAGGGGTTGACACAGTTTTTGCTAGTATCAAAGTAAAAGAGGAACTTTTAGAGACGTATTTTCATTTTTTTTTGTTTTGTTTTTCCATTTGTTTTGTGGTACAGGTGATGAAACCCAAGGACCAACTCCTGCTAGGCAAGCACTCTACCACTGAGCTATGTATGCAACCCATTGTTTTCAATGAGGAAGGCAAACAATGTACGTAGGAACAAGCTTTGCCTTTACTGAAGGTGGCTGGTCTGAGACCACATTTTTTACAAGAGGTCCTTTGCTTCAATATTAACTAAGAGGGCTGGGGCTATAGCTCAGTGGAATAAGTGCCTGCCTGGCAAGCGCAAGGTCCTGAGTTTGATCCCCAGTAATGCAATATTAACTAAGAGCAATCTCCCAGAAACACAGTGCTCTATATCAGTAGTAAATAACAGGACCAGACAAGACCTGTTGAGTCTGGCCACAAGAGCAAACATACTGTGACATTTGCTGTGTTCTTAGCAATAGGCTAGACAGAACAGATAATTGAAAATAATGACAGATCCGTACATTTACAGAGCAAGGGCTCAGAGAAAAAGAGAGAGAGAACCAGATGTAAAGAGAGAGAGACAACCAATGCGCAGCTCTAGTGAGACCCTTTGTCTATGTCACAGCATTACCAATGGCAGCAGGGTGGAATCACATGGGAGAGAACCAATTTGAATGGCTTGATTCCCTGGAATTCTTTTTTGAAACTGCATTGTTATCATGATGACCACAGAAAATAAGAGGAAGCACCTGTGTATTTCCAAGGGAGTTTATATCGGCTGTATTAGAGGTTTCTTTGTTGCTGGGGCACAATGACCAACCTAGAAGTTAAAAGAGAAAAGCTTTATTTTAGTTTATAGTTTGTAGAGGTTTCAGTCCCTAGTCAGCTGGCTCCAAGGCAGGGTAGCATGGCAGAGGGAGATGACAGAGGAGAAACTGTCCATGGCAGACAGGAAGTAAGTTTCCCTTTCTCTCTTTATTCCATTCAGTCTACAGGACTTTTGGTGGGGCCAATCCCACCCAGGCTCAGTCTTCTGTCTTCAGTGATACCATTCGTCCATATCCAGAGCTGTGCTAATCCAATCAGTGGACTAAACCACACTCTCATAATCTATATTCACATACTTTAGATTCAGCCACTCCCAAATCTCCACTTACAAGTTGATGAGACTTTGGGGTGACATCGAGATACAAGCCATAGCATCTCTGTGGACCCTAGGCCTCATTATCAATCTTTTCCTTCCTCTAGGATGTGTAGAAACAAAATAGAGCATTCTGGCTACTTGGAGGCAAGGTACTCAACAGCGTACATATATTGATAAATAATTTTAATTCACATTGAAATGTTTTTTAAAAACTGTAAAATCAAATCTGGTTCTCTCTCAATAAAACATGCAGAAGCCAAATTGGTGGAGGTAATATTAATAGGTAGTATTTATACCCTTTCAATTTATTCAACCAATGATTGAAGGCCTCATTAACATATATCAGGTGCTATTGTAGATAGTTGGATATGACAACAGGGCCTTCTGCTTCCATGGAGTTTACAGTGTAGACAGGAAGGTTGTTGATGAACAAACCAATGCTTACATTTTATAATGCCTTCTTGTGGTATGTGCCACAGAGCAAACAAGGTGGGAAGACAGAGGGTAACAAGGAGCCACTTAGCTCAGGTGGTCAGTGAGGGCCTCCTAGGAAGGTGACCTTTTAACATGAACATCACAAGAGATGATGAGGCAGATATGTGATGAAGTGCTCTACAGCCAGATTTCTAGAGTAAGAATCATGATTCTCTATGAAGCTGGTTGAGTCTCTGGAACTTTCTGTGCATTAGGTTCCTCTTCCATAAAGTGGAAATATTTGCAATTGCTTCATAATGTCACTAGGATTTTATTTGGCTGGTCATTTTGGAGATCTAAGAGCATGGAATTGGCATGTGGCAGCTCTAGTGAGACACTTTGGCTATGTCACAACATTACCAATGGCACCAGGGTGGAATCACATGGGAGAAGCAGAGAGCACACAGCAAGAGAGGAGCCAGAGTGTGGTTTGGGGGCCAAGCTCGCCCTTCTGTAACAACTCACCCTTGGGCACTAACTCCTTCCATAAGTTGCATGCTACCTACTTCCTAGGGTTGTGGTCCAAGCAATGTCATTGCTTTCCATGAAGCCCTGTCTTCTGAAGGCTCCACCCCCTCCACATCCCCACTGAAGATGAAACCTCCAGCGTATGAACCTTTGGAAACAAACCTTGTCTCAATTACCAGAGCAACTGAAGAGCCCAACGCAAAGACCCGTTTCCTGCATGCTTTAACATCTCAAAATCAAGAACATCTCACAATGAACAAGGGACTTAATTCAGCGGTACCCGTGCAGCAGTCCTGATTAATGATGGTCACTGAGTGCTCCTGAGCTGAAACTGTCACCCTTCAAGGTAAGGGGACAGGACACCTGCAGCCACTTCACGCTACAAACCATGCCAGGATCATTGCAAGAAAATAAACCACAAATCCTGATAGTGGGAAAATGTTCTCTGTGACACTCAGTAGTAAGATCCAGGAAGCCCAGTTACCCAAAACTGAGGAGAAATTTCTGGAACTGGAATCCTAGAGAACCTAGCAAGTATACTGTGATGATCAGTTCATGACTCTGACACTTATTTTATAGAAAAACTTGGGCTTGGAGACAAGTGCATCAAAACAGCCTTCAAAAATGTAAAGGAGTTTCAGTCATGGTTTAAATAATTTATTTTACTTGCATTTTCCTTTTATGTGGGAACAAGTGTGAGCTCTGACTTTAGAAACTACATCCAAATAGGGTCACCTTTCAAAAAGAACAAAGTAAAAATTCAAAGTGATGAGAAAGCAGTGTTCATATTGAATTGGCAGTGTTTTTTTCTTCTTTAGTGACTCATAAAATAATAATGAGCGCATCTTACAAAGGATGCATCTTAGCCTCAATGAAGTGTTGCTAAGCTTTTTAGAATAGTGCCAGGGAGTAATAAACTTTCAATAAGCACTCACACACTCAGGGGATAACCTACACTCAGAAATTTGGGATTTGGGGAATAGCAGAGGCCTTTGTATCTTGTTCCGACAAAGACCTCCATAGGTCCCCACACTGCCAAGGGTATGCGGTGGGCAGAAGGTGTTATGTAGGATTCCCAGGCTGATGAGCCATGGCAGGTTCCCCATTCCTTTGTCTCCTGAGGCAGCTCTGAGCAGACAGTATGCTTCTAGTACAGCCAAGAGGATCAGGGATGTGACCCCAGAAGAAAGAGGAGCTGGGGGTTCCTGGAGCCAAGACAAGTCTCCCGTCATGCCACTGTCAAAAGCACCTAGTGCTGCCCCAAACCTAGAAACCATATCTGAGAAAGAAAACACTGGGAGAACTGCATAGTTGTATGATTTATTTTTATTTTTTTTATTTTTTATTTTAGAAACATAAAAGTACAAAAACATATTGACAAACAGACACCAATTAGCATAAAAAATAGTACAATCACAACTAATCTATAGACAAGGTGATATGGTCTCAACAATGGTTATTGCTATATCCACTGATATCTTCGAATTGTAAATGTATGAACCCATATACAGACATGCAAATTTAGTCAGACAGTTAATCCTCTCAACAACAGAAAAAACACAAAAACCAAAAATCCAAAGACAAGAAACAAAACAGGCAAACAACAACAACAGCAACAACATCAACAACAACAAAAAACACCGCTTGTTGCTGCTTTACATATTGATATCT
>PVLD010000520.1:80499-275003 GCA_004027595.1 Dinomys branickii | reverse complement strand
AATAAGAAGAATTGAGAGAAAAATTATGAGAAAAATTAAATCAAGGCTACAAAGATCAGGTTGGGTTTTTCTGAAGCCAATAAATGAAAAGAAAAGCCCAGATAACCTGTGGGTAAAACAAAAAAGGATGCTATGAGGAAACACAGCTTTTAAGAAGCATTAGATGAGACTTCCAGGAAGAGAGAAGAAAGGGAAGGGGCAGAGAAACAGCCTCTCTGATATGTGGAATCCAGCCACTGGGATACAGCAGTGTGAGCAAAGGAAGGAGGTGGGGTGCAAGGACCTGAAGCAGGAACTAGGGTCCACGAGGGGAGGGAAAAGATGGACAACAAAGTGGAGGAGGAAAGTGACAAGCTGTGCTTTCCTCCTGAGCCCCAGCTCACAGCGTGGGAGGGGCAGCATGAACCTGCAAGGCACAGTCACTGCCAGAGGCTCCAAAGGCCTCCACCAAGAAATGCACTAGTGGAATGAAGAGCAGATGCTGTGGACTGCAATGGCTGGTGAGTTGTTCAAGTTCAGACTCCCCTGGGAGAGGGAAATTGGTCGGTAGCCATTTTGGAGAGGGGCTAATGGAAGGCAGAACTCAGAACATCTGTGGGGTTGGCTCCATCTAGCAGCTCCAAGTGTCAGGGTGAGGCACAATCAAGTTCAAGCTGGCAGATGGTCAGGGAGCCAAGTCCAAGCTGCCAAGGACCAAGTTCAAGCAAAAAGGAGCTGGCAGGAGTCACCTGGAATGTTGTGGCCTGCAAAACTAGAGTCCCAGCCTCATAGACAGAAACCAGAAGTAGCCTGAACTTCAGTAGAACTAAAGGGCTGGGTTTGCTGGGATTACCTACAAACACCCGCTGGCTTTCTGGGATCAGTTAGCATGGATCTGGGCTCTGTCTGTCCCCTCTGTCAGCCGGAGACAGCAGAGACACACTGTGAAGTGGACTTTGTTTCTACTTTTCTTTCTTTCTTTTTTTACTTTGTGGTTTTCTTTTCTCTTTTTCTTCATTGTTTGTGCTCGTTTTTACATGATGAGAACATTGTTCCTAGTATTTTGGTTTTTGTTTGTTTTGTTCTGTTCTTGCTTCTGTTCCTTCTTTCTTTCCTTTCTGTCTCTTCACCAGTTGCTAAAGTTTGCATAATCTTCCTTTGTCCTCAAGCCTTGCTTCGAATCCTGACGATTCTCGATACTAGCAATAAAGATACGTACAATAAACAATTTACAGCAATGCAGGAATGAAACCGAAAAAAAAAATAGAAAATGAGAAGACACAAAAGCAAGATGCAACTCCAGACTTGCAGCTTGCCAAAGGCAAACCCAGGGGGCGATGAGGTGGAACAGTTTGATCGTCAACTGCCTGGACTCTCTGGAATGGTAACAGTGAAAGTAACCAAGCAAATGAATGAATGAGAAAAGAAAAAAATGGGAAATAATTTCTCAGGTAACTTCAGAGATGATGGCCGTAATGAAGGGCATGATTAGTAAATCTAGAGAAGATACAGATTTTTTTAAAAATCCAGAAGAGCTTAGGAAAATGATGGAAACCATGAATGCTCAACATAGGGAAGAAATGGAATCCGTGAAACAAATGCAATCAGACATCCAGGAGGTTAAAAATTCTATTGAAAGTATATGCAGCAGAATGAACCTATGTGAGGACAGAATATCATATCTAAAAGACAGGGTTGTAGTTACTGATCGTGAGAAGAAAGATTTCTTAAAAATAGCAAGGGACCCATGAACAATCAATTCAACTGCTGCTAGATGATGCAAAGAAGAAACATAAGATGATCAGGGTCAGTGAAAAAGCAGGAGATAGCACAAATGACATAAAAAAGATGTTCACAGAAGTAATGGCAGAAAACTGTTCAAGCATAGAAAAAAGAACTTGACATACAGATAAGTGAGGCTTAGTCATGATCCAAAAAAAATCTACCCCAAGGTGTATAATAGTTAAGATTTCAGAAATTCAACTCAAGAACTGTATATTAAAAGCTTATAGAGAAAAGAAAAAAATCACCTGCAAAGGAAAGCCCAAAAGAATTACAGCAGACTTCTCAACACAAACACCTACATCAAGGGGAACTTAGAGTAATGTATTTCAAGCCCTAAAACAAAACACCCTACAACAGATGGATGTATCCTGCAAAACTATCTTTCAAATTTGATGGAGAAATAAGATACTTCCATCACAAAGAACACCTAAAGAAATTCAGGACCACAAAACCAGGGCTTCAAAATGTTCTAGAGGAAATTCTAGAAAAAAGATAACAAAGACTACAACTCCATGAAGCCCAAAGAATGATTCCACCATTCCTCACAAAGAAAACTGAGGCCAAGAATTGTGAACTCCTCCATTTTCTTTTGTTGGCACCTCAGATTTGCTGCTGTCTTTGCACATGTCCTGTCTGGGACATGCACTCTTGTCACACTTACTGGATCCTGCTGGGCTCTCCTTTCACAGCCTTCAGGGCTCAGTGAAGCCCCATGATGACCTTCTCACACTTTTAGTCCTGGGTTTGTTCTATAGTTTGTTTTACTCACCCTCCAAGAAGTCTGAAGTTTCCTTGCTCTAAAAGGAAAAAGCTTTCTCTTCAATCTGTTCTCTGATGCCAAGCTTCTTGGAAAAGCACTGTGCATTTTTACCCTAACCTCTCATTGGCTTCTTGACTCTCTGCACTGTTGTATCTCAGCTCACAACTCCATCCAAAGACTCCCAAAAAGATCTCTACGTGTATTTTATAATAGTACCATACTGTTTTGTTACTCTAGCTTTGTAGTATGTTTTGAAGTTAGATATTGTGAATCCTACAACATTATTCTTTGATAAATTTCATTGGTGTATTGATTGGAATTGTGTTGAGTCTGCAGATTGCTTTTGGAAATGCAGATCAAAACTACATTAAGATTCCATCTCAGACTGGTCAACATGGCTATCATCAAGAATACACCAATAGATGTTGGTGACAATGCAGGAGTAGGTAACTTATATACTGTTAGTAGGTTAGTAGGTAACTTATATACAGTAACTTATATACTGTTCATTGGGAATATAATATGGGACAAATACTATGGAAATCAGTATGCAGGCCCCTCAAAAAAACTCTGAAAATAGAGCTATCATTTGATCCAGCTATATCACTCCTCTGTATTCACCCAAAAGAATGAAGTCAGCATATTAGAGAGATACTTACAAACCTATGTTCATTGTGGCAACAACTATTAGCTAAGCTAGGAAGCACACTAGGTGCCCATGAATTGATAGATGTATAAAGTAACAATGGTATATGCATCTACACAATGGGGTTTTAATTAGCCATAAAGGAGAATTAAATCCTATATTTTACAGGAAAATGGATGGAAGTGGGTGGAACAGATTTTAGCAAAATAAATCTGTTATGGATTTTATTTAGATGTCCCCTCAAGGCCTCATGCAATCATAGGTGGGGCTTTTCCAGAGATGGCTGAATCTAGAGTGTGTGACTGATTCATGATGCAATGCTAGAATTAAGGATGCTAGAATTAAGGGTGGGTGTTTACTAGATCAGTGTAATGATTTGTTTGGCACTGCCCTAATCCCAATAGCCTAGGCAAAGTATAAAATGGACAGAAAGAAGCTGCTAAGGTCTCTTGCTTGCTTTGCTACCTTCTGCCCTCCATGAACTATTTCCCTTCTACAATGCCTGTCTGCCATGCTACCCTGCCCGGGAGCCAGCCAATTATTAGCTAAAACTTCTATAAACTTTGAGTCAAATAAGCCCTTTCTCCTTTAACTTTGAGTGATGTGTATTTTGTCTCAACAGTGAGAAAAGTAACTAACACAAAGTCAAGCTCAGAAAGATAAATATTACATATTTTCTCTTATTTGTGGAATCTAAGGGAAAATGGAGGGGTGAAGAGAGTGGGGAAAGAAGGAGAGACAGAGACAGAAAGAGTCCTAAAGTAGAAGAGAGAACACTAGGAAATATGTGGGCAAAGGTGCTAAAGGTATTATAACTTTTATTTTTGTCACCTCTAAAATTTATAACTTCACAATTCAGTTAGGTAGTGGATACCTTTCACATTAGGATCTCAGCCAAAACTTTCCCTTTTCCATGCTATTCTACCTTGCCTGGATGAGGAGATGGCAACAGTACAGTGCATTAGGGTTGGCTCTAAGGTGTGCTTGTGAAACAGACCAGTGTATGACTAAGAGGTAAGCACATGCATGGAAGCTCTAAGTGGCACATGAAATGAAACTCCCAGCTAGTAAAACGCCGAGGCAATAGGATCAACTTCAGGAAGATCACACCAGGCTGGGAGAGTGGGCAGAAAATGGAGCGAATGTTCAAGGACAAAACAGCAGATGCTTTCAGGACAAATAATCCAAACCTCTGAGCAAATGGCCTCCCATGTGCCATCATGAGCCTATTGAAAGATGGGCTTTGGAAAAGCTCAAATTTGCACACAGAATAAGGCTCCTATGTACAGTTCTATGTTTTTCAGAATTTTTGCATGGTTGAACTAAGGTTCTTTATCTTCACTGAAGTTCTTTATTCTTCCTTTCAGTGAATGACAGAAGCCTTGAATTTTGAAACCAAATCTTGGGACTGGGCTTTATAGCAAGAATTTACCTTTGGTCCATATTTTCACGTAGGGGCTGGGGATATAGCTCAGTGGAATAAGCGCCTGCCTAGCAAGCACAGGGTCCTGAGTTCGATCCCCAGTAACGCCAAAAAATATATATATATATTTTCATGTATATTTGTAACTGAGATAATGTTTTTTAAACCTAAATCTAATATTCTTTGTGCTGACTCCTTAAAAGCTATTTATTACAGATATGCTAAAATACTTTCCCTTTTATTTCTATTAGATGTATGTGTATATCTTTTCCCATGTATTTCTCTTTACTACCCACATGTATGTGATAATACAAATATGTAATTACTTGAGGTGTTATTAAGTCTCCAGTAGACTGTACTTTTTCATCTGAGAAAGGGAAATAGCTGGTTTTGGATTGCTGTTACAATTTCCACTAATAAAAATATGTGCCCTTCAGACAGGAATTAGATAAGCAGCTTGTTTCTGCAAAAGTTGATCTGCAGCCAGTCTTGCACAAACTCATTTCATAAATATTTCTCTCTCCAGAAAAAATTGAGGAAATGGATGGATAGACTCAAAATTTTCCAGGAGAGTACCAAGGACTCAGCTCGTGATTTTCTCATGGGGAAAGCTTCCATCTGTTCCCTACAAGAGTTTAACTTTACTTTGCTTCATATTTCTTAATCAGGACCTTGGGGTTTCTGCATGAGATCAAATATTTTTCTGATTTCACTATTTTATTAAAATATTATATTTATTTTAAAGGTGAAGTATCTCATTTATAGTACTACTTTAGGATAGAGAAAATGTTGTGTCACAAAGATTTCATGACATCTCTGAGGCTGTATATTTATATATCTTTAGAATGTTATGATTTTGTATTGTCTAAGTTTCCATTCAGTTTCTCTGCCTCCCTGATAAACCTTCTTGAATCTTTTCATTACTTCTCATTTAATTCTCATGCCTGGCCGATGAAGGTCACATTTATCAGATGTGATAAATGTGATCAGATGCACTGCTTACCTCTTTTCTTTGATTTCAATATTGTGCATGACTATAAATCAATGAGAGTATTTTTCAAAATGAATAGGATTTGAAGATTGTTCGAGAAGAAACCCAAAAACCTTTTGAACAGTGTAAGTAACACTGGAACAAACACATAACTTTTTCTGCTGAATCTTTTGAATATATAAGTGGTTTTGAATATATAAGTACATTACATTTGAATAATCTTTTGAATATATAAGTATATTACATTATAATGTATACAATGTAATACATACATTATTCACATTGTTCATTGTCCCATTTCATACTTTGCATTAGTATACTATCCTGTGTCTTTGAAATAAACTTTCTTACTTTGCTATTTATCTAAAAACTTTCCTAACAAAAATGAGAATTAATTTTCAGCTCTCTTGTTTTTCTCCATTATATTCTAACATTTAAATATGGAAAATATAAAAGTGACTATGTGACATTTAATCTGAAATATCAACTTGATTGGATTGAGAGTGGCCCTGGAAATTAGTAAAGCACAGTTCTGGGTGTGTCTTGGTGAGCTGTGGAGGCACGACCTTGGGTGCTGTATCTGATCCCTTGCCCCATCCTCTCCAGCCCTGTTCCTCTGCCATGTGAGTGTTTTTGCTCTGTCACAACCTCCCCCCATCATGTTCCTGCCTTGGCATCAGGGTCTTGGCCTAGCCCCAATCTCCTAAATAAGTAGACAGCAAGCTATCTCACTTAAGAGACAAGTGGTATGATTATAGGGCTCCAGGAAGTTCAAAACCCTCCAGAGGAATTTATGATTCCTTGGGGGCTGAGACAAAGAACTTTTCCAGGCAGCGCATATTTATTTGGTTTTTAAACAAAGGAAGAGGATACTGAGGCAAGCGCAGGAACTGAGAAGGTCTGTGAGAGTCGGTTGAAAGACTTTTCCATGTAGTAAATTTTGCCAATTAAGAAAACGGTCTTATCTTTAAGGTTGGCAGCTTTATCACTCTGGGGTAGGGGTGTCAGCTGCCGGTGTCCTTGGTTGCCTGGCTGTGGTTATCTTAACTTGAGAGCACTATGTATCCGCTCTTTTCCAGCACAGCCAGAGGTTCCTGTGTTCAGCAATTTAACCCAGTGCAGCCCAGTCTCCAACACTTTGGAGTAGTCAACCATGGACTGAATCTCCTAAAACCACAAGCCACAATCTCATTAAACCTTATGTCCTGTAAGCTGTGGGTCTCAGATGTTGTATCCCAGAGACAGGAAAGCTGACTAATATGCCCATAAGATTTTTTTTTCATTAGAGGAATTTCTTGTGTTAAATTTTTTTAAATGCCTGGACCCAAGAATTTATTATGCTACATTATTTGTTTAGAACTTTTAAAATTTTCTACTGTTCTCAGAAAAAAAAAAGCAACAAAGAAAGTCCATATGAAGATACTTCCGATTCCCAGGTGAAAGGTGGTTTTCTTAATAACATTTCTTTTCTAATGGGCTTCTGTAATTTTCCATCACAAATTAGTATTCAAGGTCCTTTCAAGCGGATGCATATTTCATATGCTCTAAATACAAGGTTGAACTTAGGTTAGGGGAGGAAACCAGCACAAATAACTCTGTATGCTCGCATTTTTTTGCTCCAAACATTTTTACATGAGAAAATCAGGTTAAAAAAAATCAACCTTGAAGGAGAGAATGAGGAAGTTGCAGAAGAACCACACCCAGTCTGAGCCAAAGGTATGCATAGAAAATAAGCCAGTCTTCCCTGCCTGTCTTAATGAAAAGCCAGGGCAGGAAATTGGGCTCTTTGAATAGATGGGTAAGAATCACCCTCCCCACCAATGCATTTTGAAGACAGTGAGTCCCTGTAGCCCGGTAAGATAGCTAATAACACTACCCCTGTACTTTACAGAGGAGAAAACTGTATTTCAGGTCTCTTGTAGCACCAGTTGGGGAATTGGACAGCTGCCAGAGTGAGTCATGGTCCAGATGCTCAATCCTGCAGCCACAAGGACCTAAGAAAATTACCCAATGCTTTTGGCACTCTGCCCCCACTCCCCTTGAAACTTTAATAATATATGCTGACAAATAACTGCATCGGACTGATGATTAGATAAATATATATGCTGTTGAACATTTCTTTTCAGTATTTCATCCATCATTCTCATTTCAGTACTGAATTTCAACTCTGGCCTGTGGTTCCAAACTGAGGAAACATTGGCAAGAATGGTGGAAGTGGGCAGTTCTCCCACCCAGCAGGACCATATTTCTCACAAAATAGTCAAAAATTGAAATGTGCTGTTACCTCATCTCTTAAAATTAAAGGTAAAATTGAGGAAATCTACCACCAGGGGGCAATGTACATCTTATCACGTGTTCAGAACCAGAAGTAACAAATTAAATTGGTGGCCAGCAGCCATATTTTGTTTGATTCTAATGGTTTGTTGGCTTAGTCGTTTGAAATGGGAGCCAGCATTTAATAATCAGATGTCGCCACATAAAAATATCGATTTTCATTTTTTTCTTGGAAAATCAGATCTAGCACTTACTGGCTCTGCATTTCCTCAGGCTAACAATTGGCTGTGGCTGGATCCAGCCACCCCATTTGCATAGCGGGCTGCTCCAGTCATTCACACAATTTGTCGGGTTACCTGCCTGGCCCCTGGGACATCTTCAGTCTGTGAGCTCCTCATCCAATCCGGTTATGACACAAAGGATGGTGACAAGAAAAATGACATGCACAAACCTGACCTTTTAAGAGTAAAAAAGATTAACTTTGTCACTTAAAAAAGACACTGCATCAATGCCATCTGTAATACAGCAATTAATACACTAATTAGACATTAATATAGCGCTAAAAAAATTTTAATGACCAAACTTCATGTATAATTGGGCATAAATCTCATGAGTGTTTAATTGCTAAATTTTTTTGTGTGTGTGTGGTACTGGGGATCGAACTCAGGACCCTGCGCTTGCTAGGCAAGCACTTATTCCACTGAGCTATATCCCCAGCCCCTAATTGCTAAAATTAATTTATTCTAACTCAGTTTTTATCATCTGTGTGAAATAGAAATTTGCATATTCATCCTGAATCCACACTGTGGAGGAGCCAAGACCCTTTTATCCTTCCAACAGTATTAGGGTTTTTGGATATTGTTTGTGTGTTTTGTTTTTATTTTTTCCTGTACTGGGCACTGAACCCTGGGCTTCCTACGTGATAAACAAGAATTCTTACCACTGAACTATATCCCTAACCCTTTTATGTTTTATTTTGAGACAAGGCCTTGCTAAGTTGCCTAAACTGGCCTAGAACTTATCCTCTTGCCTCAGCTTCCTGAGTTTCTGGAATTAGAGGTATCGGCCACACTATATAGTCAACCACACTATATATTTTGTTACTTCAAACCAATTTGGCATCTGGTCATTACTGCAGGTAAAAGCAGGAATTATACAGCTGTCCCAAGGAGCTTCTTTAGACTGCTGCTCAACTCCTGACCTACTTCATTCTCCTAGCAGCCGGAAGACGCTGTTGGAGGAAAGAAAGGGAGCCTGGTCCTCATTCTTGTCTTCTCCTTGCTGTTCTGTGAATTCACTCACAATCACAAGCAACCAGAGGTTGCTCAAGGACTTGCAAGTGAAATCTCCATGGACTTGGAAGTGAAGATATTTTTCCTGCCTGACTCTCAGACTGTCCTCACCATTTAGGGTAAAACAAATTGCTATTTCATAGAGAAGCTACTGTTGTTTTTCTGAAGTGGTCTGAGGCAGAAGACAGTTCTAGCTTTTGGTCAGAAAAGTTTGGTTTGAGTTATTACTGTTATTTACTGAGTACCTCAGACAATTTACTATTACTTATATGCTGAGATTCATTCTTCTCAACTACAAAATGTGGATAATACTTTTACCCTTACTACTTCCTAAAAAAAAGTAATTATGTTACTGCAAACAAAATAATACATACAATGAACACAAAGTGTAGGGCAGTTTAGAAAATGGTTCTAAAGCAAACTGAGCCAGCATGTCCGTTTCTC
The DNA here is from genome assembly GCA_004027595.1 of Dinomys branickii. NCBI lineage: Eukaryota > Metazoa > Chordata > Mammalia > Rodentia > Dinomyidae > Dinomys > Dinomys branickii. Next base: position 265,409 of record PVLD010000520.1, on the reverse strand, counting down.
TAATTCTGATGATTTAGTAGCTAGGATGCATAGAACAAGGTCCACACTCTCACAGTGAAAAACTTTTAGCCAAGAAGAGTTAGTGAGTTCTTAAAATGCTGCCAGCTATCTGGTGTTAACTTTAGAGACGGACATAGACTCTGAAATGCACCAGACCATGGGACTCTTGTTATGGAATCTTTCTTTGATCAGTAATTGAATAGGCAGATTGAACTTTAGAAATATGTCTTCCTAATACAGTATCTCTACCAGCTTGACCATAATCAAACAAAAGTTGGATGTTAAAGAATGAGAGGGAGTGGTTCAAGGATTATCAAAATAATTAGTCCTTCAGACTGATTTTTTTTTTAGTTAAAACTCAGACCAAAAGAATAGCTTTTCTTGCATGGTGTTTAATATGTAATCATAAATGTAGCAGTATCAAAGTACAACCATAGCAAAACACAGTTTGTTGCATTGCTGGGAAGCACAGAGCGCACGTTTCACGGCCCCCACCCATTTTGAACATGTAAGGAGACTGAAGCATGTCATCTCAGACTAGGGTAACGTATGAAATGATTCCTGTTGGCAAAGGCTGATCTTCAAAAGTTATTGCTGAGATTTTTACTTTTGATTTTTGAAATCCAGGAAACCTGCCATGTTCTGAAAAAACACATAAAATTAACTGGAGAAAATTCCATTCTATTTGGAATCTCAATCATGTTGGACTTTCTGAGCTAGCAAGGTGAGACAGATGAACCGATGTGACAGAGGACCTGGCCGTGTCTCTCTCTGGGTCCTCTGTGCCCTGCTTGGCACCATGAAGCTGGGCAGGGAAGAAGCCTGCCTTGCCCCACGGCAAGGTTGGGGGCTGTCTGCTATAACTGCCTTTCCTCCTCTGGTTGGAACTACTTCCCAAGTGACCACTCCCCCAAAGGGTTAGAAAGATAAAAATAAAATATCACATTCACATCTGATTCATTTTTATGGTAGAACTGAAATGCCGCTGGACCTTTCGTTAAGTCATGAAATTACTCTGGAGTTTTCGTTTATATTGTTTATCTGATTCCTCTCTTTCCCTCAGGCTTCACAGCCCATCACAGCCTTTCCAGCTTACGCTTCAAAAGGTATCCAAGTTTGTCCGCCTTTCTCCATTTCCATCATTAGTCCAGTCCATCATCACCTCTCACCTGCAATGTCAACAAAAGCTTCCAGCATCCGCGGTGCCGCCTTTTGTCCTTTCCAGCGTCCTCTTCACAGTAGCCCTCGGATGAAATGACTCCCCTGCTGAAAATCCTCCAGAGGCCCCAGTTATACAGCCTTGCTGGGTGTTTCAGTCACTTTCCTCATTGCTGGGATAAAAATACTTAATACCCACAGCTGAAGGGAAGAAAAGTTCATTTTGAATCATGCTTCAGCCCATAGGGGGCTTTTCATTCCGAAGTTGGACAGCCTGGCAGAGGCGCATGGCGGAGGAAAGGGGCTCCCGGCATGGCGGGCAGGAAGCAGACAGAGTAAAGATAGGAGGCAGAGAGGAAGATATACTCTCTCAGGTCTTGTCCCCAGTGACCCAGACTTCTGATGAGATCCCATCGCCTAACAGAAAATCAGTTGTAAGCCTCCAAATCCAGTCACTGTACAAACACATGAGCCTTTGGAGGCCATTTTGGAACTAAACCATAACATGAGGCACTTCCGGTCTTCATTGCTTATTGTGCACTAACTCTGCTCACCTTATTTCTGCTACTGAACGGTGCTAGATGTACCTTCTGCTTGCTATCCCCCCTGCCCTGAGCGGCCTCTTTAGTCATCCTAGGCTCACTTTAATATTGACTATTTAAAGCAATCTTTTGCAGTTCAGGCTAAGGTCTTGCTCTCCGACCCTGGGTACCCACTATCACATCATGCTGCATTTTCTCCATGAAATTACTGTGTTCATCCCTTTGCTTACATGCTTGTTGATATTTCTGCCCCCATATGCTGTGAGCTGTATAAGTAGAATCTTTCTGTTTTGATCACAGCTGTTTTTATAGCATGTACAACATGCCACACCTTGTAAGGATTCGAAAACTGTTGCTGAGTAAATAAACAAAAACTTGCTTCTGCTTTCAAGATAGAACACTTCTCAATTTTATACAAAATTTAAAGTTTAACCACTATGACTTGTCACCTTGTCCTATTATACTAAGGGCGGGTAAATTTTATATATTGAATCCCTTATTTGGGGCTTTAATTGATAGACCCAGGCTCCATAGGAAACTTCAAACTGACTACATTTTCATTGAATGTATTGTTTTTGAACTTATAAAAAATTTGAAAAAATATCAAAAGCACTCTTCTAAGAGAGTCAACAATATTAACATTTTACTAGATTTTCAGCTTTTCTTCTTTCTTTGTCTCTGTATACCTATACACACACACACACACACACACACACACACACACACACGTTAATCTACATCAGTATTATAACAATGACTTTAAAATAGCAGATCTGTTTCTAGTATTCCTGCATAGTTATTAGCAGGCATTATTCATAACCGCTGACTTTTTCACATGGGGGATAGATTTGTATTGACAGAGAGACAGATTTCAATAGAAATCTTTTGGTAATTTTGGTGTAAACTTGAATTCACCCTACCAGTGTAGACCCCAAACAGAAAAATGTATTAAGCTCAAAGCCCTGAATAATGGAATTTACCACTGTCAGAAAACTGAAATTCTGAAACACCGTTTTTCTTCTTTCAGTATAAGGAATATATATGTGTCTATAAATCATCATCGTCACTGCCATCACCCCATCGGTCCACAGATACTTTAAACTGTTTTGTTCTGAACAGTACAAATATTAAAGGGAAGAAATTAATGTGTTTATGAGATGACAAAAAATTGAAATTGAAGCAAAAAGTTAATGTTAAATTTGGGTAATGTTTTTAAATGACCACAGAGAATTAAAGGAAAAAAATTCAGAACTAAAATTTCATCTGTACTTTTAGTTTGATGAGGCACTAATACCTTCTGGAAAAACACAGTCCAGATATTTCCAGTAGGGAGAGAGTCCATGGTAATTTTTTTAGTTATAGATTATTTAGGAGGAGTTTTCCCCTGGCAAGTTTCATCAACTAATCATACTTTTGCACAGGTTAAAACAAGGACTACTTTGGTGAGGGAGGTGGTCTAGCAAAGGAATCAAAATAAGCCAACCTGGAATTTGAAATCCTGTATGATAATTGATAAGGACAAGAGCACATAAATTACATCTCAAGATTTTAATGTTGGATTTGCCACTAATTAAATGATATGCACTTGATTGCTTAACCAGTGAGATAATTACATATAGCTGTAAAATGTACTCATTCATTCATCTGCCCACCATGAGCAGTGTTCCTTTCCCTCTCAGCTGGCTACTAGGAGCTGAGAATAACGGGATGAAATACCTCCATTCCACTCCTGCCATCAAGTGCCCTTCTTAGAATCTTTTGACTCTCAAAAGGCTCTCTCCAGGATAGGGTGGAGTTAAGCATATAGGAAAAGACACAAAACAATCAGAAGAAAAGATACTAATGTGTCCACAGAGTCTTGGCAAATACAAGGATTAACGGAAACTACGGATTGACAATAGGCGTCAGGAAACTCTGCCTATGAGATGTGAATAGCGCAGCACAAGTGGTTTTCCAATCTGAGCACTATGCAAGTACTGGTGAGCAGTTATGGGCTGACACCGGTGCCCAGCATCCCTTGTCAAGCCTCATGTCCTACACCAGAGGGGACAGGGAAGCTCTGTCTGTCTCTGTGCAGGGGCATTTTCTTCCAATTTGCAGGAAGACACAGCATATGGTACTTGTGTTCTCTGGACCCAAAAGTATGCTCACAAAACTAATATATATATAGATAGATATATTTAAGGAACATATCATGGTGCTGATATTCTGCACTCCACCAAATTTCTTACACGTACAGAATCAGAGAGTATATTTTTAAGATTTCCAATACATATTGTGTATCTACTGTGTCTTATAATAAGACACAACAATATTTTTTATTTTATGGCAAAAAAGTAAAACAAAATTTCATAACAAAATGGTAGAATAACAATAGTTAAAACGTTGCATATTTTTATCTTTTAAATAGTTACTCAGACTAAAAGATATGGGCATAAAAAATTCTCCAATTGATATTAGCACAAATCTTTCTTTCCAAAGAACTAAGAGACACTAATAATATACTAACTTGCACTTTTTCCCTTTTCCCTTCCTTTCCCCTTTCTCTCATCCTAATTCCTTTCTCCTTTTGAACAATTTTTTCCTGTTTCATAATAACTATTGTACATTTTAGGCCTTGTTTTCTTTTTCGATTTCTCACACCAGGGAGACAATATGGTGTTTATACATGTGAGTCTGATTTATTTCACTTATGAGTATAGCCTCGAATTGCATCCATTTGCCTATAAAAGCCTCAAATTTATCCTTCTTTATGAGTGAGTAGCACTCCATTGTATTAAAAAAAAAACCAATATCTTCTTTGTCCATTCCTTGGTTGATGGACATTTGGGTTGTTTCCAAGATTTAGCCATTACAAATTGTGCCACTATAAACATAGGTGCATATGTCACTGCGGTATGATGTTTTCAATTCTTCTGGTAAGATACTCAGAAGAGGAGTAGGTGGGTCAAATGGGAGCCCTAATCCCAGCTTTATATTCTATACTGATTTCCACAGTGATTGTGCCAGTCTCCACTCCCACCCACAGTGAAAAAGGGTTCCTTTTTTCCCACAGTTTCTCCAGCATTTGTTATTGCGTGATTTCTTTTCATGATAGCCATTCTTTCTGGAGAGAGATGGAATCTCAGTGTTGTTTTAATTTGCATCTCTCTAGTGACCAATAATGTTGAACATTTTTCATCTATTTTCCATTTGTATTTCTTCATCTGAGAAGTGCATATTCATCTCAGATGCCCATTTTTGGATTGGGTCTTTGAATTGGAGGGGGTCTGATTATTTTTTTTTAATTCTTTCATGTTCTAGATAGAAGTCCTTTGTCTGAGGGACAATTGGCTAAATTTTTCCCCCCACTCTGTGGGTTGTCTGTTCACTCGGTTGGTGATTTTTTTTTTTTTTGATGTGTAGAAGCTTTTTAATAAGATCCTAATTGTTGATTCTTTGAAGTATTTCCCATGCAGTCTGGGTTTTGTTCATGAACTCTTTGCCTACACCTATGTCTTCGAGATTTCTACCTACTCTCTCTTCTAGTAGATTTAGTGTTTCTCTTTTAATATTTTGATCTTTGATGCATTTGACTTTAGTTTAGTGCCTGGTGATAGACATAAGTCTAATTTTAGTCTTGGGCATATAGAAAGCCAGCTTTTCTGGCACCATTTATTAAAGAGGCTATCTTTCTTGCAGTGAACATGTTTGGCCCCTTTGTCAAAGATTAGGTGGCTGAGTGTGTAGTTGTGTCTGCATCTTTTAATCTGTTCCAGCAATCCTCAGATCTGTTTTGTTGCTGTGCTGTTTTTATCATAGTAGCTTTGTAGTATAATTTTCAAATCAGAGATTGTGGTGCCCTTGCCTTGCCCTTGTTGCTCAGAATTGCTTTTGCTATTCTAGGTCTCTTGTGTTTCCAAGTGAATTTTATGAATGTTTTCTCTTATCCTGTCAAATATGCTAACAGTATTACATCTGTACAATAATTTTGGGAGTATGGCCATTTTCACTATGTTGGTTCTTCCTAACCATGAATGAGAGATGTCTTTCCATTTTCTGATATCCTCCATGATCTCCTTTTTCAGAGTATAAGTTTAATGTATAGCTCTTTTACTTCCTTTGTTAGATTGATTCCTAAGTGTTTCATTTTGTTAGATTCTATTGTGAAGAGTGTAGCTTCCCTAATTTCTCTCTCAGTGAATTTGTTGTTTGTGCATAGGAATGCTATTGACTTTTGAGTGTTGACTTTGCATCCAGCTACACAATTGAATTTGGTCATTAAATCTACAAGTCTTTTGGTGGAGTTTTTGGGGTCTTCTATGTAAAGTATCATGTCAGCTGCAAGTAATAATTTAACTTCTTCCTTTCCTGTATTTATTCCTTTTGTTTCTCTCTCTTGTCTAATTGCTCTGACTAACATTTCCAGAACTATATTAAATAGGGGCATTGATAGTGGACATCCTTGTCTTGTTCCTGATTTTAGCGTGAAAGCTTTCACTTTTGTCCATTTAGTATGATACTGGCTGTTAGTTTGTCATAGATGGTTTTGATCAAGATTGAGATAAAGACCATATATTACAATTTTCTGTAGGATTTTTTTTTATCATGAATGGGTGTTGGCATCTATTGAGATGATCATGTGATTTTTGTCTTTGGCTCTGTTGATATGCTGTGTTACATTTTTTGGCTTGTGTATGCTGAACCACCCCTGAATTCATGGGATGCATCCCACTTGGTCATGGTGTATAATCTTGATTATATGCTGTGTTCTATTTGCTGGTACCTTACTGAGGTTTTTTTGCATCTGTGTCCATTAGAGAGATTGGCTTGTAGTTCTCTTTTTTGGTTGGATCTTTCTCTGGTTTTAGTAGCAGTAATACTTACCTCCAGGAATGAGTTGGGGAGTATTGCCTCCCTTTCAATTTCATTAAAGAGTTTGATGAGTATTGGCATTAAATCTTCTCAAATTTCTTACACAACTCAGCAGTGAATCCATCATGATCTGGGCTTTTCTTTGTTGCTGTTTTTAACTATATTTTCAGTTTCATTAACTGATATTGGGTTTTTCAGAATTTTCACATCTTCTTGATTCGATTTTGGTAATTGATATGTATCTAGAAATCTGTCCATTTCTTTTGTGTTTTTTATCCTATTAGAGTAAAGATTCTTGAAGTAGGTTTTGATGATCTCCTGACTATCCATAAGATCTGTAGTAACTTTACACTTTTTATTCTTCATTGCATGAATCTGAGGTTTTTCTTTCCTTTTTTGATAAATTTGTCTAAGGGTTTATCAATTTTATTTAATCTTGCAAAGAACCAACTCTTGAAAAAAACCAAAGAACCAACTCTTTGATTCATTGCTTCTTTTTATTGTTTTTTAGTCTCAAGTGCATTAACTTCTGCTCTGATCTTTATAATTTCCTCCCTTTGTATGGTCTTGGGGCTTGAATTGCTCTTTTTTTTTTTTTTCCTAAAAGCTTAAGGTGCAAGATTAAGTTGCTTACGTGTGTTTGTTCTGTTCTCATGATGCAAGAATTCACCGCTATCAATTTCCCTCTTAGAACTGCTTTCATTGTGCCCCACATGTTCCAGTATGCTATTTCTGCATTTTCACTTAATTGTAGATATTGTTTAATTTCTTCTTTAATTTCATCTGTGACCCATTGAGCAATAGGTTTTAATATGGGTTTTAAATTCTTCATCTGCACTCAGAGCACAATATTTGAGATAGGATATGCTAAAATATTTGTGACTTATTCACTTTTTACTATAATATTTTAAGAAACATCTTGTTATTATTATTGTTGTATTAAGTGAGAAAAACATCAAATTCAAGTGTAATACATGGCCATGTACTTGAATAAGATTTTTTTTCCATTTACTTTGTTTCAAATCTAAAAACTTGTGATTCTACATAAAGTAAGAAAATATGGCCTAATCTTTTCACATACAAAATGCTGATGTGGTGTTTAAAGTTCACCTTATTTCCATCTGGGTTCTATTCTCTCTGAAACACCTAGGAGCCTTTCTCATGTGAAAGGCAACAATTTGTGTGCTCATGTTCATAAAAATTGAACTGTGAACCTGTAATATGAAACAAACCATTGCGTGGGTGCATATTTTATTGACCCTAGAATCTGATAGTTTTCTGGCAAGACAATCTAAGATATAGTATTGTGCTTCTTTACTGCCAAAATGTATTGAATGTTCATTATGCAAAGTACTGTGGAATTAAGCAGCTAGAAAAGCTACTTAGCCATTTCTGCCTTCAAGAGGATAAGGTTATTTGAGTATTGAAATACTTTTTAGAAAGCCTCTTGTAGGGAGAATTTGGGTAGAAAATGGGCAGCATTTTTTAGCTGTTTTCTCCCACTTTGATATCTCTTTTTGGTCCAATCCTCATTAGAATTCCTTCTTTCATTATGCCTATATCACAATTATTTGCTTATAATTTATTTTCTTGGATATCAGTTTCTAAAGTGAAGGATAGTAATATAATCTATTAAACTGAGCCATATAGTGGTGTGTTCTGGTTCTAACCCTTCCAGTAACATAGTACCCTTTCATTTTGAGACAATATTTTAGTTCATAGAAATGACTCTAATGGGGATTTCCAAATGTGAAATCAAGTGTCCTTCAAGTATAACATTTGAAGAGCTGCCAACATTGTCTCCCTGTCCTGAGAGTGGGAAGAAAGTTTTGGGCCAAGTCTTTGCAGTGCCTGGAGGAGTTTCTAATTGCAGTTTGACTCAAACCACCACAGTAAGGTAGGTCCTGCCACATCTTTATGGAGTCCTCTGTTTCAACAAGCCAAATCCAGTTTTCCATAATTCCTCTTAGGGAAAAATATAGATCTCAAAAAGGGATGCATATGACTTAGGCCTGGACAATTCCTCCTCTCCTCCCCTCCTCCTCCCCTTCTTTCATAACTATCACATGTGGCAAGAATTTTTTGCATGTGGCAAGAAATTTTAGCAAATCATGTTTCAGCTCACTGAATTTTAAGAGCATCCCCCTCCTCTCTCTCCACCTGCCCAGTTACTGTACCAACCAACATGCTTCCCACACATTTCTAAATATTTGAGACAATCCTGGTGAGAATAACTAGTTGACCATTTTAAAGCCAATTAGACTTTTCCCTACAGGAAACATCATATGCCCATTGGCCTTGCTTTCAAAGGGGTTGAACGGCCTTGAGTGTCCAGCGACCACATCTTGGTTGGGAAATGTAATCTATGTGTGAGGAAAAAAGCGGGCATGAACTTTCCCTTCCAACATTCTCAAACTAATTCCAGCCCATTATCTCACATGAGTCATAAACCGAGACTAAACTAAAAGAATGGGAAATTCTTTTGAAAGTGAAGCCTTTTCTTGGGATGGCAGCTTAGTGAGAAATAGTTTGGCAGTTTGACATTGATCTTTCTAATATTGTGACAACAGCCCTTAAAGAAATTATTCCTTTTGAGGGTAGCACAACTTCACAATTTCATCTTACTAAAGTTGGAGTCGTATTCTGTCTCAGGATCAAAAGATCATTTTTAAAGAATCAAATATAAGAAAAATCATATATAAGAAAAATTGAGATAGGAGTATTATGCTTCACATGCTATGGTAAAACATTAATACATTTTTTTAAATGACTTGTTTAATCCAGTTTTTAGTGAATCGATTTGTATTGATTTTATTAATTTTTCACACTCCTAGGATTAAATATTTCTAAAATACTAGTGAGAATGAGAACTACATATTACCCTAACAGAATGCATATCGAATTTATGTTGTCAGCAAATCAAAGTTTCAGGGGCCATAAAAAATTTCACTGGAGGAGTAAAGTCCTTTTGTTTTCCTTTAGATAAGATATATGTGTAGCAGGCTCATGAATGCCAACAATGCTAATACATTAAATCATGCTCAAAGAGCATGATTAACAAGAAGATTGCAGGGAGAATAACTTCAAAAACAATTTATTTAAAAAGTAGAATATGTAATGTCTTGGAAACTTTCAAATGATCAAATGTAGTGGCAGACTTTTGAGAGTACCAATATATTTTAGTAATATTAATGGTTTATTCCTAGTGCAAACATTAAGGTTAAGACTGGTTTGTATTTTAAATACTAACATTTAGTACATAATGATGCTGATTTGGTATGCTGCAGGTGGTTTAATTGTTCATTATGTTGATAAGAAAGTCAATTATATTTCTTTACCAATGAGCCATATGTTGGTCAAATGCCAATTTAGGAAAATAAAGTCACCGGACTGTGAGTTCCCAGAATACATGGCTTTTTCTACCTGGTTTCTGAGCACAGAGCCTGGCACGTGGAAGGCTCTGGAAGGGGTGGAAAAGTTGAAAGGCATCAACTTATTTTTTCTTGTACGGCAGCCACAGACCTTGGTGGTTTTCCCTCTGAACCCTATTCAATGCAATGAACTCTGATTACTGTCAATAACAACTGTCACAATGCATTTCCTATATGTTAGGCATATGATGACTATTTAATTATTAAATCAACATCATGGGATAAGCATTATTACCAACATTTTAAGATGAAGAAACTGAGTCTTACAAGTCAATAATTTGGTCAGGATAGCAGGGTACCAAAATGCAAATCCCGGTTTCTGAGACCTGATTCTATGCATTGGGTGCCTATTCTGAATGACGCATTGTGCTAGCAGTTAGAGACTTCCTTTAGATAAGCCTCTGCCCTCTACAGAGGGAGGAAGCTGTGTAAAAAGTCACTGCATTCTCTTTTTAACAGACTATAGAAAAGTAACAAGACAGGAACTAATAAAATTTAAGGAAGGAAAACAAGTACCTAACTTTAGTGATATTGATGACCTATGCAGATGGGAGAAAGATTGGATGCATGTGACGGTCTCTCTGGATTCCCAGAGGAAGGCAAGTTATGCAAGATGAGTAAAACCATTCTACCCAGGTCTCAAACAGTCCTGTTCCCAAGTTTAGACCTTAGCCAGCTGCACACTGCTCATGGCTGTTCAGCTGTTCCCCAGGCCAGCAGGTGCATCAGGAACAGTTTCCCTGAGCTTCTCAGTGTTTCCTGTTCCAAATGCAATTCCTGAGTGACAGGTGTGCTTCACATACAGCTCCCATAAATTCAGAAACGCCTATTATTTCCGAAGCCACGGAAAGCTGCCTCCCAGAACAAAGTGAGTCTTCCTTCTCCCACCTGGATTTGCTCTGCCCCGTGTCCACTGCTCTTAAGCTTTCCTCAAGAACCTACTGCCACCACTGTGAGGGCTGAGTCTGGGAAGCAGCCTGATGCCCTTGTCAAAGGTGTGCTGCTAATTCTGTGCACAGTGCTGTTACCCAGCCGAGGCAGGAAGAGGCCCCCTCTGCAGTCAGTTCCTCTTCATCTTCTTTAGGCAAAGCAATAAGGAGCAGAAGTTCTCAGTGTGCTCCATATCATTCATATATATATGAAAAAGGGACTTTCCCTACTACCGAAATACAAGTAAACTTACACTTTGTGGTAGAAGTCTGGTCCCAAGCTTTACAATCAGCCCTTTCCATTACCAAGCCAGAAGAATGACGATAACCTGTTCAGATTAATGGTATTTGTTTCACATTTGTGTAGTTGAAAGGAACCATTCTAGTGGATTTTTTCCTAAAATAAACAGTTTACATTAAGGTCGAATAAATATTCACTTGTAGTGACCAAAAATAGGGCGGGGGAGAAGTTCACAAATTTTAAAGTAGAATTTTGACTAAAACAAACCTTATTTCATATAGATGAAGAAATCCAGAGTGGGCAGGTTGGCTTTGTGGTTAAAATCACATTTGATGGTAGCAGAGCCAGGGTGGGAATCTGGGTTTTCTGCTCCTCAATCTAAAGCTCTTTCTTGGGGGAAGGAGGGAGAAGGAAGTCAAGAGAGGTGTGGTTTGAGCCTTTTTCCTCTGTGGAGGAAAGAAGAAGGGACTTCTCTGTCTGGCCAGGGTGGGTGTTTGGTCATTTTCTAGGTATGTGTCATTTCTGGCTCCTGCATCTGCCACACAGCAGACTCTTGTGCACTGAGCCTGGCGGCTCTGCGGTTTTCTGGAATGCCCACTGGGAGCTGCTTTCACAGCAAGGGTTATACAGGCTTCTGCGACCGCACAAAGCTCCTCATTCTAAAAACACAACCCCCGCTTTGGTTGAAATGGTTAAATGATGAAGGCTCGTCACTGTAGCTTCAATTGTACCTGGATTCCTTTCATTTTCCCTTTCTAAATTTCTGTGTTTGGGACCATCCTTCTACTTTCGGGTTTTTATCGTCAAACAAATTGACTCTCATACATTTCACATAGCCTGGACATAATTACTTATGCTTCCTAATAAATCATTTACTCCAGGTTTTCATTAATGTCCAAGTCTTTTCCCTTCCTGTCGTTGTCTAAATATACTGCCAGAGGGCTGGGACACAATTCGCTAGCATCAAGGGCAACGTTAATATTCTGCTCATTTTCTCTCCTGGGTCCAGGGAGGAGCTCCTTTTCTTCGTCTCTATCAGGAGACAGAATCCTGCACCTTAGCCAGCCTCAGTACTGCTCTTGGCCGCTCTCAGTGTGATGTGGGGGAAATGTCAGGCATAGGTCTATGGCAGCTGTTTCACCACATTCCTCTTAAAAGGCCTCTTAAAAGGCCTGCAAGCAGAGACTGCTCCTGCTAAGATACAAAGAGCCCCTGCCCCCACTCTGGTAAATACAAGGAAGAACCCTGTCTGCTCTCTGCCCAGCTAGTCCCTGTTGCAACGCAGGGTCTCAGTCTTCAGTGTGTGCAAGTTCCACCAGGGCACAGAGTCTTGGGTCACATCCCCAGTCCTGAGGATCCCATCTGCAGAAGCCCAGAAGATCCCAGTGCAGGCTGTCTGCAGAATATTCTTTGAGAAACACTGATTAGGGATTTAAAATTAAGTTTATTGTCATATATATATATATATATACACACACACATATATATATACTGAGGAATGTTATGAAGGAGACAAACCGAGGAGGAAGTAGACAGACGTCTCCATTCTGCTGCTTCCTAGTTTCTCTGATTTTGCCCTTCTTTCCATTAAGTAGAGTGTGTCCGGGTCCACGGCTTGTAGAAGAGCTTTCTTGGCATTTCTTTTCTCCCTACTTCCTTTCCCCGCTTGAGACCCTCTAAGATGAAAGGTTGTGATAATACGTAGAGAACATGAGAGCTGAGCTTTGGTACCTTCTCAGAGTTATTCCTTGCTAACTACATCCAGTTGCAGCGTGTACAGTCTGGTCCCCTTTGCCTGTCACCTTCTGGGCGTAGTTGGCTTGACTTTACCAGATGAGACCCAGAGTGGATAGTTTCTCTACGTAGGCAAAGGGGGAGAATGTATCCTGAGAACTAAGGCGAGCTCAGAAAGTAAAGGAAGAATTTGGAACAGCAGGGCTCACATATAGGTGTCCCTGGAAGATCTCATGGGGTCTGTTTTTGACATGAGATGACAAGGACACTTCTGCGTGACCTTCTGTGCAAGGTGCCGAGGAGGGGCGATAACACCTCAAACTCTGTAAAAACAAACTGAAGATGCCTGGAAAATGGTTTCTTAGATTCATTGTATCATCTTTAAAGGGCTTTCATAAAAATGTCCAGAAAGTTGTTTTTAATTTAGAAGCAAAATAAACAACAAAAAAATGCCATAAAAGGATGGGCTGGAGGCAGGGTGGAGAAGGCTAATGAATTCAAGAGTACACAGGTAGGTATTCGGCAGTGTGACCATTCTTGTTCATCTCATTAGGAGACCACACAGTAGGGTTCTGGAGAAAAAGACCTGATTATGTGGCAACCTCAACCAATGGGAAGTTAGAAATTCTGAATAAACCTCAAGCACAAGGGCTCCTGGGCAAGCAGAGACCACGTCCTTTTCTTACTTCCCGTGCTTCCTTCCCATACGTCAGCAGCTCTGTGTGTGACTGTTAAAAAACACAATTATACATTTTCTTTTCTCACACTGGGGATCACAACTAGGGCCTCATGCATGCTGGGTAAGCGCTCTTCTGCTGAGCTACACTATAGCCCAACATTTCAACACATAGAGAACTCTCTCTAATTTGGCTCTGAGTGCACCTTCACCTGCAAATAGAAATCGTGGATTTCTTAACAAAGATAGTCCCAAGGACAAGAGACAAGTTCTCTGAGTAGAAGAATCTTTAAGAAAATCCCAAGCCAGACAGCAAGGAAGACTCCAAGCAGTTAAGAAAATTCAAGAGGAGCTCTCTGTCTGGAGAGTCTGTATAGGCAGAGAATACAATGGGCTGTGACTAGCACAGTGCAGGGACATTTTATAAACCTGCATGGAAGGAGGAGGGAAAGGCAGGCCCCCTAGTAAACACTTCCTAAATTGTTGGAAGAGGTGGCTACAGGGTTAGCAACGGGGTAACAATAGACTAATGAGACCAAACTTAGACTCTGAACAGAAAAGGGCATTAGTTCTGCCCTTTAGAGGCCAATACAAAAGCACAACTAGGGCCAGGAGCTAAAGTGGGCAGCTTAGCCCATTGGAAATTGACCCAAAGGCTCACAGAGCAGATGGGAAGTCTGGTAGGATATACCCAGCAGGATTGTTCTGCTGCAAGGCCAGGGAGTGGATGTTTCCAGGCGCTTTACCACTGCTGTTCATAGTAACTTCCCCCATCCCCTTGCCCTTTTTTAAATCCCTCTTTGACACTAAAGTTTAGTTTTGCTCCAGAACCATCTGTGTATATTGATAGGCAATGGACAAGGTGAAAGAAAAGGAGTTTGATGTAAACAATTTCTTTTTCTTTTGCTCCTGGTTTAAAACAGACCCAAAAGTTGTCATTGGATTGGCTGGAGTAACATTCTCCGATCTTTTCAGGTGTGTATGTGTGTGGTGGTGGTGGTGGTGAGACTGTTGCTACATACAAGTTTTTGTTTTTTTTCAGATGGACTTTATTGGTCCTAGCAACAAACATTTCCTGCCTGCTTTCTCTGTGCTGAGCTGTAGTATGGAGAAACGCAAGCACCTGTGCCCCTTACGGCCCTGTGGGGGAGAAACAGTCACACAGGATTATTCACTTACATTCGCAGAAAAGGATGGGGTACCACTAGGGGAAAAAGCATTTAACTTTAGATCTGAAGAGTGAGATTACACCAGAAGTAAAGAGAGAGCATTTAATAAATAGAAGGTATGTGTAGAGGCAATGATTTGTTCCAAAATGACAATTTAGGAGAGCCTTAGAGGTTTTGACCAAATTATGAGTTAAAAGCTCCTTTACAAATACAGCATTTACTTGTTTATATCTAAGACGAGATGGGTGTGTTGCCTATGATGAGGGTTAAACCCCCTGCACATCTCCTCTTGGGCTGTAACCTTGCTGGAGGCAGGAGATAGATCTGAAAAAAGGCAATTGTAGCTGAAGCACAGAATTGCCAATGGGAGTCTGGCCAAAGATGTGGCTACAATTTCTGCACAACCGAAATGGCCTTGCAGGGAATGTTGCAAATTTTAATTTTATCCTAAATGTAGTCGGAAGCCATTCAGAGTTTTAAGCTGGAGGGTAACCTGATCCGATTTATATTTAAGAAGGATTACAGTGGGTCCTGGATAGAAATGGATTATGGTAGACAAGGAGCTAACATCTGTTGAGTTTTTATGTGTGCCTGTCTCTGAGTAATATATATATCATCTTCACAAGCCAGGAAGCGGAGGCCCTTCGAGATTATATGAATTGCTAGAGTAACTCGAAGAGCAGAAAGGAAATGAATACAATTCTTCCTGTCATTGTGCAGTGAAGGCAGGGAACATTTTATACACCTAAGAGAATCTCAGTGATGAGTCAGTCATAAAATGTAGTGAAGCGATAGCCATGTTTAGAATGCGGAGATAGAGGAAGGGTTAATCCATTTTTGTTCAGCCAGTAAGATCCTGATCCTGGCTGTTCATCTTGGAAATACTGGGTGCAGCCGTGTATGACTGAAGCCATTACAGGATTTTGCTCTTAAAACCTCTCTTATCATTGTTAAATGTGTGAAAGACCTATTTTTGCTGTTTTGATCTTTTTTGTCACGTTGTTTTCCAGGAAATGGTTGCTAGGAGTGAAATCATTTTATTATTTAGAGGTAAGTGGAGCCTAAATGCCTCAAACCCTTAAAAAGTGCAAAAAACATAGTAAATGACTGGAAAGTTATTTTTGCAACACCAGCCCACCTGCTCTTTGTTTACTTGGGGCTGTCTCTCTTCTCCAATGACTCTCTGAGAGCACATGCTGAGGTTTGCACCGAAACATGGTCCTGGAGACTGCTGGAGGGAGCTGGCTGCCTGAGCTCCTCAGAGCCAACAGCACCCTGTAATGACGATGAACACGTGTATTCCCTGTGACCACAGCCCGGGCCATGAGTGAGCGTGCCGGCCAGACGTGTGCCTTGTGAATTATCCTCGGATGCAGCTGCCTTTTAGTAGCCTGAGGAAAACTACCACTAAGTCACGAAGTGAGACAGGAGGTTTGCCAACCGGGACACGGAGACACGGTTCCACATCCTGGGACAGGCCCAGAGGTTCTTCATGGTACTGGGCTCTGTGGCTCTGCATCCCTCAACCCTTCCTAGTAATATCGCTCAACATTATCTTTGTATGTTCATCTAAAAGTGTAGCCTTTTTATTGCTCTTGCAAAACTGCTATATACTAAGCTGTTTATAGTTTTTGTCTAGTAGCCACGTTTAAAACATTCTTTAACCTTATTTGGTACATTTTCCATGTATTGCCTGAAATTTCCATGATATCCTTCAGAAAAAAATAGACATGGGATTTCATCAGCAAGTTGGTAAAAGGCATAGTTTCATGGAACCCAAGCCAGGAATTGCAGCTTGGACCCAGGTAGCCCCTTTGAGGCAAAGTGGACCATACTTTCATGTGGAAACCAAGACACTGCTGGCTCAAGGGATTGCCTAAGTGAAGCAGCCAGGTGATAGCCAGGCTGGAACTAGAGCTCCAGTCTTCTGACTTCCAATCCAGAAAAGTTTTAGAAGGGAAAAAAAAAAAAAAAAAATATATATATATATATATATATATATATAACATATATTAAATATATATTATATAATACACATGTATAATACATGCATTGTATGTTTTATATATATAAAAGCTAACTCTTTGTAATTAAACTTAAAATTTATTGTTGGATTTCTAACTCTGCAAGGATGTGATTTTTCTCTTGATATTTGGGCAAATTCTAGCAAATGCACACAATTAAGATATTTTTATTGGCCTGTTTCACAAATTATTGAAGAAAAACTACAACCATCAAGGGGACTAGGTTAATCTCCAGAATCTCCATCTGTGCGCCCATCCTGTCTTTTTCCTCAGGGGTTCTTTTCAGTGTTTCTGGAATCTTAAGATGGGCTGTATGTTCATCAGTTCTTGGCCTTACTTCCTTCATTTCTGGGTCCAAACTTTTGTTTATCAACTACTATGCTTGCATAAATTTACCTATCCTGTATACAATATCCCCTTCATGTCTCTTCTCAGGAGGATGTAAGCAAAGCTCTTGTACTAATCAATACAAATGTCTCCTGGTTTTGCCTCTCATAGGATGTCAAGTTCTCACTATTTTCCTTAGGTTAACACATTATGTCTAGAAACCCCTGTTAAAATGCAATCAGCATTAGCTGGGACATAAAAATCTACAAAGACAGCACTCTCTGAGGGAATTCAAATGCAACCCTGCTTCACTCCAGTTTGTATTTTCCTTTGTATAATGCCCTTCAGTGGATATGTAATAGCATCTGGTGCTCAATATCAACTCTAGCCAGTATCTATGGACACTGCAGATGCCTCTGGATACTTTTCTATCTAGCACATGTAGCTCAGTGATTCAGTTACTGTCAGATTACATAAAGGATGGTTTGTCAAGACATTTTTTCTTGACTCAAATTACATTGGCGAAACTCAGAGTTCATTGTGGAAATAATAGCTAATCAGAAATGGCATTTAGTAGAAAAAGCATAAAGTGTGCTTACTTGAATTTATTGATTCTCATGTTTTGGGCTCACACTTTTAGATAAATGAACATTTTATGGACTGATCTTTTTGTGTGCTATGAGGACTGGTTTCTCTCTGACCCAATTCTCTCTCTCTCTCTCTCTCTCTCTCTCTCTCTCTCCGCTTCCTCTTATAGTTGGTATAGGATACATTTTGCTGAGGTAGCAACCTCAAAATCACACAAGCTTAAAATGATAAAGTTTCTTTCTCTGCACCCAGGAATTCAGACAGAAAAAGCTCCAGGCATTGATCATGATACTGGCAGAGGGAGTGTAGACTGTTGTGCATTGCCTTATAAAGCATATTATGATTTCTCCCCACAATTTGCATGGATACCTCCAACCTCAAAGAAGGAATGTGCAGTTTTACAGACTAGAAAGTGACTCATACATCCAGTGACTCATAAATCCCTGAACCAATTTTGTTTGTTTGTTTTTGGCGGTACTGGGGATTGAACTCAGGACCCTGCGCTTGCTAGGCAGGCGCTTATTCCACTGAGCTATATCCCCAGCCCTCCCTGAACCAATTTAACCCTGTTCCTTTTTGTTTTTGAGAATATGTTCCTCATCTTTATATACCTAGATTTACACTTAGCAAACACTACTCCCTCTTGATAGTACTCCCCAATCTTTGTGGTAGAATTCATTTCTGTATCATTTTATCCAACAGATAGACAGATGTTTTACATTTGTAACATATGGAATGCTGCATTGTAATTAGGAGTTTATGTATCTGTGTCTTTTGTATCTCTTCAAACCTAAACAGAGTATCATTTATCAACAAGTTTAGAGCCTGCCATGGTGATTGGTACTGATAGACAAACTAGGTGCTTATAAAGCCTTTCTGTAATTTGAATTTTTCATAATGTTCCTCTCCTTTATGAGATACATAGAAATTTAGAAATTTAGAAATTTCCTGAAGATTCAAATAAAATTGTGAAAATTTTGTTTATTTTAATTTTTCCTATTTTTCTTCAGACAACTAAACCCCTATGTTATCATTAAGAGCTTCGATTATGGTTACTTTTCATATTAAAAATGATAGAAGATGTGTCAAAAGCTAATATGGCCTACAATTAATATGATAACATTTGACATATTTTGAATTTGGGGGCCTCATGATCACTCTATGTTTGCACCAAAGTTTTGAATCTCATATAAACTTCCTATATTTACATTACTAAATGAATTACATGGTCAAAATATAGACCAGATAGTGTTTCTCTGGTTAAAAAGCAAAACACAACCCCAGTTGTTTCTATAGCCCAAGCTCCTCACTCTGGTCTACAAGGCCGAGGTGAGACATGCTGTCCTAATTTCCCAGCCTCATTCCCTTCACACTCCCCCCTACTTAAATATTCTTTCATTTCTTATGCACTGAGGCCCCCGGGGGGGGGGTGATCCCTACACCATATACATTCTGTCTGCCAATGCCACAATTATACACGATTCTGTATTTGACCTCAAAACTTGCCGTGATTTAATATGTCTACACACTTATTTATCAGGTTAAAAAAAAAGCTTCAAATGTCTCTTATACCCTGGGTACAATTTAAGGTTCAAAAAATAGAAAATGAGTACAAGAATATAAGAACCTCATCACTCCCTAAATTATTATATGTAGACCACTTTACCTAAGTTGTGCATCAAGTCCCATATTTGGGGAACTACTCCTAAAACAATAATTTTTAAGAGCTCTTGAGTGTTTCTGCATGTGTAAGCATGTCTCATATAGGCTTTGCTCTGATGGTTCAAAAGAAATGAGGGCAAGGGCCATGTCTAGCTAGAGAGTGTATCTTCACCAATTCTATTATTAATTAGCCCTGTGACCTTATTAACTTACAATTTCTCTAGACATAAAATTAGCAATTGACACCTAGAATGGTACAAAGATAAATAGCTTCTTTCACCTCTAAGGAAGGAAGGTTTTTTTCCAGTTCATATTTTTTATTAATGAAGAAATTGCTCTTATATTTATTTTTGAGATAGTCAAGAATCAAGTAATTTTCTCTATAAGGTTTTCATTTAAACACAAGCCATTCCCACATCTTATACAAAAGCTGTAGTTCAAGGACAGCATCTCTGGGTTGAAACATATTTATAACATAGTTCCCTTGTATGCTACTTCTGTCACCCAGTATTGGTTAAGAAAATTAAATAAAATTTACAAGGAGCCATTAAAAAATTAATGTTTGATTTGTAATATTTTCTATGCTCATAACAACAGAGCTGTAATGGTTATCAACATTGAAAAATTTTTCTTATATTGTAAAAAATTTCAAAGATAGAGCAAAAGAGGATCTATAACAAACTGTATTTCCCATATTTGTTTCAGATTTTTTAAATAGCTGCTTAAGGAATCAACCATTACTGATATAGTTGGAACCCTCTGTGCGCAAATCTTCAAGCCCATTCCAGATTATATTATATCCTGAGATAGTAGCCACTGTATTCAATTTGATGTTTATTATTCTTATGCATATTTTAAATTTTTAAATCACATATGAACTCATAAATAATAAATTGTCATGCATATTTTTAAATTTTTATAAGCATGGTATTTTGTAACTTATTTTGTTTTTCCTCAGCATTTTGTTTATGACTTACCCACTTTAATATGTGAAATGAGGAATCATTAATTTTAAATAATGTGTGCTACTCTTATGCAAAGTGTATGTTACTTTAATCCAGTCTTCTACAGAATTTTTTTAAATAAAAAAAGATAGGTTATTTGGAAAAAGACAGAAAAGAAAGAAGAGAGCTACCCTGAGGGGGGGAGGGATCAGAAATAATCCTTGGATTTTTGTCCTCAGCTCCTTTCCATGTGGAACCGGTGATGTCTTCCATCCCCCATGGGGGCACCTGGAAGTTGCTGCCATCTGACTGGCTCTTTTTACAGAGATTTTTTTTTCAACATACCACACTGTTGCACTATCCAGGGTGCATATGAATAAAGTTAGACCTCTGAACAGAACCAGATGGTACTGTCTCCACGAGAAGCAGCTTGGTAACAAATGAACACTTAGGGCTGGGGATATAGCTCAGTGGAATAAGCGCCTGCCTAGCAAGTGCAGGATCCTGAGTTCGATCCCCAGTACCGCAAAAAAAAACAAAAGAAAAAAAAAAAAACAAATGAACACTTATACCTTGTGGAGTTGTTTCTTGTGCCTTATGATTGGACAGAGGGAATAAAATGGAAGTGTCAGAGGACTGAAAAGTGAAGGTATAGTTGGAAGGACTCAGTGCTTTCCAGAGGATCAATAGTGATTTTTTTTACCCATGGAATATCGAAATGCATTGTGGACTTTGAATTTTGGATTTAGTTCCATAAATAATGATTTCTGTAGAGTCTGGTAATTGGCTTCTAAACTAGTAAGATGATCTTATCATGGGATGAGCATAAATAGATAAAAGTCCTGGCTTATTTTTCTTTTTCGGGACTTAGACAAATTTCAGAGATTGAACCATTAGATTTCATAGCCCACAACCAAGAATAATGTAACTGACATGGGGCTCATACTTCAAACTACTGCCAATATTCTCCATGTAAAATTCCCAAATGCCTATGGCATTATTGAAATATCAGCCAAACGTCTCCTACTGGAACTTTGGTTTTAGTCATCCCTGAAAAAGAATGTTATTCTGACAGGCAGCCTCACTGTCCACTCAACAACTCTCATGTCAAGCCCTTTGTAGGTTGGTGGTCTTTTTGTTTCATTTTTATTTTTATTAGTATGTGTTTGCAATACACAATGATTACATTCTTTGGTAGTTGGTACATGGACATGACATTGTAATTATTTTTACTTCCCCCGTTCTCTCCCCCTCCCCCTCCCTCCATCTCTTGGTCCTTTTCCCATTCTCAAAAGATCTTTCAGTGTTCTCAAAAGTGCTTCATAATCCACACTGGTCTCCTGGCTGTCAGGCATTTTTCATTCAAGTTAGTAATCTACAGTCAGTTAAACTAGATCATTCTGAGGTAGTGATCCTCAAATCTAAATTACTTACAGTAACTATTTCTCTTCATGATATGGGTCAGTCACCTTCAACTTTGTTCTGTCCCTCAGGACCCAGAAAAAGAAGCATACAGACACACACACACACACACACACACGCACGCACACACACACACACACATATGCGCGCACGCACACACACACCATTCTTGTTCCAAAAGGGAAAGAGAAAGGACAGAACCAGGCGATGACCCAACATTTCTTTCCCACAGTGGCACGTAACTTCCTCTCACACTTCATTAATAAGAAGGAACGACAATACAACCCACCGCTGAGCTTGCTTCCTTCTCATACAAACATTCGTGGGCTAACTCGAACTATTTTCAAAGTCAGCTTCATTCATTTAGGTTTGGCTGATATATAAGTAAGAACGCTTCTTTACCTCTGGGATGCAGTGTAGTTGATTTAATTTTCCTACAAATTCACAGAAAAATACTAATTAAAATCACTTCAAAAATTAATGAATATTTGCAAAGTCCCATGATTATGGTTATGGTCTAAGTGTAAACAATATAAACTTATAAACTCAACTAATTGAAATCTTTACCATCCGTGCTTCATCAAGGAAAATTACTGAGTCCCACTCTACACTCAAGCCAGCCACCAAAGAACCCCCAAAAGGAACTTCATGTGGTATTTTAAACCTGATCATTCAAATACGCTGCTGAGATTTGAGCAACCTCATCATTTATGTGCAGTGTCATGAGAAACAAAGGTTGAATTTCAGTTGCATAGATGTTGCATTTGAGGAGGTTTATGAAAAGGCTAATGTGATTGTTTTTCAATTCAATTGCTCTATGCTAGGATGTTTGTGTATAACATGTACACGCAAAGCCTGCCCTATCACCAGAGTCATCATTCTTTAGTGTATTTTTATTTTTACTTATTTATTGATTTCCTGTGAGTGTATGTCTGCAGCATATAATCTTTACATCCCTTGGGTGGAGCTGGTGCATGTACACAACACATCATCGCTTTTCTAATCCCCTTTCCTCTTTGCCTTGCTTCCATTTCTTGATCTCCTTCCCATTTAAGAAATATCTTCCTATTTTCTTTTATTTTGCTCCTTATTTATAGTTTGACTTTCTCATATAAGAGACACCAGGAGCTATTTAAGCTTGCATGTCTGATCTACCTCACTTAACATCATGGCTTTAAGGTGCATCCATTTTCCTACAAATGACTCAAGTCTATCTTTACGACAGAGAGTCATGCTCCATTGTATGTAAATAGCATGTTGTCATTACACACTCTCTGTTAATGGACATACAGGCCACTTCCAAGATTTAGTTATTATGAATTGAGTTGCTATAAACAGGTGTGCATATGTCACTGTAGTATGATGTCTTTAGCTATTTAGGGGAAGATACCTAAAACAGGAACAGTTGGGTCCAGTGGAATTTCAGTTTCTTAGAGGAATCACCATACTAATTTCCACAGTGGTTGTACTAGTTTCATTCCTGTCAACAATGTAGAAAGGCTCCTTTCATCCTGTATTCTCATCAGGCTTTGTTATTATTTGATTTCTTTATGGTAGGTGTTCTTTCTAGGGTCAGATGGAATCTCAGTGTTGTTTTAATTTGCATTTCTCAAATGACCAGTGTTGTTGAGTATTTTTCATGTATTTATTGGTCACTTGTACCCCTTCTTCTGTGGAAGTGTTTATTAATTTCAGTTGCTGTTTTTTATTGAGTCTTTTATTTGGGGGGATCTAATTTTTTGAGTTCTTTATATATTCTGGATATTAGTCCTGTGTCTGAGGAACAGCTGTAAAATTTTTTTCCCTATTCTGTAGGGTTTTTCTCCACTCTGTTAGTTGTTTCTTTTCTGATAGAAGCTTTTTAATTTGATATGATCCCATTTGTTGATCCTTGTTACTATTTCTTGTACAATTGGGGTTCTGTTCAGAAAGCCCTTGCCTATACCTACGACTTCAAATGTTTTACCTATTTTACTTTTCAGTAGGGTAAGTGTTTCTGTTTTAACATTTAGTTATTTGATCCATTTTTATTTTAGTTTAGTACATGATGATTGATACAGGTCTAGATTCAATCTTTTACATGTGGACAATCAGTTTTCCCAACACCATTTATTGAAAGGCTACCTTTCCTCCAGTGGAAGCTTTTACCCCCTTTACCAAAGATCATGTAGTTGAGTGTGTTTGGGGTTTTTTTACACCATCTATTCTGCTCCATTGGTCCTCATGTCTGTTTTTCTGCCAGTACCATGCTGGTTTTATCATTGTGGCTTTGTAACATAACTTCAAGTCTGAGATTATGATGTCTCCTGCTTTGCTCTTGTTACCCAGAATTGGCTGTGCTATTCTGGGTCTCTTCTGGTTCCACATAAATTTTAGGGTTGCTTTCTCCAGTTCTGTGAAGAACAGTGTTGGTATTTTGCCTGGGGTTGTATTAAATCTGTTCATCAATTTTGGAAATATGACCGTTTTGACTATACTGGTTCTGTCTATCTAGGAACAGGAGATAGCTATCCATTTTCTGATTTTACTTCAATCTCCTTTTCAGAGTTCTGTAGTTGTTGTTGTAGAAGTCTTTTACTTGCTTAGTAAGGCTAATTACTAAGTATTTAATGTCTCTCAGAGCTATTGTGAATGGCATTTTTTCATCAGTGGCTTCATCATTAACATATAGGAGCACTATTGGTTTTTGTGTGTTGATGTTGTCTACTGCTACATTACTGAATTTGTTCATTAATTCTAAGAGTCTTTTGGTGGATATTTCTGGGTCCTGCAAATAATGATAATTTGACTTCTTCCTTTCCTGCACACATCCCATTTATTTCTTTTTCTTGCCTCATTTCTCCTGCTAATGTTCTGAGAACTATGGTGAATAGGAATGGTAATAGTGGACATCCTTGTCTTGATCCTGATTTGAGAGGTGAAGTTTCAAGTTTTCTCCATTTAATATGGTGTTGGGAGTAGGTTTGTCAAAAATAGATTTATCAGATTGAAATAAGATCCTTCTGTTCTGATTTTCTTCAGTGTCTCATCATGAAAAGATAATGGATTTGTCAAAGGCTTTTTCTATGTGTATTGAGATGACCATGTGATTTTTGTCATTCTGTGTATATTGATTTGCATGTGTTGAACTATCTTTCCATCCCTCATATAAAGTCTACTTGGTCATGATGTATAATCTTTTCATGACTTATTGCATTGTTTGTCATTATCTTGTTGAGGATTTTTGCATAAAACAATTGGCCTATATTTCTTTTTTGGCTGGATCCTTGGTTTTGAAATCAGGATAATGGTAGCTTTTAGGAATGACCATGAGTACTTCTTCCTTTTTAATTACACTAAAGAGCTGGAGTAGTATTGGTGTTAGATCTTCCCTGAACTTTTGGTAGGATTCAGCATTGAATCCACCCAGACTTGGGCTTTCTTGGTAGGATTTTTATTACTGCTCCAATTTTATTTCTGTTATTCAATAATTTAGAGTATTTTAAATCTTTTTGGTTCAGTTTTGGTAACTCATATGTTTCTAGGAATCTATCAGTTTCTTCTGAATTCCCCAATTTATTGGTGTACAGGTTTGTGAGGCAGTTATTAATAATCATTTTGATTTTGGTAGTGTCCATTGTGATTTCACCTTTTCTCTCTTTTTTTTTTCTGTGAGTGTGTCATTGTGATTTTACCTTTTCTAATTGCATTGATTCGGGTCTTTTCTCTCCCCTTGATTATATTGGTGAATGGTTTGTCTATTTTGTTTATTCTGTTGAAGAACTAAATCTTTAATTCATTGACTCTTTGTATTTTTCACCTCAATTTCATTGATTTCTAATCTGATATTTATAATTTTTTTCTTTGTTTGGGCTTGGTTTGATTTTGTTTTTTCTAGGACCCTGAGGTGCATCATTAGGTTTGCTAATTTACCTCACTCTGTTTTTATGATGTGGGCATTCACCGTTGCAAACTCCTCTCTTAGGACTGCTTTCACTGTGCTCCGTAAGTTCTGGTATGTTGTACTGGCATTATAATGTAGCTCCAGAAACTGTTTCATTTTTTTTTCCTAGATTGCTTTTGTAACCTATTGTTCATTTAAAGGCATATTGTTTACTTTGCCTGCATCTGCATAATTTCTGTGATGCATAACAGAATGTAAGACTATAGTAGTGTACTGTACAGTATAATCAGCAAAATATATATAAGCAAGGTATACTGTACCAAAAAATGGCATTGAGGCTCTATAAACAAGACACACAGAGCTGTAGAAAGAAAATACAAAAAAAGAGAAAGAAACAAAGAAAGAAAAGTAAGTCATATCTCCAGTGGCAGGCCCTAAGACCACCCTGAACAGTGAGCCTTGGTCCTCACTCTGAGCGGTCATTAAACAGGTAAGTCATTAAATGAGGAATGTCTCTTTTACTCTTATTAGAATCATCTAGGAATGCTGGGTCCATTTTTCACGTTCTTTTGTTGTTTTTAAGGTATCTATCATTAACTGGTCACCAAAAATAGCCATCTCTTCCAGTTCTGATTCTTTGCCCTCACATTCGTCACTTCTGCTGCCTATATATGTGATAGATGTTTTAATCTCTCAAACTTCTGTTTGGAGCCCTTTTAGGGACTGAGTACTTCCCTATGCTGTTCATGCATGTTTTGAATTATTTTGTTTAGTTCTTTTTATTAGTGCCTTCTGTATACTCATTGACTGTGTTATTTGGCCCAGTATCTTAGCAGGTATATTTTCTGTGATCTTGCCAAATGCTTTATTGACATGTTTTGTTATCTCCCTGATATCATCTTGAATAATCTGGGCATTGGCTTTTGAGTTCCTCCCCCTCTATGCTTCATGAATTGGCTTTAGGGCATTTAGGACTTTGGGGAGACATTTTTCTGGCTTGTATTTTCATGTTTGTATTTGTGTTAAGGCTTGTAGGTTTATTGTAATAGAAAATTTTGTTTCTCTAATAGAAAGTTTTGTTTCTCCTATGCAGATCTCTTTAGTTGATGTCTGCTTTTTAGTGGTGTCCTCTAGGCATAGCTACCTATTGCCTTTTGCCTCTGTCCCAGGACCCAACCACCTCTGTTTACTTGGTGTTATGGTTTGTGTCTGCATGTCCCCCCAAATCCTCCTGCAGTTATGGGTGGCTTTTAGAGTTTATGACTGATACATGATCCAATGCTGGGATTATGGGTGTGAGAACTATACCTGCCCTAGGGCAGATAGTTTGCTGGGATTATGGGTATGAGAGCTAGCTATACCCTAGGGCAGATAGTTTGTGTATGTAAGGGGGAGAAAGATGCTGCTGGTTGCCATTCCTGCCTGCCATTCCTGGTGCCATTACTTCCTTCCTGCGCTTGTTGCTTTGCTGTGTTCTGCCGCCATGAACTGTTGCCCTCTGCCACATGCCACTCTCCCTCAGAACCGACTAAGTATGGACTGAAACCTCCACAAACTGTAAGCTAAATAAATCCTTCCTTCCTTCATTTTGGGCGTTGGGTACTTTGTCTCAGCAACAAGAAAAAAGTAACCAAGACACTTAGGATGGGAGGATGCAGCATACTTGGCCCAGGATGTAGCTCTCCAGGAATGGGCCACAGTGCTGTTAGTGACTCCAAGGCAATCCAGACATTGGCGTCCCCAAAGAACCAATTAATAGCAAGAGTTATGTCACGTTGTCTGTAGTAATTAATTAGCATCAAATACATACTGAGCATTAATAAACCTAAAGGATGACTAATGTAATGCCCTGAAACATAGAAAAGAGGTCTATAATTATAGTATGAACACTGAAACAAACCAAATATTGAAAACTTACTAATAACCTTGCATAAATATCTACTAAATGGAACAATATTATCTCTACTAACAATAGAATAGTATTGAACAGCAACAGCATAAAGTTACCTAGCTGTGTAGAAATTCATAAAGTCATTATCATTGGTAGTTATACTTGTAAAAGTAGAGGGGGTGGGGAATGGGAGAACGAAACAAAGAAAAATTTGAGAAATTGATCAATAGGACATGAAGAGGAGGAAAAAAATTGAGATGAGGGTCCTACTGAGAAATAAGAAGGAAATTAGTGTTAGAGAACAGTAACAGGAAAGAATGAACAACAAAAATAAAAAGATAAACAGAGAGCAAAATACAGGAAAGAAAAGAAAGACAAGGAAGAGAGAAAAAACTTTTAAAATTAAGTTTATTGGTATATTTTAGGTGTACACATTGATCACATTCATCATAGGGAATTTGCACTTTTATATGATTTAAGTTAATTCTTTTTTCCCGTCCCCTTTTCCACCTTTCAATCCTTCTTCCCCTCCTTGTCTACAATAGCTTTATTTTCATTTTTTTCCTTCTTATCTCATTTTTTTCCTTTCTCTTCCTTTCTTTCCCCACCCCCTCCCTATTTCCACTTCCTATTTGAGCATTTTCTCCCTATTTCACAATATCTATTATTTTGGTCCTTATTTATATTTTCAGTTGACAGAAAAAATTTTGAAGGGGAGAAAAGAAACTAAAAGGGGACAAAAAGGGGAGAAACTACCAAAAAAGTCAATGAAAGAAAGATAAAAAAAATTAAAAATAGAAAAAATGTAAAAGGATTGAATCAAAGAAAAAAATTCTTATGTTTTTTAATGAGTAGTTTCTTTCCAAGATCTGCAGTTTGGGATCCACCCAATTATGATTTTCTCCACCAAATTTTAGGGCCTGTGGGTTTTTAAGGTGCCCTCCCTGCACCAGAGGCCTCTCTGTCAGTTCACCCCAGACGGTAGCTACTGTTCAAGCTAGGGCATAGCCTTGCTCCTATGGGAAAACAGGAAACATGTCAGCCCTCTGGTCTCTGCTGGATGCAGGACACAGGGGCAGTGATTCAAGTGGACCTTTGTTAGACTGAATGTCAGCATTCATAGGATCTGGTTGTTCCCTTCTCTACTTCAGCATCATCTCTGTTTGATTAGTACTTGCCTCTGCTACCCTAGGCCAAGAGGAAGCAAAATGTAGAGCCAGGTTGGAGTTGGTGGGTAGTATCACCCTAGGATGGGGGCAGGTCACCATTGTTCTGCAAGGACCTGCCTGCCCACCTTGGGAGAGGGGCACAGTGGATCCAGTATGGGCTTATTTGGTGACATCCTTGTTCTCATCATGGGTGGGTCTGGGGCAGGCCTGCCTGCTCACGTTGGGGGAAGAATGTCTAGGGGCACATCCTCACTCAAGTTAGGGAAGAAGTAGAGTACTTTTAAAAAGTTATCTTAAATAGCTAGCACCTTGGGCATTGTCTTTGCCACAATACCTTCCTATGTTATGAAACTTGAAATTATTGGTCTCTTTCCTAAAAATGAAGTAAACAATCTCACTTTGGGCTGCTGGCTACTTATTATATGGCTTTTGATAATGGGATGGTTTAAAGCAATTCCCAGTTTGGCGTTTCAATAATGGTCACTGTATTAGTTACTTTCTCTTTGCTGAGATAAAATACCTGACACCCAAAGTTAAAGAAGGTAAGGTTTATTGAGCTCACAGTTTGTAGAGGTTTCGGTCCATAATCGGCTGGTTCCATGGCAGGTGGCCTGGCAGAGGGGCATTGAGAAGCACAAGACAAGCTGCAGTAATGGCAATACACCACAAGTGACAACAGCAGTGTTTTTGCTCCTCTTACACCGTATCTAGGCTTCCCGGCTTAGGGCGGGTGCCACGCTAATCAGTGGACTGATTTAGTAATCACATGCCCTTAATCTCAGCATCACAGACTCTGGATCCCTCCAGCTCTGAAAAAGCCCCACCAGCACTGCATGAGGCTTTGGGGGGACATGTAGACAGAAATCATAGTCGTCACCATAATTGTTGTCAATTGTATTGGCAGTAACATTCACTTCTCTCTGAGATAATAATAATAGCATTGTTCTAAGGGCTCACATGTGTCACTCAAGTAATCCTGAAAACAACCTTATGAAACAGGTCTCAATATGACTCCATTTTCTAGATGACTGTTTTATATATATATTTTTTCTTTTTTTTTTTGAGACAGTTCTCAGTATCTACTTCAGGCTGGCCTTGAACTCCCTATGTGTCCAAGGCTAGCCTTAAAAGCATGGCAATCCTTTTACCTCAGCCTCCCCAGTACTGAGATTACAACCATGTGCCACTATGCCTGGCTTCAAGTGACTTATATATACTTGCTTTAACATAGATCTAAGGTAAGCATTGGAAAAATAAGCCATATTTTGCAGGCTTTATCAGTAAGGCTCAAGTTAGCTAGTTAAAAGCAGGAAATGATCAGAAGAAAAGGAAGTAGTAGCAGAAGCTATTTTAAAGGTTTCCTGAATCCTCTAAGTCTACCCATAGATGAATTTCAAAAGAAAAAAGGCTTATGCAATTATTTTAAGCTATTAGTCAAAGGAGCATTACCTTCTGTTCACCTCTGAATCAACAAATAATCTTCCAGTTTTTGAGAAAAGCAAGATCTGAAACATACACAGGGGTCATGGTATGATCTTGACACATTCTTTCCTCATCTCTAAAAGAAGGTAGAAGCTCAAGAACCGTTCTTTGAGCTAGAAAAGTAACAAAATGTATAAATTCCAATTTTTTCTCTCTGCAGTTGATTGCCTTACCTTAATAATGGGGCTTGGAGAGCTGCTCCTAGCAGAAGCAGACAGGAAGTCTAAGAGTAGCCCTGAAAACGCAGCCCCGTGTTAAACTGGAAAGCCTTATCCTTTTGTAAGTATTTTGGGGAACTATTGTATATGCAGATGTCTTGATAGTGAGAGTTTCTTTCATATGATATGATTAAATTTTAACATATTTGAATTCAGGTTCATAGTTCCAAAGTTGTATAATTAAAACATCATTAAAAAGTTACATAAGAAAAAAAAATCAAATGAAAGCTTTGAGTCACATTTTTAAATTCTACTTAGCAGCTTGAATTTGCTATCCATAACCTTTTCACTAACCTTCTAAAAAAATGGGGCTAAAAATCAGAGGCTTCTTCATTCCTTTAAATGTTAAGAGTAACTTTGCCCTTCTCACCTGTTCATCTTTGAAAGTAGAAACTAGAAAACAATCTATTACTGTTTCCTTTCTCTATCTGCTAAGTGCACTAGAAGGCATTTAAACATCAGAAGAATTTTACAGGAAAATTAGAAATTAGGAAAACCATAACTAGATAGTTACTTGAATATGGTTGAAAAAGAAGAGGTGGGAAGAGTAATGAGCTGTGTCTAAGAGAACGAGTTAACACCCAGGGGTGTAAGTCACTGGTAAGTCAGACTGAAAAGGTTATGCAGTAGTATCTGTCACCTCCCCTCCAAAACGTGATCTTCCTTTTCCTGAATATATCATTACTCAGATTCAGTATTTCTGTGCCGAGTAACATTAAGTAGTAACACAAGCCACCCAGGTAATTTGTAATTATCTTAACCGCCTTTATAAAGGAAGGTGATTAAGTGCCTTACACGTGATCACTTTTCCCATGTTCTTCCGGTTAAAGCACAGAGAGAGAAAAAAATTTACACATGGCAAGGCTGCCACATGCCAAAGGTCACATAACCCGTAGGCACAGCCAGATTCCCTAGTTACAAATGTAGTGCAATGTTTTAAGATTCATTAGGTTACTAAATCTAGTGATAAATTAATGACTCATCCACACACCCTTCCAGTTTCATAAATGCCACCTTATTAACCTTTTTGTATTTATGCGTCTAAGCCTAATTATTTCAGGAAATCACCTGTAAACAGTTTCGTGCTGTAGTGTATTATATGTATATATATACCCACAGGTGCAAAAGAATGAAAGGATAAAGTGACACCAGATGGAAAGGACTAAGAGAACCAGTACTCTGATGCTTCTATTTTAAAACAATAAAGCAGCTTTTAAATCAGAAAACCATCCACCATTTTGCTTTCATGGAATCGCTGCTGTTCAAAAATGTTTCCGAAGCATTGGTGTATATTTTTAAAATATTAGAGACAAATAAAGGGTAGATGATCGGAAGCAGGGAGATACTGTAGCTCTTTCACAAGTGGGAAAGGGACCTAGAGATGGAGCGAGGGGGATACCATTGGTATTTATGGATACCAATTACCCCTGATGAGTGTAACTATATTCTGCAAACATATACTAATAAATTTTTTTCAAGAGAAAAACGTTTTTTTTCTCCATTTTTTTCTCTTTCCATCCTCCCCAAATTCCAACACTCTCAATGGCTTAAGTCGCATAGCTGAAAGGATTTTGCTCATTTTTTCCAAAACAGTTCACATCTGGGTAGCAGCCAGCCATGGAAAGTTTCAGGCACATTTTGCAGAGCGATGAAGCCGGCCTTCGTGGGGCCCGGATCGGGATCGGCACCCTGGGGACCAGCAGCGCGCCGGGACCTCGGGTCCGTGGCGGCCCCGGGCTGTAGGGGCTCGCGTCGCCGCCTGCTCTACACACCGCATGGCCTCGGAATCCCAAAGAGACCCTGCCGTTTCCCGACAGGCGCAAACCCTTAGCCCGAGTCCCCGGCCGGCACAGCCCCGGGCGGAGCGAGGGAAGGGGGCGCTCGGCTGGCTCCCCAGCTCTGCACGTCAGAGCGACTCGGTTCCCGGGAGCCAGGCTCTGAGCCCCGAAGGGAGATTTGACTGCTTCCTTAGCCAATCAGAAGCGAGGAGGAGGGTTTGAGCCAATCCGAGCTGGTTGGGGGCGGGCGGCCGGGCTGTGCCCGCCCCCGCGGGTGAGCGCGGAAAGTCTCCAGCCCTCCCCTGCGTTCGGCCTCAGTGCGGAGTCGTCCGCCGTCGGCGTGAGTAGCAGCTCCGGCCGTCGTAGTCGGAGCCACCCTCGCGTCGCCGACCTCTCCTCTCTGGCCTCTCGTCTCCCCGTCCGAGACCGCGTTCCGGGGCCAGCGGCCGTCAAGACCCGAGCATTCTCCGCTCCGGCCCGGCGGACGGGCGGGCGCGCGGCCTCGGTGGCATGATGCGGCTGCGGGGCTCGGCGGTGCTGCGTGACCTGCTCCTGCGGCCGCCCATCGCCGTCGGCGCGGCACTGCGGCGGGCGCAGCCCCTCGTCACGCTGTGCCGGCGCCCCCGGTTCGGGGCCCGGCCGGCCGCGGGCCCGGCGGCCGCGCGGTTGCACCCGTGGTGGGGCGGGGGCGGAGGCGGCGGGCGGCCGGCGGCTCCGCGCGCGGGGGCCCTGTCCAGCTCGCCCTCCGAGATCCTGCAGGAGCTGGGCAAGGGGGGCGCGCAGCCGCAGCCGCAGCCGCAGCCCGGGGCGTCGCCGCCCGCCGCCCCGCCAGCCGACGGCCCCGGGGACGCGGACGCGCTGGGCCCCGGCGAGGGCAAGGAGCTGGTGGCCGCCGGCGACAAGTGAGTGTCCGGGGGCGGCGGGGGCCAGCGCGCGCGCGCGGGGAGCCGCGCCGGGGCGGGAGGAGCGGGGTCCAGAGAGAAAGGAAGATGCCGGCTGCCTGCGCCGCCGCCCGCGCCACGTGACGGGCCGCGCCCGCCCGCTTCTCCCTCCCCGCCGCGGCGCGGGCGCGGGGCCTCGGCGGACCCCGGGCTGAATCCGGACGCCGACCCCGCCGGGGCCCGGCCGCCTGTCCCCGGCCGCAGCTCCGGGCCGCCCGCCGGGCCCGCCGTGGGTGATGCCACCCGCACATTTCCAGCGGTGACATTTAGGAGTCTGGCGTGGAGCTGAGCTGTCGCCTTCGTGACTTGTCGCTTTTCCAGGCTCGAGTGCCCGCCCCGCCCGCCCGCCCTCGTCCCAGCCGTCGTCCCAGCCGTCGTCCCACTGGAAGCCACATGTGGCTGGCAGGGTGATCTCAGGTCTTGGGGGTAGCTCCTCCAGGCGATTGTAGAGCCTTCTGGGCCACCGGAAATAGTTTCAGAAACGAGATGTCCTGTAGCCCAGAAGATGAGGCACGCAGCTCGGAGCACCTGCGCTGCGTGCTGGGCCTGCCTGCTGTCTTCCTCAGATGGACAGATGTGCCCAAAAAAGTCACATAGCCGAGATGAAACGTGACACGGATTTTGAAAAATCTTGAGTTAACATAGGTTTTTTTTTTTTTTTTGACTTGTGATAGAACGGTGACTCAACTTGTATGTGTATAGCACAGTAATCAGTTCGGTCTCCAAATTGATCTTTCTTAAAATGAGAGGTAGCGTCACTGAGTATACACGGACGCAAACCTTTATTTTTTTAACCCACTCTGGGTCAACATTTACTGGTCTGTTTTCTTTATGTCTTACTATTTTTCTGACTTTATACTAACACGATGTGACCTGTTTTTGCTTCCTTTTCACTTCTGTGACCATGTCCAGCCCTAGGGTACTTTAAACTGCAAGGAGAGTTTTATAATTACAATCTCAGGCCTATTTGATGTTTCCTTGAAGTTGAGACAGTCCTAAAACATTTATAAAGTTGTTTTCCCAGACTGAAGAATGTCATTTAAAACACAACAATCATTTGGTAGTGGGCAAAATTTGTGATATTCCTGATAGTTTATGGTGCAAAGTGGCCTCATGACCATGGGCATCTTATTTATATATTGGATTAGATTAGAACCTAGACTTTGGTTAAATTTGCACCTCTGTGTAGTGTTTTAGAGACCAGAATTTGAGCTTAATTTCACCTAGGACTCTTACTTAAAAATCATCTGGTTTAACAAGCATGCAGTGAGTCTAAAGACACGTGCCCAGAGTTAACAATTGCAAATACAGTTAAAACCATTTAAAAATTACCCTAAAGCACTCTAGGATGAGAACTATTTAATAAAGTATGTGCTTCTGTAGCTGTAGCTCTAGCGTGTCGTCGTGGTCGTCTCCCCCCACCCCCCATGCTTGACTTGTTTCCAGAAGTTCTGGGGTTTTTTTTTGCCTTCTTAAGGCAGTAGCTTTGAAACACTATTTTTGGCTAATATCTCATCTTGTTTTCCCTCCTCCCCTGTCCCCACCCCCAAAAGCACCAAACAAAATGTAGGGAGGCAATTCCAGATCTCAGATGGCCTGAGTTTAAATGCCAGTAAGATAACTGTGTTTACCTTAGTTCAAGGGAGAAGTTTACGGTGTGTGTGTCATGAAAATTTGAATATAGATAGGTTCAGAAACCATTCAAATGGATGGTAATCCAGCAACATACAAAGCCAGTGAAGAACACTGCCCTCAAGGTTGAGAGGAAGACCTTTAAGTGTGGCTACAGTTTCTGTTTCTTGAATCATCCAGTGTCCAGCCGTAGCTTTCCTGTTTTGCCTGCTTCCATTTTGCCTGTGTGACCACATTTCTCTTACTCTGGGCGGTAAGCTCTCATCTGATCCTGTTATCCTTCTCACACGTAGGTCACGCTCAGTCAGCACTGGCCACAGTGCCCTCTCCCTCTGCACTCCTACAGAGGTGAGAGTAGGA
Organism: Dinomys branickii; assembly: GCA_004027595.1. NCBI lineage: Eukaryota > Metazoa > Chordata > Mammalia > Rodentia > Dinomyidae > Dinomys > Dinomys branickii. The sequence goes on along the minus strand of PVLD010000520.1, from coordinate 230,354 downwards.
CTAAAAGAGGTAGCCGCGTGGAAAGTGAGTGAGGTGGCATTTTGTAAAGGGCTTAGAACAATGTTTGGCATGTGTTAAAAGCTACATAACTGTTGATTTCATAAATGAGAATAAAATTTCTTCACTTACTAAAACCTGTCAAGGACATTGGCCTTTGAATTTCAGGCTCATACATGAGAACTTTTTAGTTTCCAGGAAAAATTTCTCTAGAAATCAGTGTACATCTGTCTTGTATGAAACTGTGATTCCTACCGTTTCCTTTTGTGCCTTGCTGAAAGATCAGATCAGAGCAAATTTAATGCCTAATCACAACTTCAGTACTGTTCATGTGCTGTTTGTGTTTTTTTCCTTTGCTTGGTGCTGACTTAATGTCACTGTAGAAGCTGGAATATAAACCAGTTACTTAGCTGCTTCCCGTGAGCTCTTTGAACCATTGTCAGCCTAAACTGTGCCATCTCCTTTATGCACCTGATTTACAGTAAGATTATGTGAATGACGTAGCAGAGAAAGGCGTAATGGTCTTTGCTCATTTTTCCCTCTAGTGGTCTAATTGAATTTTACCACCATTCATTCCATCACTTAGAAAAAAGCAAACCTTCTTGGCTTTCTTTTTGTTCTTTCTGCTTCCCTGGGCCCCCTTGGGTGCCCTCGCAAGGCACACCCTCATGCCTAGGGCTCTGCTCCTTTGCCTTTTAACCGTTCCCACTTCTCAAGGGCACAATCCTTCTTTGAGCTTCTTCCACCTTTGCGTAGGTAAAATACCTCAGCACTTCATCTAAGCTGTCCCACATGTATCTCTCCCGATCTGATGACTTCACATTTAAAATTTGTGCCCCCATATCCAACTTTTTCCTAATTCAGTCTGTTTTATATAATGTTATGAGATGATGGCTTAGAATTTCAATTTAAAATACCGTTCTCTCTGCAGAACAGCAATGCAACCTGATATCAACAGTAGCATAGCCATTTCACGAACTGTGTTGTAGCAGTCAGGGGCCTTGATGAACCTGAACGCTAATGCCTGCCTTAGGTGGACACTTTTATTAGACTTGTACCTTTGCTGTCAAGCATGCCAGCTTTATTCCCTAAAGGCATGAGTGTATGTCCTACCTTAGTGAAGACTCCTTGGGAAAGGGCAGAGGGAGAGGGATGCAGAAGCATTGTTAAATGACCCTTTGTTTGCAAGTTTTATTTTTTAATTAGAAAAGGATCATACATAACAGGGAGGGAGTAAGCTGAAAAATAACAGAATATGTGTGATTCTTACAAAACAGTAATTCTAGTACTAAAATGAGTGCATTTTTTCCCCTGTGGGATTGGCAGGTGTTACATCAGGTAACAGAAAAGGGAGGAAAAGTAGGACCTCTGTTGTAGCCAGTAGCAGTATAAATTAGTTCAGTTTAGTAGTATCTGTTAAAAGCTGCCTCCCCAGCCTGGCACAGTGGTACATGTCTGTAATCCCAGGTACTCAGAAGGCTGAGTGTGGCAGGAGGAGTGAAATTTGGGGGCCAGCCTGGGTAACTAACGGGGATGTGTCTCAAGGAAAAAAAAAGGTAGAGAGGCCGTGGGTCGATTCCCAGTACCACAAAACAAGGCAGCCTACCCATTATGTATTATATATTTGCACATCAAGGTCAGTAAGCATAATTTAGAGTATACTAAAATTTAAAAATAGAAATGCAAGCAAAATTATTTTGGCCAGCTTTGGATAGTATGGATTTATAGTTTGGTGGTAAAGGGCAGAGAAAATTGCATTGTATATTGTGGAAATAAATTTCCATACTTATGCATTTCAGCAGGCATTGGATTGGCTCCAGAGAACAGTATTGATAATGAAGTTGAACACTTTTGGCAGATATAGATAATATATTTTGGAATTGAAAAACACAACCTGTTTGGAAATAGATGGCAAATACTTTTATGATCATTCTATATTGCATTTGCCAGCTTAATACATAAAAGTAAACATTTACAGTTCACCACAGTTACGATTGAAAGTCATCTAATTTTTTATTTAAGCTTCTTAACCCCTCAGTTGTTTCATTTGTGTTTATCTCAGTATTAAAACTTTCTTGCTTCATGCTTATCGTTGAGTTTTTCTTTTATTGAGTTTTTTTTGTTTTGCTTTTTGTAATGCTGAGGATCTAACCTAGGGTCTCACACAAGTGAAACATAACACTAGTCTCTAACTCATTACTTTTGATGGAAAATGACAGTACCAGTAACTATGTCATTATAATTTTTGTAACCTAATATTTACATTGAACCATGTGCATTTATTAGCCATTGATATATATGCGCACAGTCTAGAATTAACAGAATGCTACTAATTTTATTAGTGTTTAGATAAAGTTCACTGAAAGAGCAAAAGTTAGATCCAGAAATTTAGTCTGCGTTTTAGCTTCTCGTTCCCAGACTTTGTTTATAGCGATATCTACCTTTCTTAAAATTAGCTGAGGAAATGACTATCACATAGGATTTAACCTTTTTTATGAGGCAGTAGTATGTAGGTCAAAAAGAGAAGGAAATACTCCTTTAGTTTGAAGAAGGTAAATGTCACCTTGAAGAGAAAATTTCAGGAGATATTTGTGCGTTTTGAAAAAATATTTGAAATAAATTGGGAAAAAGCTATATTGTATTATATTTGAAGTGAAAAAAATTATGCCTATGGAAATTGAAAGTCAAATTGTAGGATTTACATTCTTTAAGGATCTCAGTCGTATTAAATCTTATATAACTCCAAATTCTGTTTTATAGTAACCTGTACCTTTTCACCATTTAAGTCATTTGCTTTAAAGAGAAATGCTTAAGAAAGTGGAGGGGGCAGATATAAAAGTGGTTACTAGTTCATTGGTATCTCTTGGTGAGGTATACATAGTTTTCAGGTAAAGACACTGTTCTTCTAGTTTCACCCTGGAATCAGATTTGCTAAATTTAAGTTGCTTCAGTTATAAAACTGTCTGTGGCTGACCGCTGTGTGGCAATTTTCTGACCTCCGACAAGGTGGAAGTAAAATAAAATGTCCATGTGTACCTTGTCTTCCTTTGCGAAATACCCTCTGCTACTCCCAGCTTGGTATGTGGCACTCATTGCCTACTGATCTGCAGAAATATTTATAGTGAAAGACCTGCTCTCAAAACAGAGCTGTTGGCTTTACATAATGGATAAAAAGTTGAGAGTTTTCAGGATTTGGAAATACATTTTTGTCTATTCATTCTCATGCAGGCTTCTAAAGAACATTTTAAACTTGTCATCTTGATATTTTGAATGACAGGTGCTTCAATTTTTGGTAAGAGTGATTAAGAGTACCGACTTTCTGAAGACCAGCTTTTTAAGTTGCATGAAGTAGTCATAAATTAGTCATACTTTTCTAGGAATCTAGGTTAGCAAAATAAGTTAAAAGTAAGAAAGATTTATGTGCAGATGTTTTTGGTGCAGTGTTCCACACATTAGAGAAAAATGGGAAAAAATTGTGTTCAACTTCAGTAGGATGGTTAAATAAATTATGATACATTCACATGTGATTCTCTTATTTAGCTATTTCAAATGTATACAGATACTTTTTCGGCATAGAAGTAAACGGAATGTTAGGCCAAAGGTTAGAATAACAAAATTTCCTATGACGTATGCCGTCAAATGATCTTAAGCTTTTCTTTTTGTTGTTGTTGTTTTTTGTTGTTGTTGTTGTTTTGCGGTACTGGGGATCGAACTCAGGACCCTGCGCTTGCTAGGCAAGCGCTTATTCCACTGAGCTATATCCCCAGCCCAATCTTAAGCTTTTCAACAAAAGTTTAGAGAAAGTAACAGAAGGAAGTAGGCCAAAATGACATGAGCAGTAGTGGTTTATAGGAGCGGGTACTGTTTTTCCTGCTTCCTTTTAGTTACAGTTCAGATTTCCCTTTGTAAGTAGCAAACTTCTAAAGCAGTACAAAATATTATATAACTTCTAAAATCAAAGGAACCTCATCTGTTAAATTTTCAAAGTGTATTTGCTGCTTAGTGTGCTACCCTAATATCCTGTTTCTGGTTGTATAAAAACAGTAAGCACTATTATATTGAAAAAATTATGCAAAATCAAGAATCTTTTCTAATTCCTATTGTCACTATTATCCCAAAGATCAAACTTTTAAAATTCTAAACTGTTATTGGTAGAAGTCTCCTTAGGAGGTATTGCATATTGCTCTGTCACATGAAAACATTATAATGACTAGAGTTTAACATTTCTTGTTCAACTGTTGTTTACTATAAGGAAGCATTACTATCCAATGCTGTCATAACAGTAGTGCTCTAAGCAAGTGCTGGCAAACATTCTGTGCAAGGCCAAAAAATATGCCCAGCCTTCTGTAATCTTTTGCTTCTTTTTTGTAGCTATTGAGATTAGCTGTGGTACAGAGTAGCCATCAAGAATAGGTAAATGAGGGAGTGTGGCTGTCTTTCAGTGAAACTTCATTTACAGAAAGAGATTGGCCCCTGCCATGTAGTTTGCTTACTTCTGCACTGAAGTATATTTAGTTGCGAGGGGTTTTCTTGTACCCTGATTAGTTCTGCTTTGAATGTTTCTCTTACGTGGAGTTTTGTGTCTTGTATTAGTTGCTGTATCTTGTTCCTGGTTTTCATCTATCTACTTCAGCAGTCTTCCCTTTCTTTTACCTCTAGTGCTTACTTCTCCCAAATTCTTAGCTTTTTGGAAAAACAAAGTGGTAAAATTTACATAACATAAAATTTGCCATTGTTGCTATTTTGTTTGGGTTTCAGCCAAGGAATTTGCACATACTAGGCAAATGCTCTACCACTGAGCCCCATTAAAACCACTAATTGCCTCAATTTTGAGTTAAGAATACAAATGACCACTTACCTGTGAAATAGAAGTATGTAAGTCCTTAGTAAAGTTTATGATCTGACTATATTGTAGGAATTTAGGAACACATTATTTTTAGCGATTCAGAAAAACCAAGAATTAGAGTTGAAAGTAGCTTTTATTAAAGAACATCTAAATCCCACCTCACTTTACATATTTTATAAACTGCACAAAGATTAAATTACCTGACCAAGTTCATATTTGGAGTAGGACTTACATTTCCTTTTTCATCAGTTATTAGCAGTTTAATAAAATAACTTTGAGTTAATGACATTTAAGTTCAGGATTGGAAAAGAACTTAAAAACTCCCCTCTCCAACTTCTGTTTTTCCCTCTTACAATGGTTCCAGTGATTTTCAGAGCTGTATCATTTTTCCAATGTGTAGCTGAAATCTGCCTTTTATTAACTTCTGTGTATATATTTTAAACAGGCCATCTGTAGTGGTATTAAAGTGATTGCAGTGACAGAATTTACATCACACCTATATTTTTCCAATGTGGATGATTTATTAAAGGATACTTGGCTGAGAACTTCAGTTTTTTGGTGTATTTTTGTTTTTTCTGTTTCGTTTGGAGGCAGGGTCTCCCTGTGTGGTTCAGGCTGGCCTTGATCTCTGTGTAGCCCAGGCTGGCCTCTAACTCAAGGTGATCCTCTAGCCTCATGCTGGGATTACAGGTGTGCACCACCATACCCAGCCCACAGACTTGGACACTGAAAGCCTGGACAGCCTTGAACATGGTGGACTTGGTCTGCCATGTCCTGGTCCTCCTGCCTGAGACAGGTGGACTGCTCCTGTGTTACACTTGTGAAGTTATGCACGTCTGGTCTGGATGAGCTGCCAGCAGCTGATAGGGAAATCCTGACATCCCTTACAGAAAGCTGGCTTCTGTGTTTGCTGCTGTGGCCTGATGATGACTACATTTCTGCAGTAAGGTCCCACCCCAACAGCTATTTGTACACGATGGGGTTTCAGCAAGGGAGAACAGCAGTTTAGTCATCTAACCTAAATAATTCTCCTATTTTGTATTCTCCTAACATTTTGGATAGAAATTCTTCAAATAGGTAAGGAACCTCATCTTTGATTATTTTTAATGGACTGCAAGTGTTTCTCCGAAGCCAAAGCACAGTTGGTGCAGCAGGAGCTTGTAGGGCGTGGCACCAAGAGTGTGGGACCAGCCCTCCTGGAGTACTTCTGGTCCAGCTGCTCAGTTAGTTGAGTGTCACTGCACACATTGTTTGACTGCAAGACCCTTGTCATCTGTAAATTGAATTCAATTAACCCAACTTAATTGACTTTAGAAGACGACAGAAAGTCTTTCTGTTTTTTAAGTAAAGCTTTAAATGAATGTTTTTAAAAAATTTCAAGAGTAATTACCCCAGGTTACAGTGACTCAATAGGATTTGGCACTTTGTCACACTTAGGTTTATTGGGATATAGTATTAATGATACAGTCAGCCACCATCAGTTCAGCTTTCGACCTGATGGGTTTAATTACTAGTTTGGTGGGTGTTGATCGATTTGTTATTAATGATAAAACTGATTTTAAAACTATCTCACGCTTTTTAAAATTTTTAGAAAGTTAAAAATAGCATAATTGTTAATTTTTAAAAAATTTTAATGTTATCAATATTTTTGAGACTGAGTCTCAGGTTGACCTTGAACTCACCTTGCAGTCGTTCCCAGGCTGGCTTCAAACTTGAGGTCTTCCTGCCACAGCCTCAGAATTGCTGGGATTATAGGTGTGAGCTACCAGGCCTGGCCAGGATTGTAATTTTCAAATGAAGACAAAAACAAAAAAACAACAGCACATTCTTCTGTGCTCTTTAGTAGACCTGAATTTTTGGTTACCTGATGGGTTTACTATGCATGAATTATGTGTTTTAAAAGTTACACAGCTAAGAAAAACACTGCCTTTGAAGATACATAGTAGAGTTGGTTTCAACCTTTTCCTCTATTCACTTTATAGTTTTTAGGAAAGATTCGTTTTTCATTTTCCTCCATTCATTGATTTTTCTTTTTATCTATGAGATTCTTGAACGACAGGATGAAGTAGCAGTATTGTTCCTAATTATAAATGAGAAACTTTCTGGACTGCCCCCTGCTATCAAATCAAAATTAAATACCTCATCTGTATTTTCTAATCCTTTTCAAAACATTTCTACTACAGTACTTGTTACATTACTGACAAGTCCTCTTTCCTTCTAGACAGCAACCTTGTGTTACTCGTCTTTATATCCCCATCTCTAGCACATAATAAAGTGTAATAAGAGTACAAAGCTTGTTGAAATCAACAACTGAATGCTAAAAAGAGTATTGAAATCTGGTTGGGCTAAGTCCTGTGAAACATTTGGAGTGACAGTTAATACATTAAAGGTTTAGAGAAGGAAAGTTGTAAACAGAAGACTTGACAGATTGAAAAATAAAAACCAAACAAGAAAGAAGAACTTACTTACAGGTCAATAGATCTAGTCACTCATATTGAGAAATTCTAAGCTGTAAGTTCTGGATAGCTAGATAGTGCAGAGCTAAATTTCAGAGAACTGAATACCAGCCCAAGGAATCTGAATTTTCCTGTGTAATTAGGAAACTGGTGATAAGTAAAAACAGCATCTTTTCTTGTTGCAGAGATTGCCCTGAATTTAACTCCTTGTACATGTTGCGGTGCAGTCTCCTCGTTTACTGTTTGAGCTACAGAACACCTTATCAGCCCTGAAAGTTAGGTCTGTAAAGCTTATCGGTAAACATCGGCACCTTCATTGGCACATCCAGTGATTGGCTGTTCTTTGTGGACGCCCAGGGAGCGTCTGCCTCCATCTCTGCTGTGGGTTCCCTGTATGGGAGCCCCATTCTCTTGTCTCAGGCCCAGCTTTCAGTTCTAGCTCAAGTTACACTTCTGAAAGGGCCGGAGGAAAGTAATTTTCCAGGGATTAGATCTCACATCTCCCTTCTTGTAATTTTTCATTACATATATATTATTTTCCTTTCTAGACTATAAACAATGCCTGATGTGATATGCCGTACATATTAGAGTTAAACACATAAGACTTTTTCATTTTTGCAAAAAGAAATTTTTAAGGAAGTTTCTGTGTAAGGCTAAATAGGTGAAAATGTAGGCAGAAGAAAATAGAAGGATCTCAAAGACAAATCAGAAAGGAAATAGAATAAAAGTTAGGGAAGGGGTAAAAAGATGTGAAACATGGATTTTTTTTGGGTTTCCTCTGCGAATATCTTGTTTTAGTTGCTGAGTCACCTGTTTTATGTTATGACAAGTGAAATCTGGGGGACTCACTTGAATTTATCAGTGATTATTGATAGCACAGTTGGAAAGACTGCTATAATTTTTTTTACACTAAAATTTAAGTATGTCTCAAATTTCCTAGTCTATAGTACTTGAAAACTGTAGCTTTTAGCGTTTGAATTTTTGTAGCAAAATACATCATTATGAAGACATAAAAACATTAAACTAGAGGAAGGAAGAGGGGCTGAGGCAAGAAAGATCTTGGGAGTAATTGCTACCTTTTTGAAAGTTTGGGAAGAATATTTGTATTCTGTTTACCAGATTCTTGAAGCTACCTCACTCTCAGATGAGTCTTGGCTTTTAAATGATGAGGTAGGTAGTATTTTTTATTACACTTGACAGTTTGTGAGCATATTTTTAAAGCACAGCTTCAATTTTTTCTCCTATGGATAAAAATTATTTGTCCAAAGCAAGTAAATATTTACCCTTTTGCTAGCTATGGCAATATCATGGTCATTTTAATTTTTTTCACTATGTACTATAGGCTAAAGAACTGTATATTTTATATTATTAGCATAGCTTTTAGGCAAAGCAAATACCATTTACTGGTGTGATAAAGCTTATGTAGAAAGCTTATTCTGCAGTTTTTTAACATGATAAACTACTACCATCTGAAGTTTACCTGGCAAATCATTTTCTGTAAATAATTGGTGTGTTATTACCCACTGATTTTTGACAGCTGGCTCAATTTTTCTCTAAAAATTAGGTCATCAGTATTATAGAACTGTGCTTACTGGTATTAGACCAGGGTAAGGCCTGGAAAACTTGTTTGCTAAAAAAGTGATAAATAGTAAGTTAGAGAACCAATGTGCTATAATCGTAGTTGGGACTCTGGATTTAGGTTTGTCTCTGCCACTGTGGAACCTTTGGAAGTTTTCTAACTCGTCTGAGCTTCTGATTGGCCATCTCTGAAATGGAGATACAATTACTCACTTTGTTAAGTTGAATATACGAGGGACTGTACTATATTTTATGTAATAAATAGTATGTCTGTCATAAGCTCACAAATTATAAAGAAAATAAAAAGGAAAGGGTAAAAAGTGTGAAACATGGATTCATCTAGTCACATATTTTAAGGTTGATTTTAAAAAAGCTAAAAGTTGGTGTAACAGATTTGAAAACAAATATAAATATCAGTGCCAATCTTAATGTTTCTTTTAGGAGAAATATTATATGCACATACTTTGTAAACCACTCATATATCCCACTGTCTTTTAAGATAGAAATGTATGGCCCACTAATAGTAGTTTGAGAAGTAATTATGTTAGGAAATATTTACATTTGATCTTATGAAAGTATGGAAGTATTACACAATTTTTAAGTAATCCAGAAACTGTTTAGGTATCTAGAAAATTTCTTTTCAACGGTATACACTGTTGGACAGGTTCGTGGCTTTTAAACAAAAGCAATGTATAGAATTTTCCAATGATACTTGCTGGTATACCTATGAGTAGCCCAGAATTGGTATATTAATTTGAAAATTTAAGGAAACAGAAGGCATTCCCATTCCTCCCTCTAATTTTTTCTTTCTTAAAATACAGGTCTAATCCTTCCCTGAATATTGCATATGTTCCTACATGTATACACACACAGATATGCATGCGTATGTTTCTTCTAGACATTTTAGTAAGTCACAGTAGATGGGGAGGAGATTGGTCTAACTTAGATCTACTACCCTCATAAGATTACTGTAAGATTTTTGATAGTTATTGGTGTTTATAGTAATCAGATGATTTCCATTTTTAAGCCAAGAAAAGTTATTACTTAGGTTCATTAGGTTTATTTTTACTTTAAAACTTTCCGGTACATAAATTGCTTTCCTATTTAAAAATTTGGTAATGTTAGCATTTTACTGTTATGCTAGTTTAATTAAGATTTTAGGGGTGGCATATGCCTGTAATCCCAGCGCTTGAGAAGTTGAGGCAGGAGGAACGTCATGAATTCAGGCCGGCTTGGGCTACATAGTGAGTTCGAGGCCAGCCTGAACTGCATGGTGAGACCTTGTCACCTAAATAAAATTTTTAAAAAAAGATTTAAGTGCAGTTTTTGTTCTAATAGTCTCATATGCTTTGTGAGATTTGAGCTAGGTAAACTTCTTACTGCTTTGGGGTAATAGCTGTAGCTGCCACCAGTTTGAGTGCTTACGCTCTGCCCGGGAGTGTCCTAAAGGTATTGAAAATGATGAGTCACCTGATCCTGCAGTTGATATAGGCCCTGTTATCCCTGTTTCTCAGATGAGGAAAATGAATCACAGAACACTTAAGATTGCAGCTAGTATTACAGCCAAGATTCAACAACTTGTGCATTTGATTTTAACTTCTGTCCGGTAGTTCATTACTGTCACTCCCAGGTTTTAGAAGCAGGTACACTATTTAAATAAGAATATGTAGTCATCACATTACAAAAACATACTGTATAAACCCAGTCCACTAAAGCTGGCTTTTACCTAGGTACTTAGTGCACGTTGTAGTTAGTGTTAGATGGTGGTTCTGTATGGGAAGATAATACTGTAGCACTTGCAACAGATGCTTAGCAGTAACAGCAAAGTTTGTAACCACAATTTCAAAACCTGGGATTGAAAAATAGTCTGTGTATTAATGAAGCATTTTTTGCTTGTCCTTCAGTATGGTTTCTAGTGGTACTGATGGTCTTTTAGTAAATCAGTAATGACTGTGACTGTAGTCACGACTAGATCTGCTCAGCTAGTGGTCTGGTTCATAGATGGTTTAATAATGATTTGCTTAGCATCCATTGGAATGTATCTACAAGGATTAATTTTGTATTTTTTCCTCCTCTCTAGTAAAATAAAACAGGGTCTGTTACCTAGCTTGGAAGATTTGCTGTTTTATACAATTGCAGAAGGACAAGAAAAAATACCTGTTCATAAATTTATTACAGTAAGTTTTGTATTTTCCTATCCTAACTTTCAGAAATTAGTTATACTAAATCAACAGTATTGTCAAAACATAGTCTTAAAAGTCACGTGACATGTAGAGCTGACTGACACTATGTTTTCAGATTTTTATCACGTTCATTTGAAGGTAAACAGTGAAAGAAAAAGAAACAATGTGCAACTTATCCAGAAAGTGGGTAATAGTGACACAGAAGCCACATGGTCAACTCTTGGGTAGAAGCTTTTATATACAGCAATGAAAACTTGTAGTTGGATTAAGCATATACATTATTTGCACTATATATTTACAAACTCTTATTTTTTTAAAAACAGGCACTCAAATCTACAGGATTGCGAACGTCTGACCCCAGGTTGAAAGAGTGTATGGATATGTTAAGATTAACTCTTCAAACAACGTCAGATGGTGTCATGCTAGACAAAGATCTTTTTAAAAAGTAAAAAATTTCTGCCAAACCTTTAATGGTGATTTGCTCTGCTATGTGATGGTTTGCTTTTAAGACAAAATTGCATCTTTGAAGGCCAGTGCTTCCTGTGTATATGAAAAAAGATTTAAAAACATTTGAACAACGATAATATACATTGATGCTATACTCTCCGTTAAGCATGCTTTAAATCTGTTATAAGGAAATTTAGCTCTGGGTGTTTTAAATTTCTCTTACCTGGAGATTGCATTCGGTTTGAATAGAGCACATCTTTGTTCTGTCCTTGCTTTTATTGATCTCCAGTCACCTGCATGTCTTTCAGGCCTTCTCAGCAGTGTCTCCTTTCTCTCAAGGCGATTCGGATGACATCAGTGAGAGGCTGCAGACCGCCCTGTATTCCTTAGATTTGCATTTGTGCATTGTCTGCTGCTCTCCATTCCTGAGATGTATTAATGCATAGGCTCTGGGCTATTTTCGTTTCTCTTAAAGCAGTTTTGAACTGAAGAGAACCTGGGAGGTTAAAAAGCCTTCCTTTGTTTGAACGAGGAATATTTTTACTTTTTTATATTTATATATCTGTTTATCATTTATCTTTATTATTGTGTTCCTTTTAGTTTGACTAAAAAAATATGGATGACATCTTTGTAATGAATCATAAAGAATCAAATAGGTGTTTGGTTTTTTATGGTAGTGGGGAGTGAATCCAGATCCCTCATACTGACCTATATCCCCAACCCTCTTAGTTTTGAGATAGTCTTGCTAGTTTGCCCAGGCTGGGCTCAAATTAGTGATCCTCCTGCCTCAGCCTCCCAGAGTGCTGAAATTAACACACCTGGCTCAAATAGTACTTTAAGCCATTAATAGTTAAGTGGAAACTAGCATAAAACTATAAATACCATTAGAAGAGATTGACTTTTTCAAAACAACAGGCTCAGGTTGAGAAAGACAAAAGAATTTCTACATCTCCCTGGCAAATTTGTTCCTATGTATGTGGTTAGCCTTGACAGCATTTTCTTTTGGAGGTTCATTTGTTCTAGATGCCTCCTGAGACTGTCTTTGGAGTATTAGGTCATCTGAAGGGCTAAGTGTGGAACGGAGGTTCTCTGAAACATCCTGGCGTGCTCTGAAGCACTGCTGGCAGTTTTTTATTTTTATCGTTTCACCAGGAGGTTCTTGGTTCTGTGAACTCAGCTGACCTTAATGTATAGATATTAGGTTCACTTTGCAATTGTGAAGAATTTTGAATCTATAGAACCTGTTTCTTTGTGGAAGGAAGGAATTTGTTTCTAGGCTGACTTGCGTCTTTTTACAAACTTTTATTGTTCATGAGCTGTCTGCAAAATTTCCGCTCATGGGGCTTCTGGGAAGTCACTGTGGCTCCCTGAACACAGTTAGATGGTAGGTAGCTCTGTGGCTAGTAGGTGTGGGGGACTGCTTTGGAGCTCTAGGTGGAAGCAGTATTATATATATGTGTGTTATACTGATCAGGGTGTTTTTGGTGCTTTATAAAATAAAGTGTGAAATTGTTATGTTTAAATGTGAAATTAAAAGCATTTTACTCTGATTTTTAAGCCAGGGACTCACAATCATAAAATTTTCTGTCTGTAAATATGAAATAATTACCTTAACTTTAAATACTAATTCCATTTTTAAAAATCTGTGATTGTAATATAGGCAGTTTCCCAACCTGACAATAAGATTTTTCTGTTCACCCCTAAATGAACTCAGAATCTCATTCTTTTACTCTGTGAAGTGGGGACTGAGAACCTGTGACTATAAAAGTCATCTGGAAAGAGGATTACCACAGACAAACTCCTTCTCTGTTTTTAAATATAAGAAATTGTCTAGTTAGCATTGCCAAGAATAAATTCATCTTCATGTTTCTGCAGGGGGTGATAAAACCTGGAATTCATTTTCCCCAAGGAATAATTCATGAAGGTGTGTAGATTTGGTTGAAGTCAGTGTGTTGGTATTTTACATAAAATACATTCTTAATGTATTTATGTTTGTAGGTAACCTGACAAACAACTTATGTATAACTCTTCCTCCCAGTGGGAAAATGAGTTCTAACATACATTTTGGAGAATAATCTATTTGAAAGTTGGAGACTGCCTATACTCAGTCAGTTATTTTTAGTGCTAATAATTCTTTTGAACTAACAGAAGTAGAAATACTTGTGTTAACAATTAAGCCTTTATTCATGCATACTCTAACCTTAGAGGTATTAGGAATACTTTCATGTTTGGTCATAGTTTCTTGGTCTCTTTTGGTCTTAGAGAAAGTGAATTTTTTTTATGTTTGTATATTACTTGATTTTCTTAAAAAATTCTTATGTATTATTTTCCCAATGAAAATTATGTATGTAAGATATTTTGTGAAACATTGATGAATGTTGCAGTTGTTAGACTTTAAGCACTTAAGCATTTAAGTGAAGAAAGAAAATGATTATTCGCAGCTTACAAATAAGAAAAAGTGAACAAAGCACAGAAAGATGTTCCTTGCTGAGAGACATGAACACTTCCTCTCTGTCCATATTGTGTGACTTTCAAGTTAGACTCATAATATTTGTTAAAATAATTTTCAAGAAAAACTTTAATATTTGGAATATGTACCTTTATGCTGTTAGCCACTTTTGAATGATAAAAATGACTATCCATCAGGTAATTTACCAGGAAAGGACCCGACTTTGCCAGGAGGTTCTGGTAGAGAAAAGCAAAACAAGAACTCCAGAGTTTTTCTTTTTGTCCTTCCTTTCTCTTTTGTCAATAAATACCATATTCATTGAAGTTTCCACAAATCCATGCATGTTGGACCAAATTAACTGTCTTGGAGGAAGCCCTACTGTAGTGTCCAGAGTTTTTTCTCATTGTGCTATTACAAGTCCTGATTAGCTTAAAATAAGAGGCTAACGATTTAAATTTGCTTAGCACATCTCATTTTATTTATAACTTCTGGGAAAATGAGGAGGTATATAAATAGTTTATTTTGGGTAATTACCCTTTTTTATTTTTCCATGGATTTAGAAAATTAAGTATTACTTCATTTCTCCATTTATGATCAGGGCATTATTTAACTTCTCAGAATCTCTTATTTTCTTATCTGTAAAGTGGGGAAATTCTTCACAAAATATATTTTGAGAGTCAGGATAACTAGTACTTGTAAGTTGTTACTTTTTAAAAATGCCTATGTTTTCTCCTTCCTCAAAGAAGCTGCTAATATACTTTCACATCAGTTACCTGTAAAGAATCGTTACATAAATAACTTCTCATAGTATTTGACTTTAATATTTCAACTATCAGTATTTGATTTTTTTAAATTCTTAAGGGTTTATCTTAAGATTCATTATAGTTGGCATTGTGGCTTGATGTCCATGCATCTCCTGTCTTTATCAATTAAATAGATATTCCATTGCTGAGTTTTTGAGCCTCAGAAAACTTGTCTTAAGCTCTAAGTGTAAAATTGCCCATAATCTACTATAAAACTCTTCTTTAAAGTTACATTATAACATATGGCTTTCCTATTCTGACTTTTTTAACATAAAGCAGAATATTGGTTCAGATGACTAGATTTTATGCCCTCTCATCTACATGGTTTACCATGTCTTTAGAATAGTTTTTAACAGTAAAACAATTGTATTGTTTAATACAGGTATCAGATTAAATAATACAATTTAGTATTTTTAGTGATTCAAGATAATGTAATATAAAATTATCCAGTGTATGAAATTCTATTTACATAAATCATTTTTACAAGTATTTGCACAAATATTTTATGTAAGAGAATTCATTATTTGGATGAAAGCACAACATAGAAGTAGAAATTTTTGATATATAGTTTAGGAAAAATATGTTAAAATGCAACATGTTTAGTTTTTTAAGAAAATACCAGCAACATTACATGGGTGCTAAGAGGTGAAGGTCTGACGTACGTAATTTGGGAAATACACAGGTCCCATCTAGGACACTTGAAAGACGATTTATGTTAAGCACATGTCATCCTAAGTGTTTATTAGTTTTGGTAGGACAAGGAACTTGTTTCAGATGGTCTTAATACTTAGACCTGGTGGAATGTTGCTATCTTTTTAATCTTTGATATCTTTTAGGCATATCTTAATTTATTTCTAACCTATTCAGCTTACAAGCAACTACATGAAAGACTGCTGGAAGGAAACAAAATTATGTAGAAAGTATAACTTACAGAATTTAATTATATATAATGATGAATTTGTTTCTTGTTTAAATGTGGGGTTAATATTCTCCTAACTATAGTGCTATTACCAGGTACCAATAGTTGAAAGGTACCTATTAATTGTTTTCTCACATCCACAGATGTGTTCAAAGCAACATTGTCTTGCTGACACAAGCCTTTAGAAGAAAGTTTGTCATTCCTGACTTTATGTCCTTTACCTCACACATCGATGAGTTGTATGAAAGTGCTAAGAAGCAGTCTGGAGGAAAGGTAACGTTTTTGATGTGCACTTTTTCCCAGCCCAATCACTTAACCTCTTACCAGTCCAGTCATTTAAATACAGGAAGACCAAAAACTACATATTATTTTTCATTGCTTTTTATAAGATAAAATAGCAGGAAATATAAAAATGACAATTTTATCAAATTTATTCAGTGCAAGAATCACCTGGTTGAAATGACAGCTGCCTGAGTGGCACTCACATAAGCACGTTGCCCCAGTGATGCTCGGGGCAAACTGCTAAGTGGTTCATAAATTCAGCTCAGCTTGAGGTATAGTAAATAAAGTTGTGTAGCTTTCTTTAATTTAGCTAAGAAATTTAAATGGTTTTAAAATATTTTAAATATTTAACTTTGATATTCTGACTAAAAAAGAAACCTAAATTTAAGAATTCTTTTTTTAATTTTCAAATGATTGTGATGGCTTTTAACTTTTTATTTAACAAAAAGATCTTATTGGGAATTAGTGCAAATGTGACGTTTTTGAACATAAAATGAACTGTTTATAGCTTTCACAAACCCCTGGGATAGGGATATAGTTAGGTAGCAGAGCTCTTGCCTGTGATGAGCAAGGCCTGGAATTGAACCCCCCGGGCAGTTCCCCAAATCTAAATAGTGGTAGAGCTGTGCTATTTAATCTTTACAGTAATCTCCATTTGGAAAGCTTGGTTTTCATTTGTGTTAGCTTCAGGTAGCTTCCATGTAATATGATCCCTTGATAATTCTACGGTAAACACATTAGTTATTTTCAGATACTTGACTCCTAAGTTTTTTTAAATGGTGAAGCTGCAAGGACCCATGGCTTTGATTAAGGAAGTTCTATATTTTTTTCCTTAGGAAAAGTCAAGTCCAGGTTCTTTCTTAGATTCTCTACTTTTTTAGGACGAAAAAAATACATTGGCAAACAGAAATAATAGAGGCTAGGAGAAGTCACTTAATCTCACCCTAATCTTGAAGTCTTTTGTGCTTTTAGTTTTCATAAATCTTGATTCAAAACATAGACTACAAAGTTCTTATGTGTTGTAATGATTCATTGATAGAAGCTAAGTTGAAGTAAGACCTTTTTTGCTAGAAGAAAACAACGTTATTTGTCTAAATTGTGACTTAATTTCTTTCCAATATCTTGGGTAGGTTGCAGATTATATCCCTCAACTGGCCAAGTTCAGTCCTGACTTATGGGGTGTGTCTGTTTGTACAGTAGATGGGCAGAGGTGAGTTTATTTCAGATCTTTGTCAGCCAACTTTAAGCCTTCAGTTTTTCATCACAGTGTGAAGTAAAGAAGACTTTCGTTGATAAGAAAATTAATCCTAACATAATTTCAAGAAGGTTAAATAAGTTTAGTAACATGATTTTAAAAATTGAAATGGTAATTTTATGGGGTTTTTTGAGGTGTTTTGTGTTCTTCATAATTGTAGTCTTATTCAAGTCTGAGTATTTACATATTGAAGAAGAGTGGTATTGTCAAAACATAACATTATTCTCTATAATGAATTGATTATCAATAAAATTAGTCCCCATTTTTCAGCTTATCATTGGTTGGTCGTCCTGTCATCTTTATTCTTCATGTTTGCGATGCAATTAGCATAAGAGTCAAGACCATGCAGCATAACATATCCATCAGTCATTTGCAAAGTGAAAAGTAAAGCCCCTGAAGCTCCTATTTGGGAAATATGCATATTACAGGCACACCTGCTAATAAATAAGGAGCTTTGCAGAATTATAATGAGGATAGTGATACAGTGAGGACAGTC
Source organism: Dinomys branickii (assembly GCA_004027595.1). Lineage (NCBI taxonomy): Eukaryota > Metazoa > Chordata > Mammalia > Rodentia > Dinomyidae > Dinomys > Dinomys branickii. Next base: position 212,643 of record PVLD010000520.1, on the reverse strand, counting down.
TAAAGAACTCTCCAACTGACCTGGGGTAGCCATGGCTTAACCCTCGAAGAAAGAATTTCATATTACTTGTCTAATGTAGAATGATTCTATTACCTGAGCACTTTTAAGCTTTTACTTTTTAAAAAGTAATATCTCTTAAACATATATTCTTCAACATTGAAGTGAATTTTTATGGGAATATTTTGGCAAATTGAAATTAACATATAAAAATAAAAACTCCAATTACGCACTTCTTTTTGCTTTGATTGATGTTAATTGTTTTATAAATCTACTTTTAATAGGCATTCTATTGGAGATACCAAAGTTCCCTTTTGTCTTCAGTCCTGTGTGAAGCCTTTGAAATATGCAATTGCTGTCAATGATCTTGGAACTGAGTACGTGCATCGCTATGTTGGGAAAGAGCCAAGTGGATTAAGGTTCAACAAACTGTTCTTAAATGAAGATGGTAAGAATTTCCTAATGGTTAGGGGAGAAGCACATTTGTCTGTGTGCATCTACTTTTCAAGTATTTATTTATTTACTCACTCATTCGCTGGCCTTGAGTTCATAGGGATCCTTGTGCTTTAGCTTCCTGAGTGCTGGGATTACAGTTGTACACCACCATGTCTGGCTAAAAAGTGATTTTAAACCAAATTAAAAGTGTTCCTACTTTTAAAAAATTTTTATGGGTTTTCTGCAGAATTCATTGTGATAGTTTAATTACTTTAAGAAATGATTATTTTAGGCTTCTACCAATAGGAAGTGGGCGAGAGAGAGACAAGGGAAGTTCACTTTACCACCACCTGTAAGGAAATGTGGTAAATTTCAGGACATCTGGAATTCACTGAACAGTGATGTAGGAAGGCAGGTGGGAGAGTTGGGTGTGATGATTAGTATGTTGGTAATATTGCTGCTAAATGATTCTCTTTGGCAAAGGTGAAGTGAGCGCTTATGTCTCATCTAGTCCATTTTCTTGGCATTGTTACAGGCTCTTATCCTCTTTGGGGCCCATAAACATGCATGCAGATGTGTTGAATTAAATGTAGGGTGCAAGAAGGCAGAGATGTGAGATGACATGTTTTTATCCCATGGAACAAATTCTAGTAGGAAGTGATATTTCTACTTTAGCATATTTATGTTTGACCTAGGTGTCCTGCACTACCACTGGGGGATGGTCTATCCAGACAGTGTATACAAATTAGACTGTACACAGTATTTATATACTATTGCTTCTGCTTTTCTGTATTGCATATATTTAAAAACTTTTCCTAAGAAAAAATTTTATAGTGGACTTCTGGTGCTTTTAGCATTTTCCCTCTTTCTCCTAAATAATATTTAATGTTTCGAGGACTGCCTTGCATTATAGTGGGCAGCAACCTGCCTTCAGTACTTTCCAGGAATCCAGAAGGGAGGGTAGGCAGAGTTAGTGCTTCGATCGGATAGAGATGCTTTAAATCTAAACATAGCTGGTGCAAACTAGATTAAACTTTATTCCTGCAGGTTGGTTTACTTTTTTAATCTTTCAAGCATATGTAAAGTTTCTGATTGTTCAATTAATGTAAAAAATTGAAAGTGGGGGTGGAGACAGGAAGGGTTAAAGGATGAATAGAAGGAACTCAGATGTATTACGTACATGTACTGACTTCCCACAAGGCACGTAAATATTATGTACTGTGAAAATGTATCAAAAATAAGGGCAAGGGATCAAGAGATGGGTTTTAGGGGAAAGAGAGAGGAGAGAAGGGGGATGAAAGGAATCGAGATGTGTCACATACGTGAACCCACTTCCCACGAGGAGTGTCAACATTATGTGCTACACATATGGACTAATAAACTAAAATGATTTTCAAAAAGGATTGAGGAAAATGAGAGTGAAGATTGCAATAATGGTGGTGTGACATACACTTTTGTCTTATTGCTAGATAAAAAAAATGTGTCTCATTCATTGTTTTATTAGTTTAAGTGAAATTACGACCTTTTTTTTAGAGCTGTTGCATTATCTTACCTATTTTTCTATGATTTTCTTATCCTGATTTTATGGAGATTGCCTTAAATTAGCAACTTCAGTGAGGATATCATATGCACACATTTCATTAAGGTCATTGACACTGATGTATAGAAAGCATTAACATTGTCATGCTAATAAGATAAAACATTTAGAAAAAATGAGTACTTTGCTATGAAAGCCTGGTTCCAGTACATTGATTTTTGAAGAAGGTATTTAAAGAATAGAAAAAAAAATGTAAGACAAATAGTATTTCACAAACATAACAAAATGGAGCTTGGGGTAAATGAACTTAATATTATAGTAATAAATTGTCTACCACGTACAAGTCTGGTTTTAGAAATTTTCTATATTGTACTGATGCTGTCATGTCTATAAGGAAAAAAAAAAACATAGTAATACTATGTTTACTAATCATCACAGTAAAAACTCCAGAATTGAGCACTGTCTTATATGAAAAACTGAAATGTGAAGTTTAACAAGAGGTTTTTTTGTTTGGTTTGGTTTTTTGGTTTTTTTCTCTTTTTAAGAGGGTTTCACTATGTAGTTCAGTCTGGTCTTAAACTTTGTAGCATAGGCTGGTCTGGATAGTGCTCTTCCTGCCTGTCTCCCCAGTGCTGGGTTTACAGACTTGTGCCACCGTGCCCGACCTGACAAGAGGTGTTGCCATAGTATTCTTAGCTTTTTCTAAGCTTGACTCGATACTATGCTTTCTGCAGCTACTGGAAAAATGAAGATCTCACTATACTGCTCCTGCCTAGGTTCTGAACCAACTGTGTGCTTGAGTCTTGGTTTAGACCAGCTCTAGCGAAAAACAATATGAAGATCATTTTCACATTTAAAGTTTCAAGTGTAGATTTTTGGTGAAACTGTATACAGTGTTGATGTGTCTGTCATTACAAAATTTTTAAAAATAAATTTTATATTACATTACCTTTATAAGGTTTTGATGATAAATTAAAGTTAACATGAATATAATGAATAAGTATTGATATTATTGCAGTTACTCTCTTAGTACCAGCAGTTTGGTCCTGTGATGGACTTGACTGATACTTTCTAGTCTTATAAATGAGTAGATGGATTATTTTATGGAGATGTCAGTTTTGGAAATCACCATATGGTTATTAGATTAATCGATAAGTATAATCTTTGATGTCTGTTTTACCAAATCTAGAGGGTAGAGAGTACTGGTTCTCAAGAGTATCTGACCTTGCTAATACACCAAGACAGCACGCAGTACCTCTGAAGCCCCAGAGAAGACGGAGTTAAGCAGTGCATACTCTTCAATTATGTTGTCTTACTAGCAGGTGGTTGAAGTTTAAGAGGAGGAGCAGGGCTAATTCATATGTGGAAGACAGGACTTCTTTAAAAATTATAAAGTTTCTAAACTTTAGTGCTAAAGAGCATATTGCAAACATGTTAATGAGGAGTAATTAAATATGAACGTGTAAATTCTTCCTTAGCAATTTTAAAGTTTGTAATACACTGTTAACTAACTTACAGTGCTTATATTACCCAGTAGGTGCCCTGACCTTGTTAAACTGAAATTTCATGTTCTTTGACTAACATGAAATTTCCCCCCACCCCTACTGCCCCGATAACCATTCTAATCTGCTTCTATATGTGCAACTTTTTGTATTCTTCATGTGAGGTCAAGGGATATTTTTCTTTATGTGCTGCCTTATTTCACATAGTGTAATGTCCTCCTGGGGAGATTATTATAAAATGATATTATTTCCTTATTTTTTAAGGCTGAGTATTACTCCATTGTATCTAGCAACACACTTTTCTGTACACTCATCCACTGATAGGCTGATTTCCTGTCTTAACTGCTGTGATTGATGGCTGTAGTGCATGTGAGAATATAGATTACACCTCAATACTATATAATAATTTCATTTACAGAAGTGGGATTGTTGACTACAAAATGCACAGCTTCAAAGCATAACTTTTAAATCACTTTGTTGATCTTCCCTTGAAGGAAACTGGTAGACTGTAGTTTACCCAGCCAATTTTTTAAATCTCTTCATTTTCTTTTTAATTGGAAAGAAATTTTAGCAGCTTTAATGAGACAATTCACGTACCATATGACTTACCCACTTACAGTGCACCACTCAGTGGCTTTTAGTGTATTTGGGGTTGGGCGACCATCACCGTCCTCCGTTGTAGAATTGGAATTCCTTTGTCACCCTCATGGAGAAATTCACTGCTCATTGGCAGTTACTCCTCATTCCTCCCTGTCCCTGTCTCTGTAGATTTGTCTGTCTGGGGAAAACTTCATGAACCTCGAATAATACAATATATGGCCTTTTTGATTGCTTTATTTTTATAATACTGTTTGTCTCAACGATACCATCAGTTACGTACTTTTCAGCTGATGGAACAGTAGAGTTGTTTTTAGACTTTTATCAGTTTAGGCTGTGAACATTTCTCTGCAAGTGTTTGTGTGGCTGGATATTTTTCTTTCTTTTGGTTATATGCCTAAGAGTGGCATTGCTGGGTTACATGGTAACTGAGGAGCTGCCCCTGTTTTCCAGAGCTCAGGGTTGGTTAGGTGGATGCTTGTCTTAGTATAAGTTAGAGGTAGAATTTTTCATTTAAATTGTAAGTAAGTCTAAAAACACTTGTAGGTAAGTGTTAAAATTCTACAAGAAATATGTCCTTATTGTCAAGAAATACAGAAAGCACAGAGAATATATGCATGTCGTAGTCAGTGGTTTGTTCTATATGTTTATACATAAACACAAAAATAAAACATTGTTTAAAAAGCACAAATGGGGTCACATCAGATAGGGGTTTCCAATGTTATTTTTAAGAGAGTAATATTACTTAACTACTTAGAACTAAGCATTCCATGCGTTTTAATTCAGTCATTTTAGTGTTTGTGCCTTTTACAGATGGGGCACACAGTGAAGTTCAGTTACTCAGGGTCCTGGCTACCATGGAAAATAGAGAAATTAGGAAATTTGGATATGTTCTTAAACTCACTAATACTGTAATGCTGGTTTGATAAGTAATTTGCTTCAAAAAAAGAATTTAAAAGCTGTCGTGATAGTGGCAAGTTTCATGTTTGGGAGAGTATGCATCAAAAAACATGGCACCAAGTATTTGAAGTAATTCTTTTGCTTTTGTATTTTACAGATAAACCACACAACCCTATGGTAAATGCTGGGGCCATTGTTGTAACTTCATTAATAAAGGTAAAATGTTAGCATTCCCTTTTAACCTAATAAAGTTTTTACTCTGACTCTTGCCTTGTGTACATAGGACTATGAAACATTTTCTCTTGGTATTAAACTAATTTTAGGGAATAGGTTTAGGATTTTTATGTATTACAAAACAAACTGTCATTAATTTCAAGGCCAAATTTTAAAACAGATGACTCACTTCACTGTAAATCCCAAGAGTAAATCTCGTTCTCTTTCTTGACAAAGATTTAAGAAGTCTACTGAACAATAGGCGAAGGGGTTTTTCTTCTTAAAGTTTAGATATTTTTTCTTCTTTTTCGCTCTTGTGGAATGAGCAGATGTTAACAGAATTAAAAGCATTTTACTATGTATTGTTGATTATTTACATATGTAGGAACAAATGTTCTAGTAGTTTGTGTTTATGGTAAAGTACATTTACTGTTGGCTGTTCTCATGAGCTAGAATCACAATTTTAATTTGAACTTGTTTCATATGCTTTATTTAAATCATGCCATAATTAAAATAAGTAAGGCTTATTCCAGTTATTAAGTTATATTTATCATATTTTGATGTTAACATTGTGTATCATTGATTTTTTTTTTTTTTTTAGTGTTTGGTTTACCTTAATAATTGGCAGCTCTAATGCTGTTTTAAGTGCTTGAAAATGGTTCTGTTGTGATAAATTTTAATATCTTATCACACAGTTTCAGATTTTTCAATTTTTAATTTATGTTTTAAGTTCCTAATTATGTTTGGTTTATATTAGAATAAACTTCATTGTGTTTAGAACACTCATATACTTTCCTTCAGTGAATTTGTTCCTGTCTATTACAAGTTAGACTGAAACATAAATTGTGGCATTGAAAGTGCATTACTAAGGATTTTTAGTACTGGTTACACCAAGAATATTCACAGATAAATGGCCCAACTCACAAAAATTCATGTAGTTTAAATATTAGAAATCCTGCCTTTCACAAGTTTTATATCTTCATGAGAAAAAGTTTTAAAATGAGGGCTACTATCTTAAGAATATATATGTGTAGTGGTTATTTTGGGGCATATAAGCAATGGCCCACGTTCTTGTAATGAAGTAGATATTATAGACAAACATTTTAAAACAATGGAAATTTCTACTTTTTTCATTATAATGCCTAATTAGTTATGGCTGTTTTACAAAGGGGAAGCTATTCTGAAGTGAAAGAAACTTTTATAGAAAATGGCAATGCAATAATGTGCAAAATGCAGTTCTGTCTTTAGGTAATTACCTAGTATAGCATATTCACAAGTAAATGTGCCCTTATAATTAAATTGAATAAATAATGTGCTGAAAGTTTCTTAATAATTTAGATTTGACCAAGTAACAAATTAGAAGGAAAGTTACTGTACAATGTGTTGTTAATGCTTGATTTAAAATACTGGGATGATTCTGCACACCATTTGGGGTCTTCTGAGAAAAATCCACATACCATAAATTTTAGGAGGGTTCATTGGCTATTTAAAGATTACAGTTTAAGAACTTTATGCTGGAAAGATTATATCAGTAGTGTTTTTGGGAAAAGGCATATGCAAATGGTTAGTAGGAGGCTTCCTTAACTTCATACAGTTAGGGTTCATTTTGTCTAATGATTCATGGGTTTAACTGACTACACTGAAATGCTGCATGTGGAAGTTGCACGTCTGGTCATCACAGCCTCATTTCATTAGTTTTATTTACCATCTTTGGTCATAATGTATAAATTACATTGAATCACAGTATGAGCATTTAGAAACAGAATTTAAAACATATACAATGTAAGCGTGGCTCAGTGCCCAATAGTGCAAAAATTTAACTGAGTCATCTTATATAGGCAGATTTGATCCGTGGTTTTAAATGTATAAAATTTTATAGTCAGGAGCAAAGTTGGAAATGAGACTTTGGGATATGACTCAATTAAGGTCACTTTCTTTGAATTTTTGTTTCATTTTTAGAATTGATACTTTTTTTTAAACTTAAAGTTTAAGTTCACACAAGTTTTGAAGGGAGAAGCCTGACACAACCCTAGTTAAATTGACTTCTTGAATGTAAAATTTCTTAGAATATTTCAAAGAAAGAACACAAAATTTGTATAAATAACTGATACAGTCTTTGCAAATTGTATGATAACAGTATTTATGAATTGTTGATAGTTTCAAATCAAATAAAACTATAGCCAAAAGGAGTCATAGAAATTGTTAAACTTAGTCCTCTTACTTTGTAGACCATAGGGAATTGAGACTGAGTAGGTTGTGACAGCAGAATTGGGCTTTGAGCAAATTCTCCTGGCGTTTTGTGTACTAGAATTCACGGTGCTGCACTTCACGTAGGTGTTTGCTATTTTACTTTGAGGACAGCCTTCACTAGCATAGTTATATTGTCCAAAAATAGTGCTTTCTGAATATTTAACTTGTACAAGATACTGATTCATTGGCTTAAAAATTGGAACTATTTTTCAGGTGTATATGTAGTCATTCTTGGACATTAATTGGTGCCTGCGATCTGGAAGGAAAAAGGTCCCTTCCCAAGGAGCTTGTGTGGCCAAAGAGTGAATATTGTCTTGTGGCTACTGGACATGAGTTCTATTGTTTAGGTTTCTTTTGACCTTAGGGGCATTTATATTTTTTTGTTTTTCATTCAAAATGCAGGGCTAATGGTACCATTGAAACAGTTTTCCTAATGTTGTTCCCCTCCCGAAGAAAATTAAGTGGAGTCTTTAGTAAGACTCTTTATTTCATAATTTTGTAGTATTGATATTTTTTCCTTGTAGGATTGGTGGTGATCCTCAGGAAATGGGGGAAGAGGCAGAGCAAATGTTCAAAAGGATTAGCAGATTGTGGAAAAAGGAGGATTTGGACAGAAGGAACCTGTTGCATAAATTCTTAACTACTAAGCTTATAGGAAAACTTCAATATTTAAAATTTTAAACAAAGCTATATAGGTAAATACCTTTTTAAAAACAAATGTCATTGTATACTAAAATTGCACATAATTAAAAGAACATAAGGGTTACTATACTTCCTCACTTTCTAAACGGTGACTACTAACTTTAAAGGAATATTTTTTGTTGCAGACTGTTGTGGTGATAATGTGTGCTTGATTTAAAGGGAAGAATAAAAGTATATTTGAAAGGAACTCAGTTATGATTAGATGAAATAGTATTTTCATATAATTTTTTTCTTTTCAATGGTAAAAGTTTCACCTGATTTTAATTTAAAAATTATAAGTCTGATGACTTGAAGTTAGGGGTGGAAATGAGGGCAACATACTACAAATAATTGCCACTTTTGTTTTTTTATTTTAGAAGTGGAGTAAACCGCATGGTCTTTTATGTTTATGCCTTTTTAGTGTAGTAGTAGTTTCCAGCTTATCCTTTGGAGATTTTTTTTTGTCAGAGGTACTTTTGAATTTTAAAAAAACTTAATCCTACTCCATGAAAAATCAGGGCAAATTTCGTTAATGTATGTGCAATACTCCACGGAGTCATGTTAGCAATAAACTGTTAGATTTGCATATAAGCCTTGCTTTTAAGGCAGTTTGTTGCTGTGAAAAGACTTTGGATTGAAGATTATACAGTATTGTTTATCTCATATTTGTTCATACATTAAAGTTTATTTTTAGATGATAGAATTTTGCCAACCAAATTCACTGTTGTGTTTATTTTTAGCATTAATCATTGGAAATAGTAGCTTTATAACATTACTTTTTTCCTATAATATCTATTTTTAATTGTTCTGCTACCATTTAGCTTTAAAGCATCTTCTGTGGCAAGATTAAAACAAGAAAATGCACTTCATAGAATCACTCTCAGTTACCCCCCTCACCCCCCTGCTCTGTGGTCTCTCATTTGAGATTGGCCATGCCTCTATATTTCTTAAAGGAATCAAGTAGGTTCCAAAATAGCTGAGTTGGGTATTAGATTTAAATGAGCCGCTTTCATATTAAAAACATTGACAGATGTCTTCATTACTAGTGATGTGGATCGGTTTGTGAATGTGTCGTGAAAACGGGACGAAGATAGTGCCGTGTAGTTGTGTTTAATAGACAGCGTTGAAACTCAGTGCCTGTTTTCACTCATAGCTCTTTTCAGAGAATGGAAATTCTGAAACTAGATAGTCATGCTTATAAAGTTTGTATAATTTTCTAGGATCAGGATCTGACTGCCTTTTCAAACAAATCACATGATTTGCTTTTTGAAGTCATTTGGTGAATGTATTAAAAATTTTGGTAAATTTGTTTTACCCATTTAAGTTTCTTTAAAAAAATCCCTTCTGTGTTTAACTTTTCCAAAATTAAAATAACGCAATATTTAATAATGATTGTACCATGACCTTCAAATTGGAGCAGATAACATACTTGGGTATCTGAAAGGTTTAGAGGGGCATTGATACTTCAGACAACTTTCAGGTGTGTTTCCATATGGACCTTTCTTAAAATAAATCTGCCTCTTGGTCTAGTGTCCTTCCACTTTCCAAGAGGAAGGAATACTGCTCACGTGCCCCAAATCTTACTGCAGTGAATGCTTCAGGATGTAGAAACTTGTTCGGCACCAACAAAAGAGAACACGCTGAAATACAGGAACCGGCAGTATTGAGGGTGTGCATCAGAGCAGTGACTGCAAGTGAAGTCCTGTTTGGTTTCAGCAAACTTGAAAGGATAAGTGTGTTGTCAGTTAATAAGCATTAAGGTTATAATTATCACATTATTATAATTATTATAGCATTATTATAATTTTTGAGGCTAGATTACTATGACTTGACATGTAATGAGATTGAGAGGAGTAAAAAGAACTGCATGACTTCGGTGTAACAAGATTTTTTTTCTCTGTCTCTGCTCTTGTAAGCAGGATTTCTTAGCTCATACATCTTTAAAAATTAAAAGATAGGAAGGAAGAGAATTAGTCCCTATTTCACTATGTCAGAAGAAAATACCCACTGATACATGAGCTAGAAATCAGTCCACAAAGGAAAGAAAATGAAGAGAGCAGTCTTACAAACTGGCTTGGGCAATTATTTAACAAAGCAGTATTTTTCCTTTAACTTTTTACTGTGAAAAAATTCAAACATATATACAATTATCACAATAACCAGCCCCCATGTATCCATTTTAGCTTCAGTTTTTGTAAACATTTGTCCCTCCATCATGTGGTAATGATAAGTTTTTTGTTTTGCTTTCAGTTTGTCTTTCTTGGATAGAGAGGATTTACTATGTAATTTATTTTGCATATATGTGTTTGTGTGTGTGTGTGTGTTTCTAAGAGTTGTGCAGAGAAGCTTTTTACTGTAAACTTTGAAAATAAAATAACATTTTATTATTACACTCCATATTTTTCCAACGTACGTGAAATCAAGACATAGAGGGAAATATATTTTATTGACTTAAGTGACATTTCCAGAGTAGATAATAAAAACAGGTATTAAACTAATGCCTTTACATTTAAATGGGAAGATTTGGGATGAGATGTTCTCTTATCCACATAATTCAGTATTTTATTTTGCCATATTTGTATAATCTTCTAGGACATTTGGAGTAGCTTACTCAAAATAGTGTATAATAGATACTGGTAAATATCAGTTGTTTCTTAATAACAACATAAGAACATAATTTAAATGTTTTAATTTAGTAAAGCCACAAAATAGACCAAATGTACAACTGTAGTCTAGAGGTGAAATGGTTTTTACTTTAAACATGATAGCTCAATAAGAAAAACTTGTGTTTTATAGTATACAGTCTAGGTCAGAAAATAAAAGTTCAGTATAACTTGTATATTTTACATTGATTAATTGTATAACCAGTACGTACTTATGTGACATCCAGTGCAAATACTGACATCCTTTTCCAAAAGAGTTTTTTTTTTCTTTTTCTTTTTCTTTTTCTTTTTTTTTTTTTTTCCAAGGTTGAAAGGTTTTTGTGGCTTAAATGTTGTTACATATTTTACAGCATTAGGATCTATGGAATATTTTGACAACTGCAACAGTTCAATGAAGTTGGTAATTTCTTCTTTTAATTATTTTTCATTGAACAGCTTTGGAGTTACATTTCTACATTTTGATTTTTAATATTAATATAAGAAAACAAAGCTTAAAATATGTCAGAGGATGCTTTAGTGAAAATATATAGAGATTACAATCTGGTACTAAATTATCTTATTTTTGTTAATGCCTCATTTTGATGAAGCAGTGTGGTGTTTTTCCAGTTAGTGATTTTATGTGGGCCTGAACTTGTTAAATAAATTGATTTGTAAGGTTTCACCTCATAACCACCCATACCCTGATCTTCTCAAATGGAGAACAAACCTAGCTTTATTCAGTTAAATAACAATCTGCAACGAGTCCTTCTCACCTCTTCCCTTGCACCCATAGTAACATTTTAAAGCGGAATGTTTTAGATTTTTTTAGGGTAAATTATTGTTTTTAAAGGCTAGTTGTCAAATTATTTTAAGTCTATTTTAGAAATTAGAGATGTATTGTTTCTATTGGGTGCATATCACCAATTAATACGTTTGATTTCAGATCTACAACTTACTGCTTTGTAAACTTCGCCGAGGTAAAAATGAAACCATTTGGCTACTTGAACTGATCTACATTACATAGGTTTTTTGTCCTAATGACATTTGAAGTTGATAATGTGTCAGAAATAGAAGTGAATGAAACAATACATCGTCCACACTCTGAATTGGCATAATGCGAAATATAATTGTAGCTAATTTCTTAGAGACTATGAACTATGACATTTTTTAGTTGAAGCCTTGCTGTACAAGGAGAGATACTAAGGATAGAGTTTTCTCCACACTAAAATGTACCCATGTTTGCCTAGTCTAGAATTATAAAAGATTAGTCAGTTTTGCATTGCAACTCATTTTTCTAACTCAATTAATATTGGCATATGGGTTTTCTTAAAAAATATAGATTGTTCTTGAGAATAATGATATATATACATATATATAGTGTTTTAAAGGTGAAACTTTATTTTAAGTTTTTTAAAATACGAAACTACCATTCGTATTAACAGATTATGTGTTGGCATGAATGATACGAGGATTTCAGGGCTACTTGGCGTTTAAAATTATGTAACTTTGGGTTGAGTAAAATTATACTTAAAATAAAGCATTCCCTTTGTAATTTTGATTTTTTTCCCTCAATTTATGGACGTTAAAGAACATCTAAAAATGTTTATTAAGTTACTCTAGAAGTATTTCCTAGATTTAAAAGTACTAATGCATTCTATTAATAATAATGGTAGCAGTTTGAGATTTTGTTATTATATTAGCTTAAAACTTAACTATGGTGGTGTCTATATTAATATATTTATGTCTCTGATTTCTTTGCAGCAAGGAGTAAATAATGCTGAAAAATTTGACTATGTAAGTGCAACATAGAATTCTGTTTTTGCTATATTACTTATATGTTTGTTTTATGTTTACTAATACTTACTAATTTTGATCCATAGGTGATGCAGTTTTTGAATAAGATGGCTGGTAATGAATATGTCGGATTCAGTAATGCCACGTGAGTCTAATTTGTAACTTAGGCTTTTTTAGTTGATCAAAACAAAAAAACTTAACAAAAACTTGAGATTATACAGTTTTATTTCTCTATTGCTTTGTTACTTCTCATGTGTACGCATGTATGTTTATTGTTTGTAGAATTAATGTACTGTCTCTTGTTAGTCCTCAGACTGACTTCTGTGAATAATTACCTAGAGAAATTAGAGAAAAATGATTTCTGAGTTACCCAACAGAAACATTTAAAAATGTTACTTTTAATAAATTTCTTATATCTGCACATATAACATAAGAAACTCCAATTTACCTCAAATTACTGGGTCTCAATTTTCTTGCCTGTTGTATACCTCTCTTGATCTCTGTCCCTAGCTAATTTGATTTTTGCCCCTATTTTTAATTTTAAAATATGTAATTACAGAAAATTTGAAAGATTAAACAAGGAATATGCGATATCTTCTACTTAGCTGTTTTCTGATTAATATTTAGCCTCATTTGTTTTTTCTCAGTCTTCCTCTCTAGATAATGTTTTTTCATACACATATATGTAATCTATGTGTACATAGATTTTTTGCTCAGTCACTTGAAACATTTGTAGATAGCATGTATGTCCTGAGAATGAGGACATTATCCTACATGACCACAGTACCAGTGACACGCCCAAGAATGTTACTTTATAAATATGGCAGTAATCAATGTGTGAATGTTCCCAGCTGTCCCTTAGTGGCTTTTACATTTTTTATTCATTTTTAATTGATGAAGTAATGAAGATTTATGCTTTACGTTTGTTATTATGTAAGAGAATAATCACCCTTAGATCTTGGCTTTTTAGAAATTTTGTTAAAGGGATTTTTGTTTTTGGGTTTGTTTTTTTTAAAGAGTACAGGTCACTTGTTTCATGGAGCAAGACTGACTTGGCTTTTCTTTGTAGGCCCACATAGTAAGTATCTTAGGCTGTGGGCTTCCTGGTCTTGGTTGGAACTACATAGTTCTGCTAATCAGCCTGAGTGTCTTTCCCAGAAAGTTTTTAGGAATCTCTGCTCACCTTTTCTGTGTTTTCAATAAGTTGAGCTTATTCTGTCGCATCCCCATCAGCTCCTTAAGAACAGGGTTGGGTTGTATCTCCCACTTCACTTCTGTGTCTCTGTTATCTAGCACATGAGGTAGTGTTCAAAAATTGAACTATGCACAAAGCACTGATAATTGTGAGTAGTTAATCCTTTCATCTACATGATGTTGATATTTTTTAAAAGCATGGCAAGTTAACATGGCTCTTTCCACATCCAGGATTTTTCTGACTGTCAAATTATTAAAATGCAGTTACAAGGCGTTGTGCACGTCATTAATGCAGTGTCACGCACTGGTCCTGTACAGTGAGCGGTCTTCTGTCTTGTGCAGTATATCTCCATCAAAGTCCATTTTTGTGAATTCTTTGCTGTGGGGATCTCGGTGTCAGTTCTGTCATCCTCTCAGTAAGCTATGCTTGGAGTCCAGGCTTGGTCCCAGACCTCACCTGCCTCACCTGGTCCTCTCAGCACAGAAGACTTAGCCAGCGGTTTGCTTGTTTGGCTGTACACTCCCTTCCCTTCCCGACACCACCGCCTGCCTCCTGGGCTCTCCAGTAGTAGAGTCCAAATAGATCACCCAGGGTTTTCTTTTTCCCCTTTGAAACTCATGTCACTGTTACCCTTATAAAATGTAATCGGGCAGCTAACTGTGTGCGTAGTCAGGCACCATTACTTCTTTTGGCACTCACTGGCCTTAATTTGGTCCCAGTCTCCTTTGCCAGTTTGATGTTTCTCCGTTCTTCTCCACATACTTTTTCCCAGATCCATCACATTAGGTGCTTTTTGCAATGACTTCTGCTGTCTTCTGTACTTTCATAACTTTGTTCGTGCTGCATAGAACCCGCTGCTGCCTAGCTTTCCCCTGAAATGTCTTCAGCCAGTGAGTCGTCACTACCCATAATATGAGTCCCTTTCTCACTGAAAGCTCCATGGAGTCCCTCAGTTGGAATTAACTGTTGAATGTACTTTGGGGGAGGCCAGAGGATTCTATAAATTTTCAGTGTATTTTAATAGTGAAATACTTGAGAATTTAAAAATTACCTACTGTGTTTATAAAATGTGAAGGTTAAAAAAAAGGTTAAAAAACGACCTGAATTCATTTCATTTTATAGCTGAGAAAATTCGTACCGGGAAAACTACCATGTAAATGACTTGCCCAGGGCACACTAAAGCCTTGTGACAGAATAGGCTTAGCGCTCCGCAGTCGGTGTTCTTTATACTGCCCTTCTTTATACTGCCTACTGTTCTTCTATGGGAAGTAAATAGCAGATTTTTTTTTCTTCTAGGTTTCAGTCTGAAAGAGAAAGCGGAGATCGAAATTTTGCAATAGGATACTACTTGAAAGAAAAGAAGGTTTTAAAATTGTTCCTATTTCAGATTATTCCTTGTTTAATAAAGTATGATGGCATATACAGTGATATCTCAGTTCTCAAACAGCTCCACGATTAAACTTTCCACTAGTCAAACAGCAAAGTTAAAAAAAAAACAACTGCTCTTTGTTGAAACTTTCCTTGATCAAAGTTGATCAAAACTCCAACCTGACGAAACCTGTCCCACCTTGCCGACCGGAAGCGGCGGTTGACCGCTGCGTCTGAGCGCCCCTCCTGCCCAGACAACACGTAGTGCTTGTGTAATCGTTGGGCCTCAGAATCAATTATTTGATTATTCATTATTTCTTATGGGAAAAATATATTCAGTTCCCAAATTTTTCAGGTTTGAACACAAATTTGGAATGAATTTGACAGCTGAGGTGTTACTAACGTAGCAATGGCCTTTAAGTGACTAGTTTTCACTACTTAAAATCTAGATTTGCAAAGCTCCTTGAGTCCATTTTGCCAAATTGTTAATGTTACTGTTAAATTGTTTTGTATCTGGCAATATCCAAATATTGGAGTGTTTATATTAATGCACATTCTGCTTGAGGTTTAGTAGAAGCCTGATTGCTATTGATTATCCTTAATTTTTAACATTTAAAGTAGCTAATCCAGTAATCTGATTTATGAATTATGAATTATTTTCACTGAAATTAGTATCTGGAAATTCATATACTGTAATGTAATGTCATTTTACTTTATTATTTAATTTCATGTTTGCACTCTTTTATACATCACACTGTTCTGAATTAAAATGAAGTACTGTGTACTTTTTAAACTTAATTGTAACATGGTCTTTTATTCATGAGTATACTTTTTTCCTATGTGCCTATATTTAAATTACTTTTGTGCTTTTCCAGTGTTTTCCAGAAGGCACAGACATGGTGGGCATCTTAGATTTCTATTTCCAGGTAATTTACTTTAATTGACTTAAAATGTATATATAAATAGGTGTGTCACATTTTCCAAAAGAAAGATGTCTCTGAAATTTTGACTGAAGGCCATTGACTTTAGAAAATACCTTTGGAAAGGCAGTTTCATGTCTATATCTTCTAAAAATTGATGCCTCAGATTAAAACAGGAAAAAATTTCTCAAAGTACAGGAAATGATGTACAGTACTAGGAACACTCTTCTTATTATAAACCACACTGCTTTATGCTTGGGGAGAAGCTAATACTTTATCTGAGTGTTCATATTCAGCATTTTGAAATGTCAATTTCTTAGCTGAGTTGCTATCTTCTGTAATCTTTGCTACTGCTCTCTCCTGGCTTAATTGGTGCTAGAAGACTAATTGCTTAGCTCATGTAGTACATTTCCTTCTGAGTTAAGAGTAGGTGTTAGTATTACCATGGAGCTCAAGGGAGACCATGCTGTAAGCTGCTGTGTATACACCGCAGATCAGTGTCACCTATTAGAGACTACCAAGATTTCAATTACTCCTACATGTGAATTTGAAATGGTGAAATTTAAATTTAAATCGTCTTTAAGAAAGTGTTTCATGATTAAATCAATTTTAAACGTGTTTGCTTGCTATACGGGGACAATGTAGCAAGGACATTCTGTGGTTCTGGAGAAATAGGGAAGAGAATTTTTTTAATATAAAGGGCAAAAGGGCAAGGTAATCAAAAATGGCTCCGAATCCAAACCACATGGACAGTGTTATAGTTCTGAATGAGTTCCTTTGTATCCTTTGTAGATCTTGAACAATTTGAAGACTTGGTTTTCTTCTACTTCCTCCCTCACCCTGATTTTTTGCTTACTGTTAATTAAAAATGAAGCATAGAACAATTTATTTCTTTAGTTTTATGGGTCAATTTGGATTTTGTGTGATTAAACTATTTCTACTAGTTTGAATGCAAAAATTTTATCTTAGTGTGCCTGGGCTTTCTCTGTTCACATTCAAAATTATCTATCCAATCATAGTAAATATTGAAGAAATATAAGTAAGGGTCTAAAAGATAACATAGTTTGGGCTCACCAAGCATCCATGGTAGAGCTGTCTTAGGTTATTTTCTTCCCCTTGCATGTTATATAAATGTGGATGCTGAGCTTTGTTACAGGTGAAATACCAGGAATTTTAGCACTTTTCCCCCCTAAGATGGTGGTTTCTCATGTAAATGTTTATAATGATACCGATGTGTGTTGCTTTATCTGAAAACTATGGCTTACTTTTTCCTGGTGTGTTAAAAATAATTATGCTTCTGCATTCCAAGAAAGTGTTAATATTTAAGCATATATGAATATCACATAAGGCAGTAACAAATCTTATTGCTTAGGAGCTGGCTCATGCTAGCTTAGTTCTTGTTAAAACACTAAATAACTTTAAATAAATCATGATAAATCCTAAAGGGGCAAAGAACTTTGGTCTCCTAAAATCTTTAGCATGCCATCAAGTATGTTACGATCATCCCTTTGGAAGAAATATTTCAGATCTTTTTGAAATGCCAGATAAAATAGATTATCTTAGAAGCTGTCTGTAACATGAAAATGATCTGAGCCCGTAATTTCAGTGTTGACCATTTTCTTCGCTGCAGCTGTGCTCCATTGAAGTGACTTGTGAATCAGCCAGCGTGATGGCTGCAACCCTGGCTAATGGTGGCTTTTGCCCGATCACTGGCGAGAGAGTCCTGAGTCCTGAAGCCGTTCGGAACACACTGAGTTTAATGCATTCCTGTGGCATGTATGATTTCTCAGGACAGTTCGCTTTTCATGTAAGTATTACTAGTCTTAATTTTCTCCAACAAGAAACTAACCTGGACCAGTTCTTTTAAAAATACAGTTTGAACTTTGCTACTAAAGCTGTATATTAATTTTTGAAAGAGAGGTTTATTTTAAGGTTAATTTTTTACAAACTGGTAAGGAATAAAGCTAAATTGTCTATCAGGTGCTCTTGAAAACTTGGAAGTTTAATTTATACAGGAGCTGTTCTTGAGGCATTTCAGCATGCAAGGGTAGTGTAGACTGTCTGCTTTTACTTGTTAATATTCAGCATTATGGGGGGTGACATACTTCAAAATTCCTTCCAGTTCAAACAGAGGGCATAGATACAGTGTTTAACATCTTTGGTTCTAGTCATAGATGTTTCAAAGGACTGTAAAATTTAGTTAAAACTTAAAAATGCACGTCCTCCAATTGGATCACGCATTTGTGGCTTGTGGCTTGTGGATGTTTAGTATATGCCTCTCTTTATTTCATCCTGTTCGTGCTGTGCCATGATGCCCTTTATTTTTATTTATTTTTGTCCTTTTGAGACAGGATCTCCCTGTGCAGTTCAGGCTGGCCTAGGGCTCACTTTGTAGCCCAGGCTGGTCTTGAACTTGCAATGATCCTCTTGGTTGAGCCTTCCGAGTGCTGAGATTACAGGCATGCACCACCACACCCAGCTTATGATGCCCTTTAAAAACTTGTTTCATTTTAGAAATTTTCAAGCATACTGAACTTGAAAAATAATTATGAATCTATGACAAATCTTACTTCATCTGTATGTATGCTTCCTCCACTTAACAGTACCATTATTATATATAAAAAACTTACATATAATTCACTAATTTTTTTGTTTTATTTAAAAATCCTAATAGCATTAATTATCTCTTTTACATTTAATATCAATATAGTTAGCATTCATATTTCCTGGGTCATTTTATAAATTATGATTATGTTACAGTTTCAAACTTAGGGTGCTGTTTGCTGATTATTTTATTTAGTTTTGTGCAAGATTGCCTCATTGGTTTGCATTTGTCAGGAGGTACATCATAGCCAGGCCGAGTTAGCACATGCCTGTAATCTCAGTACTCTGGAAGGCTGAGGCAGGAGGATTGCAAATTCAACCCAATCTGGGCAGTTTAGCAAGATCCTGCCTCCGAATAAAAAAAGTAAAAGTGCTGGGAATGTAGCTCAGTATGTCGGTCGGATTCAATCCTCAGTACTGCCAAAAAAAAAGAAGTACTTCATGTCTGAATGTCAGCCACTAATGAGCATCAGCTATCCTGAGGATACTAATTTGCCTTTCATCATAATGGTTACCATGTTTTGCATATAAGCCTTTTGAAGCACACTGAGTTACCATTTGTCTTAGTCCTCAGCGCTTTCTCGGATAGTGTAGTTTACCTAGAAAACCTTTTAACCATGCAATTCGTCATTGTTTACTAGTTAGAAATTTTTTTTGAAAATAAATTTTTGTATAAAAGTTATACATGCTTATTTTAGCACAGTTAGAAAATTAGTCAAGAATAAAATAAAAGCATCCATAGCCCCACAGTTTAGATGTAACTACTTTAACTTCTTAGAATGTGTCCTTCAAAATTTTTTGTATATTCTAATGTAAACTGTTTATCACTGGTCATTCAAGAGATGCAAATTAGAACAGTACTGAGATTCCTTCTCACCCCAGAAAGAATGGCTGTCATCAAGAAATCAATCAATAACAAATCCTGGAGGGGCTGTGGGGAAAAGGACCCCTTCTCCACTTTTGGCAGTGTAGACTGGTACAACCACTGTGGAAATCAGTGTGGAGATTGCTCAAAAAACTAGAGTTGGAGATCCCATTTGACCCAGCTATTCGAATACCCTTCTGGGTATCTTCCCAGAAGAATTAAAAACATCATACCATAGTGATATATGTTCACCCATGTTCATAGCAGCAAGATTTATAATAACTAGGAAACAACCCAGATGCCCATCAACTGAGGAATGGATAAAAAAAAGTGGCCATTTTTATATAATGGAGTATTACTCAGTCATAAAGAAGGACAAACTGGAGACTTATAGGTAAATGGATGCAATTCGAGACCATACTTATAAGTGAAATACACCAGACACAAATTTATAAATATTGTATTGTCTGCTTAGTGTGAGAAGCTGAAAAAGTAAATAAGATCCAAAATATACACTAGATTATTGTAAAATGGGAAGAAACTTCAAAAGGAAAGAGAAACTGGGTTGAGGAAATAAAGAAAAGAAGGAAGGGAAAAATATATATATAGTTAAAGTTATGCTACTAATTTCTCTTAGTTCATTGAGAAGGTAGGTTTGTGCTAATATTGTTTGGACAATTAAATGATGTCTTGTACTCTGAATAACTAATTTAAAGATAACAATATGCAAGCTATGAATCATTGTTACCCTCTTACATTGTTTTGGAATTTTTTTTGTTTTTTCTTTAAAATAAAATTTTAAAAAACTAAACTTTAATAACTTATCCTTTTTATTTACTGTATTTAAAACAACTTGATAAATATTTGCCTTTTTTTTGCTGAAACTCTCTTGTATGTATTTATGTCATGATTTTTTAGCCAGTTCCCCAATGATAGACATGACAATTTTTGTTACATGAGTCTCCATTTTATTAAATTATTTTTAGGTTGGTCTTCCTGCGAAATCTGGAGTTGCTGGAGGCATTCTTTTAGTTGTCCCCAATGTCATGGGCATGATGTGCTGGTCTCCTCCTCTGGACAAGATGGGCAACAGTGTTAAAGGAATTCACTTCTGTCACGTAAGTCTGTGTGCTTAATGAGAGTGAAGACCGTAGCAGCCGCGCCAGCCGCCGGTTCTGTTTTCCATAGTTATTGCCTTGTACTCAGCCTGCCTATGCACCAGTGACTGGGTAGCCGAGGAAAACTCAGAGGAATGCAGGCGGTTCCATTCGGTTATGCTCACAAAGCTTTACATTTGTTTCATGTTTGTGTTTTAATTTCCATGATTGCAATTAATTTGGTTTTCAAAACCAACAAAAAGAGAAGTAATTTAAAATCAAAACATTTTAAGAATTATACTTTATTGTATCATCTTTAATATGAATAGTTTAATGTATTTACTACCTTTAAAAGTTTCTTAAATATGCAAATAAAAATAAAATTTAAGGGCTGGGGATATAGCTCAGTGGAATAAATGCCTGCCTAGCAAGTGCAGGGTCCGGGGTTCAATCCCCAGTACCGCCAAAAAAAAAAAAAAAAAAAAAGTGTTACTTACTGTTAATTAGTTCAGTAATTTGTTCTCATACCAGTTCTTGCTCGTATTTCAGCTTCTGGTTTTATTTACATTTATTGCTTCCTAGAGTCTATATTAAGTACCAATATATCTTCTGCAAGCTTTTCAATTAAAAATTCTTACTTATTTTTTAGTCTTTCATATTTTACAAAAATTAGAGAATGACATTGGCTTATATATAAATTGTGAAAGATTATAACCAATTTACTTATATTTCACAGTACTTTATACTTCTTTCATAGACTTCTTCATGTAGCTTGTTACTGTAGACCCTAGTAGAGAATGACAGAGAATTTGAGTGGTTAAGCCCTAGTTATGCTAGTCAGAATGCTATCACAATGTGTACCTTACTCTGATTTCAGTCCTGCTGGTGCATTGTGGGCTTGAGACAGGGTGTTGTTACACAGTTCAGGCTAGACTTGAACTCACTATGTAGCTCACACGGGCCTTGAACTCTCACTTCCTGAGCGCTTGGACTGCAGGCGCGCCAAGCTGTCTCTTTTTTTTGCGGTACTGGGGATCGAACTCAGGACCCTGCGCTTGCTAGGCAAGCGCTTATTCCACTGAGCTGTATCCCCAGCCCAGGCTTGATTAGCATGCAGTGGTGGTTTCTATGAGATATTGTTAATCTGGACAAGAATAAGCATAATTCATTAAAATGTGAGCACTTAGCAACTGAATAGCTAATATCTTATACCTGTTCCCTATGACTTTTTACAGGATCTTGTTTCTTTGTGTAATTTCCATAACTATGATAATTTGAGACACTTTGCAAAAAAACTTGATCCTCGAAGAGAAGGTGGTGATCAAAGGGTAAGCCAAATTCTTTCTTAGTTTATTCTGTAGCATTCTTTTACGAGAGAGAAAGTGAGACTTCGCTGTTGAAGTAAAGTTTGAGTTTGATAGTGGCCTCTTGTTTTTGCTAGTCTTGAATGAGTGTAAACAAAACGATACCTTAATCCTGGATCGCTAGTACATGGTATTAAAAATGATTTTGTTATTTAAATTGGAAGTGGCCTAAGGGCAGTGGCTGTTTTCTGCTGTTCTAAGCAAGTTTTAGAATTGATTCTATTAAAAGAAGATATTAGAAAGTGCTACGTGTTACATTAAATTCATTGAAGTTTGTTTAAACTTATTGCCTACTTGTGGATGGATGAGTATATAAACGGCAAGGTATGACCATATTAATGACGGATCTTATGAAGCCTCAAAAGAAGTTTTATAGGCTGTTGAAGATAAAACATTTTTTAGAGAGAGTGTTTAATGCAGTATTCCTCATACTCTTTAAAATACTCTTGTCACTGTTTGGCTTCATATTATATATACATATACATACATATGTGTGTGTGTGTATATCTTTGGAGCTATTTTCACTGGACCAGGGGCTTATGTTGAGAAGGTTAATTCAATTCCTTTGCATCCCACATGGAAAGTGTTTATAGTAACATAACCTGTTATGCTCTGATGCATTTGTAAGTAGTGAATACTTTAATACTGAGTAAATTTTTGTTAGTGCCAAACTAAATTTTTTTGTTTGATCAATCTTAGTAACTTGTGGTAACATAGGAGGATTTTGCAAAGCTGACAGGGTAGAAACTTGGTGGGCTTGGGTGTCAGCGTGAGTACCAGATGGCAGTGGATGAAAATGTTACCAGATTGTAATAATGTTCATTGACAAATACCATTTTATAGCTTGGACCTTTCTTCACTCAAGTGCACTAATAAATTATGTATGTTGCTTGAACAACTAGCATTCCTTTGGACCATTGGACTATGAAAGTCTCCAACAAGAACTTGCTTTAAAAGAGACAGTATGGAAAAAAGTGTCACCTGAGTCAAATGAGGACATCTCCACAACTGTAGTGTATAGAATGGAAAGTCTGGGAGAGAAAAGCTAAAGAAATGGGTCCTAGTTTCAAACGTTCTTCGCTTAACCTTCCAACAAACATCTTAAGCTTTTTTTTTTGAAATATTTATTTGATTGTGTGTGTGTGTGTGTGTGTGTGTGTGTGTGTGTGTGTGTGTGTTCTCAACCGTGGGTGCTGGAACCACAAAACTTTCCCTTGTAATTTTTGTATGAAGATAATAGATTTAAAATACATTTGTTGGTATTATAAATGAGTACTTACAAGTTATGAAGCAAGTTTGCTTATTTTTTAAAAATGCTATAAGGAAAATTGAAAAGTTTCTTCATGTAATTAAAATTTTAAATATGTAGTCAGATAATCCCATTGTCATAACTTCTAAAACTCACATATTGAACTCATAAGTTTCATTGCAATTTTTTTCTACTTTTAAAACCAACATGATGTTGATAGTAAAAATAGAAAGTGCTTGTATGCTAAGTACAGAACCAAAAGGCAAAATGCAGCAGCGCCCTGGTTCAGGAAGGCTTTTGTGTGCAAACAGTTTGATTCTCAAACGAATGTTCGGCACAAGTTTGTTTTTCTTTGTGAACTCCACATCAGGTGATACATACAGCCATGGCCACCTTTCCCACACGAACATAGACATGGCCATTTTCCCCTCAATCACAGAGTAAACTGAGTTCATGAACCAACCTTCCACTGTAATGAATCCCAAATTATTTTATTTTAAATAGCCCATTATAAAATTAGCTTAAGTTTACATGTATGTCATTTTTAGTGATAGAATGGCTTTAAATTTTTAAGAATTTATTTAAAATTTTATCAAACTTTTAAGTAGATCTTCTTCTTCATGTTGCAATTCCATTGTTCTGTGAGAATTACCCACACAGGAATGTCTTTAACCTGACTGAAACATTCCAGCCAAAGAATTTCAGGGGTGAGATAATGACATGTCTCATTGTTGAAAAGCTGTAATGGTTAGTTAATCATTGGTTAGGAGAGACAGGGAGTGTCTTAAGTGTGGATTTTATTTTCATATAACCCACATAGCTTTTTCTGTTATATTTAAGTATGAATGGGAAATTTTGATTTTTCTTTAGCTTTTAATAATTTTATTACCCTAATAATTTCATAGATGCTAATGAATATTTCTTTTGTGATAAATTATAACAAAGTTTGTTCTATTTGAATTCTTGTTAGAGAATTTAGGAAATGAGTTTAGTGAGTATACTACCTAACATATATGTTAGATCTGAATCCTTTTGCTCGGTTATAAAAATGCAATATTGAGAATCAAAACTTGTTTTTAAAAGGAGAACCTAGGTTCTACATAACCTGATTTCAAATAATTATGCACAGTACTTTGAAAATCTGTCTTGGCAAAGTGATTGTAAAGTTCTGTAAGACCTATTCACACTTCTTCCTCCGATGTGCGCCCCTCAGGCTCTCCCCAGAGCAGTGGCATGTATGTGGTCAGGCAGAGCCTGAGAGCCGCGTAGCAGAGAAGACTTCACTGAGTGAGTTAAATGCCAGTGCAAACGCAGACGAAAAATCCTACTCACATGAAGTCTTGAATTTGGGGACTATATTAGGAAAGAAGTTCCTTCCAGAGGTCTAGCCTTTTGGCTGATTTATGTATAAATATGAATACTTAAGCCATTAACTTTTAGAAGATTTTACCAAGGCCCTGATTTCCGTCAGTGACCCTCTGATGGTCAGATGCGTATCTTACCTGGATGGTCTCAAGTGTTTGCCACCACTGCACTCTGAGTGTTGTCAGCTTTCCATTGGTTCCTCCAGCACTGTCTGTGATTCACGTACCTGAATGCCTTAATGGGAAAAAAGGTGGGGTTTTTTCCCACTATTCTCACAATTGTTATATTTGCTATTTCATTCAGAGATTGGTCTTTATAAAATAAAGATTGTTTTTACATTGTGTGCATATTTGTGTAGATTTCAAAATCAGGTTAATTTATGGCACTTCCTATAACATTGTTAAAGGCTTTCATGCACACTTAGGAAGGAAGTACGCTTGTCCAAGCTACTGTGTTTAGAGCATGTTGTTAAGAAAAAGCATCTAGAAATTTTTGTAGGGCCTTATCAATGGGAAAAGAGGTAAGATATTGTGAATAGGCCTGCAGCAAAAAGAAGAGGCTTTGCCTGGTTCAAGGACATTTCGATTCTTTCAGTATTCCTAGTATCTTTTCAAATAAAGTTATTGGAAGTACCCAGTACTGTTGGGTTTCACGTTGTGTGCCATTATTGATTCTTGATATTCAAGCATTTGCAAGCTAGCATATTTGTTTTTCTTTTTTTCCTTTTTTGCATCATTAACGTTTCATTTGAAATGCATATTCTTCCTAAAATACTGTTTTTAGCATAAATGTTGTGCATTTTATCTTAGTGTTTGGATTGAAACATTTGTGTTCAGTTTTCTTTCATTTGCTTTGTATATTTAATAATGTACTTTTATTTTCCAGTTTGCCTACTTTTTGTATTGTACAATAAATTTATTTTAAGCTGATTTCATTGTTTTTTTTTTTTATAAAAGCAACTCTAACCTTTTAAGTGTGACAGACGGTATTTTAACTTAGAAATTCATGAAGATATCTTTTCATTGTTTATTTTTTTAGGCTGCCTCAAAGTGAAACTAGAAATACCCCAAAGGAATTCATTTGATTTTTTTTTTAATGCAGTACAGTATTGGTAGATTTTTAGGGGAAAGGTTGCTTCCTATTGGTTGTAGCAGCACTTGAATAAAGACTTTTCCACTTACTGTTGTTGTTTTTCCATGTGATAACTTGAGAAGCCCTACTTCAGGAAGTACGGCTTTCTGAGGAAGAATATGATTGATATTCTTAACTGCTTAATTCATTTTATCCATCGTTGTCTTAATAGTAGAAAAAGCATTGTTAAATTGAGTATAATAGTAATGATTTAGAAGAAAACTTTCTCAGAATTTATACTCAGTGGAGTGAGACACAAGTCACCTTCGCTGCTTTCTGGTGGGATTGAATTTTCAGAGGGAGCTTGGGTTTTTCCCTACAACCCTGGTCTTACAATTCTCTATTTGATCAAATTTGCTATTCATATTCTAGAGATTTCTCAAATATATTAAGTTTTAAAACTTTGAAAGGGGAAATACTATTGTGTAGATTACTAAGGCGTTTTAGCATATATTCTGTATGGATAGTAGTGTGTGCTCACTTGCGTTTTTTTAACCTATTAAAAGCAAAGAGAAAGGAGACTCAAGGGCTCAGTGCTCCTTCTGTGACTGTGTATTGGACGAACTGCTGACACACACTGATGATAAATGGCGGGTGTGTATTGCATTGAAGGTGCTTGTGTATTTATCTCATCTGTCTACTAAAATCTATCCTGCTTTCCACATACTGTATTATGTGCAGATAGTCCCAGGCTTTGCCATAAAAACTTGAAATTTTTTTTGCTGTCGCAAAATATACATCACAAGATTGTACTGAATGAAGCTTGACTTTGAAGACTTGCGGCTTCTATTGTTGGCCCCCTCCCCACTCTAGCCAGCACTGTCAGGGTAAAAAGTGATCAGCAATACTGGGGAGCTCCTAAAGAGAAAAGACGGGACCATCTGATTGCGTGTGAAGTCTGATTTTAAAACATTTCCTAATATTTATTACAAAGAAGGATTGTGTTCAATTTAAAGCAAGTAACGTATTTCTCAGATTGAGAGTTTACTTTGTGGAATTTTTTTCTCTCCATGATGCTAGAGATTGAAGCCAACACCTTTGCATTGAACACATCCCCTGCGGCCCCTATGTTTTTTTTTCCATTTTGAGACAAGATCACCCTGTGTTGCCTAATCTAGGCTCAAACTTGGAATCTTCCTGCCTCAGCCTGCCAGTGTTGGGATTATAGGTGTATGCCACCAGAATGGCTGTAGAATGGTTTTATTTTGTCCACTGTGCATAATTTGTAGTTTATGGAGTCTGCTTTACTATTCAATTGTGAGAATGTTTTTTCCTGAGTTGCTTTGAAGATACCAGAATACATTTTTAAAAGTTTATGATCAGTCTGTTTAGCGTGTGATTTCTTCTCTACTATTTTATATTAAATGTATTTGCATTGTGTAATGAAACCAAAACTAGATGTTGAAGATGCAGTAAAAGTGGAAGTTATCACCACATGTCGTGGCTGGACACCTAGATCTTCATCTAGATTTATCCATCGTGGACTGCCTCTGTTCTCTGGCATGGAGTTCAAGAGGAAAATCATATGTGAACATTCTTTTAGGTATAGCCAAATTCAGCCTCTTTCCTTTTGAGTTATAACCATTGTAACACTTGTTTTTTACATTGCTGAGAAATGATATTTAATTTTATTGTGGCAGGTTCTGTTGTTTCTTTTTCAACCCAATGGTTTATTATAAGTTGTGGCAAATACAAATTTAAAATATAGTGTGCCATGCCTATGAAGCCTATTTTGATTAAAACTTGTAATAACTTCCTGATTCATTAGCCTTGAACTAAAAGCAAATAGCAGTTAGCACTGAGGTGTGAGGCTTTTTTGGTGGTATCTGGTATTTTTGTATAAATTACATCCAACAGTAAGTTATAAAACATTGTTGAAAACTTCATGTTTGGTTAAATCATTAAAAAACACACAAGTTACAACCTTGCCTTTGTAGCACTCATGTGAGGGTGCAGCTCAGTGCTGAAGCGCACGCTTGGCTTTCTCTAGGTGCTGGGTTTAGTGTCCAGCACCGGCAGGGAGGAGGGACACAGAGCTCCTGTCAAAACAGCTGAGCTGGTCCTAATGCCAGCAGCTGATCTCCTGACACTGTTCAACTTTTAATTCTAAGCCTTATTTGCTAGTTGAGAGATATTTTTGTCAGAATTTTATAGACCAGAACTCAGTGGCAAAGGACAATTTTGTATACTTAATTTAAGCCAAATTTTAATATCTGACATTTTTCTAAATACAGTATTAAAAATAATGGCCTTTGATACACTAGATGTTTATCACGCTGAAGTACTTTTAATCCAAACACCTGAGAGGATTAAAATTACCTATTTGGAAGGTTAACTATTAGAAGGAAGAATTCTTACCTGAAATAGTTTTTTAAATTCTGTTTTAACTTTGTACTTCCGGTGATTTTTTGTTTGTTTACATAATGAAAGTCTGTCCCAAATTTGTATTCCTAAGCTATAATTAAATTTGTATTCTGAGGCTGAATTAAATTTGTATTCTTTTAATTTGAAAACATAGTGTGGCCTTTTTGGATCTTTGATGTACTTTTCATTTATCATAATCTTGTTTATTTAGCTCCCACCTTGTTTCCTCCTTTTCAGGTTTCTTAGCATGTTTGCAATTTTTTTTTCTTGTTTTTTGATGGGGTTGGTCTGTTACATGTTGTGTTTGGACAAATTTTTATTTTTAGCAAGTGGTATAATTGGCAGTAATTAACACAACTGTAAGGTATTTGGCAGACTGGCTGTACCTTCACCACTTATTAAACTAAATTGTAATTTCTGGTAAGCAGTTATATGATGTAGTTAATAAAAACTAAGAAAGCTAGAAGTGGATGTTACAGTTATACAGTCGTTTAAAAGATAAAACATTAGGGTGGAATCTTTGAAAGAAGGTAAAGTGTAGCAGAAATGTGACACTGAAAATAAATACTGTACCACTGGCTTTTTAAAATAGATTCCTTGGGCCGGGGATATAGCTCAGCAGCATGAGTTTGATTCCCGGTACCAGAATAAATAAATAAATAAAATAGATTCCTTGAGGTTAAATACAGTCCACCCAAAAAAATATACACACACTTCAGAAAAAGAAAAACTTAATACTTTAATACTAAATTGATTGAGACATCATGAGATACCAGTTACCTTTGTCCTCTACAATTACAGGAGACACTCAGAGTGGATTTGTGAGTGTGGTGAACTGCTGCTTGGGTGGCCTTGGTCACTGAGACTGCTGCACGTGCATTTTCAGTCTATTCTCCAAGGATGGGCAGTGTAGGGGGTTTTCTGCAATATATGGACGGCATCCTTTAGGGTCCCCCATATGAGAGTAACACCATCTGTTGAAGAAACTTTTTTTTTCCCCTAAAGTGTGTGTACAGTTTTTGAGCAGACTCTGTATGTAAGTAGAAATAAGCAAAACTATTTAATTTCTAAGGTTGGTCAAAGAAAAAAATAGTTTTTTGCATGTTGCATGTAGAAACATGCAAAATAGCTTTAGCTGCATCCCTTTTTATCCATTTTATTTTAGAAAACTATCATCATGAGAGACCTCTGTATGTATTATCTTCAGTATCAACCTCTGTGTAATAGGTGGGAGGTTTTTATTTTTTATTTATGGAAGAAAATGGTGTGTATTACGGTTTTTTCTGACATACATTAATTTTTTAAAGCTTTGCTATTTGTATAATGTTGCTCTCTAAAGAGCATTGGTTTCTGAACTAGAGTGGGTAGTAGAGTGGTAGAAAGAATACTTAGCATTTATGAGACCCTGAGCGCAATACCCAGCACTTAAAAAAAAATTACTTCTCAAAATTTAAATTTGCCTCCTTAGCTCTTCCCACAAGCTTATGGAAGTGACAATCTGAACTTTCAAGAGACTGTCATTGTAAATTCTGTTTGCTTTCATAATGTACACACTAAAATAAGAACGATGCTGAAATAAAACAGTAACATCAGTTTTGCAAGTATAACTAAATACTCATAACTGAACTTTTCCTTTGTAAAAATCCAAGTTGAAATCTTGATCTTCAATCTGTTGTTAAACTTCTCTTCAGTCCTAGGTTAGAATTAATAGTTTCCATTATTTTGGATGGGCCTCTCACAAATAATTCCTAAGGTTCATATGTAAGGTGTCTTTCATAGGGACAGCATATAACTTAATCCTAGATCTTGCCTTTCATTCATAAAATGGGATATATGGTATTATGTAAAACCATGGTATAAATTATTAATAGAACTCTACCCAAGGTCTGTTTGTTTTTTTCTCCTAGTCACTCAAAATTAAAGATCCTGATTGCAAAACTTAAAATATATTCCCTTAAATATTATACTGTATCATCCTTTCATATCACCATTCATTTTGGTAGAAAATAAGATAATTTTTAAAATTATATCAAAATTATTCAAGAAATGGATTTTCATTTCCAAATCTTCATGTTCATATATTCACTTCCAAATCTTTTTAGTATTGTTGACATCTGCCAATTCTAGTTTTCATTCAAAAAGATTTGTGGAACATGCAGAGTCAGTCATGGTTGTGTATAACTATTGTCCCAGCTTTCCTGGAGGCTGGGGCAAGAAGATTGCAAGTTCAAGCTCAGCCTGGGAACTTAGTGAGACCCGGTCCCAAAATTTAAAAACAAGGAAAACAAAGACTAGGAGTTATAGCTCAGTACAAAGGCCCTGGGTTCAATCCCAGCACACCAAGAAACATAAATGCAGAAGTCTGAAGGTCTTCAGGGTAACAGCTTACTCTTTATTGTATAGAGCCTTGAATGTATGTATCTTGGGTCTAGATCAATTTCAATAAAGAAATGAACCAAGTAGTATTGCTTGAGATGAGTGTTTGTTTGAACTGAAATGCGTATTTTCTCTACCATAAAATTTCATTGACATCATAATGATATTTCTAGACAGTTGATTTTGTTAACTGTGGGAACTGATACTACAAACCCTCTAATGACACCAATAAAAGATGCTGCCTCAGTATTTCTTTCTACCTGAAAAAGAAACTAGTGAATGGGCGTAGCAGGGGATGTGGAGGCTGAGTTACCATTTACCTGTTGGTGAAGTGTTTCAACTAAAACGTGGCATTTCAGCAGAATTTAAGAGAATTATTTTTTCCACTTGAAGGGCAAAAGAGAAAAAAAGTTGAATTTTTAGTAAAGTAATAAAACTTTGAGCAGTCTTTTCCTTCAGCCTGCTGTGCAGTTTATTTTCTGTGTACCATCGAGTCAGCAGTATGGTATACTTGGTGTCCCTTACGTGTTGGGCTTGGTCATGTAATTGTGTGCTTCTTCATGTGTCAGTACATCTCTGCTGTATTTGGGGACTCTGGGCAGAGAGTCACTGATCTGTTTGCCTTTTGTGTTTTGTAATGTCTGCTTTACAAAAAGTCTTTTTTTTTATTATTGAGACAGGGTCTTACTATGTAGTCCAGGCTGGCCTGAATTCACTATGTAGCCCAGGTTGCCTTGAACTCAGCAATCCTCCTGCCTCAACTTCAGAGTGCTGGAATTAAACAAATGTGCTACCGTATGCCTGGCTGCAAAGTCTGATGGCTGCCATGGTGAGGCATGGAATGTTTTTGTTAAAAAATATGCAAAGATAGACTGATGCCTTTAGCTTGCCTCACTGTCTTATGACTTCTGTGGCATCAGTGAATGTCGTGTGGATATTATAGGATCTGAAAGGGTATGATGTATCATAGTCATGAAATTCCATGTCTGGAGTCTACTGAAAAAATGGGTGTAAATTTTTTTCTATTTGTAATACCTGTTTAGTCTTTGTAAGGCGTACTTCCTGGTTCTGTGACTGATTTTCCCAGTCCTGTTTTGAAGTTGGCTCCCTGAAGCAGAACTGCCTTTCTCATACTTCCCATCTGTAGATGGTCTTAATCATAGGTTTGAAATGACCATGTGTACCTAAGTAGAAAAACGGTCCCGGCTCCGCCTAGTGGCTGTGGCAGAGTGTGGAGGTCGATCGAGTTCCTTTTCCCTAACACAGGAAACAGCCACGTACAGACTTTAAATAAATGTTTTTTTTTCCTTTGGCGGTACTGGGGATCGAACTCAGGACCCTGCGCTTGCTAGGCAAGCGCTTATTCCACTGAGCTATATCCCCAGCCCTGGACTTGAGCTCACTAGACAGTGACCAGTCCTCAGAAGTGTAGGCGGAAACCAAGGTAACCTGGGTTTGCTTACTCCATGGCCTTCCCTTGGCAGATAACAGTATTTTGTAGATTTTGTTTCTTAGGCCAGCAATTTTAGTGAACTGGAGAAGCAAGACAGGTACTATCAGAGTCCTGGTAATATTAAAATTTGAATAGTGTGGCTCTCAGGATTATTGGTAATAACTGACATTTATTGTGATTTACTTTGGGTCAACCACTAGTGTAAAGCATGGTCTGAGGGTTCTTTAATCCTCATGAAAGCTGTGAAGTAAACAGATACTGTGAGGTCGTATTTTATTACCTGTGTAGGCTATAACCGTTGTGTGTATTTCCTAAGGTCACGCAGCTTTTAGGTGTATGGAGTCGGCATCTGTATGCTGATGGTGCTCTTTATACTGTGAGATCTAATGAGGACTTTGTGTGTCACCTTATGAAATTGGGCTATGTCATGGAAGTGAAAGGGCTAACAACTTCAAAAGGCCCTTGGGAAAATGAGATTACCCTATGAAATTTATGTTTCATTACACTTTACATACAAGCAAGTGGTGCCTACATCCCGTATCACCAGCATCCTGTGATTTTAATGCATACATGTGTGCCTCCACTTACAGGAAAGAAATTCCCGTCCCCAAAGTGCCTTTTAATGAAAAGTACTCCCACTGGGGAGTTTTGAGCAGATATAGGATCAGATATGATCTGATTTATGTTCTAAAGTAGATGAGAAAATTCAGTCCAATGGTACTTGATTATAGAAGACAAAAAGTGTTAAAACTGAACATTAAAATCATCCTTAAGCTTTATTATTGATGTGAATGCTTTTCATGACTTACAGTATGTTCTTGTTATACATTCTACAACATCAAATACAAATTAATATGCTAACATTGAAAGATGTTTACTGTAACTTGCAAACTATTTGAGAAATACATTTACCTCCTCCGCACACCCATAAGATTAAAAATGTTTATCAGCCCTAATTCCTAGAGCCTTTCACAGAACTCCAAGTAGAAGTTTCATTTGTCCTATTTGTATGTGGCCATTTTCAATTATAATCTTGAACTTTATTATCCTAGAATTTTATCTTTATTTACTGTTGTGCTTATTTTTATGATATAGTTTTAGTCTTTGCAGGTGGGACCAAGACTAGAACGACTCTGACAGAATTAAATTTCTGTATTGCCTGAGGCCATTTATGGTTGACCTTACATATATATTTTAACTGTAATCAAATTTTAAATTTAATATTGTAATTTAAATATAAGCACAGTCACAACAAAGGGCTATACTGCATTTACTAGATGATGAAGAAACAATTCTGCTTTTGAAGTAGAAACTAGAAGTCCTAGCTATCCCAGCTCCTTTACCCTGACCGGTTGGCAGCTTTATGGGTAATAAACCCTCTTTACATTTAAGCTACTCCCCTTTCCTATTGCTTTGGTAAGGAATGTGCTATGGTACTAGGTGGTCAGGTAGCTCGGTGCTCTTGTGAAGTTGCTTTCTCCCTCTACTACAGAGTGGCTGTGGAAGGCCAGGGCTCTTCCCTTTCCAGCTCAGTATTCTCAGTCCCCTTTTATTTATTGATCAAACAGTTTTTCATGCTTTCTGTTTAGCAGGAATTTTGTTTTTCTTTTATATTCTCTTAATTTATGGCAATACAGTACATACAGGCCCCTCGCCAATGTCCAAAGTTAGATGCTTTGATATATAATAAAAATACATTATCTTTAAACTTTTTTAAGTCTTTTTCTACCACGTATGAACTAGAAGGGGATTAAGAGAGGGTTATTACGCCTCCTAACATTTCACTAGCTTTTGTTTACATAGCCCACAGACATAATTAGTCTAAGAGGCTTGGCTGATTTGATGGAGTAGTTCAGATCTGTGTAAACTGATTGCTTCTCATTCACCCAGTGTTTATTTCTTGCCCGTTCAGTGCCAGACACTGCAGGGTGCACAGGATATGCAGAGGTGACTGACAAGCACAGTTCAGCTGGTAAAGTCTGTAATCTAGGATAGTTACTGAATAATGACCAAAATAATCAAAATGAGAAGTAATTTAATACTGAACCATGGAGCTGTGCTTCATTTTAATTAATGAAGGAAGTGAGTTGCAAAGTGGTACACCCTGTAGCCATTCTTGTACAGTACGTCTGTGACAGAACTTGATGGGACACAAGTAAACAGTATAGTTAAAACTAAAATAGGAACGAACGCTGATCTTCACACTGAGCGATCTGCAGACAGCTTCTTGCAGGAAGAGGAATACATGCAGGGAAAATAGCTATAATTTTAATGACATTTCTTTAAAAAATGGTTAAGCAGGTAAGCTAATACGTGCTAGGAATGTAGTATGTTAGAGAGGGAGTAACAGGATGCCATTTAGCCTGGGTGCTTCGCTGTGGCCGGTTTCCCCAGAAATGTAGTGTTAATGTTTGCAACGAGCCAGAGGGAAGGTGGAGTAGGACTGAAGGGGTGGAATGGCTAGGAGGTCCCAGACTCCCTGTCCCCAAGCTCCCACAACTCACTCTCAGCAGAAACCTTTCAGGCTTGGAACAGTGGAAGCTGCACACACGTCCTCAGCCCAAGCACAGCTGCACCCCTGCCCTTCTGCTGCTGCTTCATGCTCTTCTGCGGAGGAAGTGTTGCGGTGGTTTGAGACAGGCTCCTAAAACAGGAAAGCATCAAGCACCTTTGAGAAGGTAAAGGACAAACACTGAAGAGTGAAGGAAATAGAAAATTGGCCATAAATGAGTCTTGGCGCCACATGACGCTGTGTGCATGGGGTTTCTCGTGTTCTGATGTGCATCAGGATTGTCAGGGTGTCTGCATTTTAGCATGTGGCTTCATCGAGCTTGGCTGAAGAATCTATAAAGCTTTCCTTGGTGCTCCAGGTGTCTTCCAGAGGCGATTCTCTGGACGTGGTTTGGGAAAAATTTCTGCAGAGTCTGATGTGCCACGTTGAGTCCTAGACCTGAGGGCATCATGGAATTTGTAAGCTCTTATGAAGTAGAATATGTTTGCGTTTTAAACGCTGCTCTCCATGGTGGAGTGGTGGGAAACCAGCTGGAGGTGAGAGGGAAAGTCTGGTGTGTTGGGGATGTGAGTGGCGTATTTGGTGCATGAGAGAGGGGCCCCGAGAGAGACAAACCAGCCCTGTTACACCAAAAACCTTGCCTACCAGGTTTTTAGTGTGCGTAACAGGGCTGTATTTACTAAGGAGAGCACTTGGGGAGAGTGGGAGGGAGTGTTATTTCAGCCAATATAACAAGAGTGAGGATAACCATGGTGTAACAGCCATGGAGGAACTAAACAATAGCTTTTTTGTTTTACCAAATTAAGACCAGGGCTAGTACTGTCTTGAGGTAAACCACTGCTCCGCCCACCAGCCTTGGGGTGTGGTGCGCTGTTGGGAGACCTCATGCCTGTCCCCTGATGGTGCAAACTGCCTGCTTCACTGTCAGCCTCCCTCAGTGGCAAAAGTAGAGGAAGAGAGGAGAGAAGAGACTGGTACGTAAAACAGGGAAAAG
Source organism: Dinomys branickii (assembly GCA_004027595.1). Taxonomy (NCBI): domain Eukaryota; kingdom Metazoa; phylum Chordata; class Mammalia; order Rodentia; family Dinomyidae; genus Dinomys; species Dinomys branickii. Next base: position 177,238 of record PVLD010000520.1, on the reverse strand, counting down.
CTTTTCCAGAAACCTATGTTCCACTGGTCCGACCGGCAACAGGACTCCAGTGGCTCGTGGAAGCAGTTTGAGTGGAGGCTGACTGGTACTTGAGGGGTCCCCTTTGGAGCAGCCGGGGGTGGGGGGGAGTGCAAGCCGGAGACACAGTCTGGTGCCAGCATGTGGAGAGCATCAGGCTGCCCCGCAGACAGCTTAACTGACGCGGAAAGGAGCCAAACACAACCCAGAGGATGGAGTGGAAGGGCTTCGCTGGGGCAGAGCACTGGAGGAAATCCAGGGCATGTAGCTGCGGTGGTGCCTCAGGAGTCCAGAGGGAGAGTATTTCAGGAAGTTTGGAACATTGAACTGTACCAGATACAGAGGAGTCTTTATTTACATGTTGCTCTTCATGTTTTTATTTTGATATTAAAATGTGTTATTTGAAAATTAGTATTAGATAGTATGGTCACTTTATTGTTTGGTAACCTACTCCTCTTTCTGGGTTTTTTGCAGGACTGGGGGTCAAACTCAGGGCCTTGCGCTTGCTGGGCAGGCGCTTATTCCACTGAGCAATATCCCCAGCCCCCCCAACTCCTCTTTAAAAAAAAAAAGATTTGGGACTATTAGAACACGTTTGGCTTCAGAAATGACCAGGAAAGAATGAGAGCTTGAAGCAGACACCGAAAAGACACGATGGCTAGTGCAGTGAGGCCCCTGAGAAGAGATGGAGTCCTGAACCTTTAGCTTTGTGGCAGGAAGAGCAGATGAGTACCTCTTCTTAAGTGTAGTGGTGCATGCCCATAATCCCAGCACTTGGGAGGCTGCGGCAGGAGGATCACTGAGTTTAAGGCCAGCCTGGCTCCATAGTGCATTCCAGCCATCTTGAACTGCATAGTCCCTGCCTCAATAAAACAAGAACAAACAGAACTCCACCTGTTCTACACAAATGGGATTTGCAGAAAAGCAGGGCATTAGCTTCGTGGGTGTGCTTGGGTTGAGGGGGTGTCTGGAAGCTTCCACCGTCCTGGAGAGTGTTGGTCTCTGATGAGGATGAGGGGTCAGAGGCTGGTGGGGGCTTGGAGCAGGAGGCGGTGGAAGTGCTCGCTATGGTGGGACGGGAGACAGCTGGAGGAACTTAGCTGTGTCCATAGTGGCGTGCTCTGCCTGCGGTCCTTGGTGCCCTGTCTGCCTTTCAAGCAGGCGTTTAGGCAGGTGGCACCTGCAGGTTGGGCCGAGAGTTCAGGCCTCTGTTCAGCCAGAGGCTCTTTGGATGCTACCCTGTCCCCTCCCTGCGTAGGATGCCTGCTTTTAGAGGTGTGTGGTTTTGTTTGTTTTTTTTTTTTTTAGTTTGTTTCTACTTAAAGCACTTTCACCTAACACAGATTACACTACCAAGCGAGATCTACACATAATTGTGCCATGTGGGACCTCTTTATTTCACAGAATGAAGTGTCAGTGATAAGAACTGTAAGTGCTGAAGTAAATAAAGATGCTGAGCAGTTCTAGAGTGTGGCCCAACTGTGTGTGTACATATTACATATATGACATTTTACACTGATATGGACACATATGCCAGACTTTACCGTGCTTTCCCTCTGAGGATAGAAATGTCTTTCTCCAGAAGCTTTTTGCATAATGTGCTGGAGGATCTGGTGCTGTGACCTGAATAGTGATCAGGTTAGAATGGCTGTGAAAGTGCCGTGAAAAGCACAAGAGAAACACACTGTTACGATACCTGTGTGGGTGTGCATACGCGTGTGCGTCGCGTGCATGCAGCACACATGGTGGACTTCTCACAATAGAACCATGAAGTAAACATTAAAGACAGAGTTAAGCCAGGTGCAGTCCCAGCTACTCAGGAAGCTGCGGGAGGAGGACTGCAAGCTTAGGGCCGGCCTGGGCAACTTAGTGAGACCCTCTCCCAAAATTAAAAAAAGGCTATTTGCAAGGCCTAGGCTCAATCCCCAGTACTGCCAAGTGTGTGTGTGTGTACAGAAATGCAAAAACATACATAGGTATATATACATACAGGATATTCAGAGGGAACACAGTTAAGTATGGTAATTTGGAGGCCAATGGAAGTGTTTTTCCCCTAACTGGCAGTAGTTGGTAAGTTACGCTGTGTTGGAATAGTGATAGAAGTGCACGTCCGTGTGCCTGCTTGCTTGTAATAGCTGGAGCTAGGACACAAGTGGCGAACCTGTGGCAGATGGGCTGCAGCGGGCTGTTGGTATCATCGAAAGCTCTAGAAGGTCACCATCACTGGTCTAGGGCATGCTGAGAGAGATAGGTCCTTAAGCTCCCAACTGAACCCGCAGTCCCACCTGTGTCACTGCCGAAATTTTGTTTCTCAGCAGAAACAGAGTTCCATCTCTCTTTAGGGAACCTGAAATTTATTTTTAATTTATAGGAGACAGGGTCTTTATAAGAATCTTTTCATTTTGGTGGCCCTAATTTTTGCTTAGAAATATGTGTAATTATTTGGTGACCAATTTTTTCTTCCTGTTTTGTCTTTGTTTTTAGGTTCTTTGACTTTTGGGGGGTTTTGTGTAGTTTCTGAGTTATAATAAAAACTGTAAGCAAACATAACACTTCAGTGTTCTAGAAGGGCTTTGTCCTCTCCTCTGAACCCACTAACGTACCACTCTGTTATCTTCATGATGTTTTACAAATATTTGTAAAGAGAATAAGACCAGGAAGAGGGCAAATGAGGACTTTGATAGTTGTCAGAGCAATGCAGATCCTCTCGGGGCTGGCACACGAAAAAGTGCGGCCCTGTCCTTCAGAACAGCTGCCTTTGCTCGTACTCATTTCAATTTTATTTTCCTTACTAATTAACTAGAAGTGCTGCTTTCACACTGCACAGAGATACATTGTTACATACTTTAATGATCAGGCATAAAGCAGGGGCGGAGGGAGCTTAGGAGTGCATTGGTATGTTTCCAAGCCATTCATTGGCACTACCAGCATAATAGCAGCCACTGAGATGAGGTGTTTATCTGCTGCCCATGCTGTGGTAGTAGTATTTGGTTTTATTCACATTAACCCAAGACTCACATTTCATTTTTAGAGATTCGATGCAGAGAATAAAGATAATGTCTTTAACATTTTTCATTTGTTTGTGGCATTGATACATCGACTTGATTTATTTATCCTGTCCCCTTATTTCTGTTATAAACAAGCACCTCAATACAAAGTTAGGGTTTCCGACTTTCCTGTCAGTTGGTTCATCACTGCTATTTTCTGATTTCCTGTCACAAAATACCTTCACCGTGGCGCCATGCTGAGAAAGTCCCAGTTGCTGCAAGGTAATCTGCTGGCACAATGGGTGGGCAGTGCTGCTGGTCCTGGCACCAAGGCAGGCTGGGCCCAAGGCCCGAGTCCTCTTCTGCCACTTAGCAACCTGGAAACAAGGCCCGAGTTACTTAGCCACTCTGGCCTTTAGTTTGCTGTCTTCCGGATAACACTCGGGGAGCGATATGGGCAGCTCTCAGCTCAGTCAGGGGACTGCAGTTGCTTCGTACTAACTCTTGTTGGAAATATATAGTCAAGTTTTTCGTGTTTTTGAGTTGTCAGATTTCTTTGAGATGCTCATGGCTCCTTAGTTCACCAATAAATGAAATTATTCCTGACTAATGTGCTCATGGAGAAATGTGCTCCATTGGAAATGGTGTGCCGGAGTACATACTAGCTGAATCAAGAGCAGAATGAGGTGTTCGGAGGTGCCTCTTGGACCTTGTACTGTGAAAGTAAAATTTCCATGAAACAGTCTCTCCTTTAGGTAAACTTACTGCCTGACTTTCATCTCTTGAAATTACGAGAACCTCCTGTATTTGTGTAGAAATCTGGAAATACGGACATGAAATTGCTGCACTGCTCTTCCCATGAAAGGTTGTCTCTAATCCTCTGATTTGATCTTGTCGGTTGGGATTAGTTTTGTCTATACATAGCAGAGTAATTTCTGTGTCTGCACAAACCATTAGAAGCTCATACATATGGCCTCATACTCCTCTTAGGTGTGTAATCAGAAAAGCGGTACAAAGCCAGCAGGGTGACACACACCTGTAATCCCCACACTCTGGGAAACTGAGGCAGGAGGACTGTGAGTTTGAACCCAGCCTGGGCAATTTGGTGAGACCCTGTTTTAAAACGACAAAAACAAAACAAAAAAACAGGGCTTGGGAATGTAGCTTAGTGTAAAAATCCTGGGTTTAAACCCCAGTTCTTGGGGGGGAGGGAGCAGTATAATCTTGTTTTATACATCCTAATACTATGCTCAATAGTGAAGGAAAAAGAAATACATTTGATTGTACATACAATGTACAGGTCTATTTTTCCGCCCTTGTCAGCAAGAAATTTAATTTACATAATTGGAATGGCTTTCACTACGAGTTCTGTGTTTTTAACCGGCACGAAAGAAGCCTGCAAGCTCATTTTCATTTTAAAGCCTCAAGTGGCCAAGCTGGGGTGAAGCTTTTAAAGCAGAATCGGATCTGCAGTCATGATGGTTTATTTAGCAGATGCGGAGGAGGATCCATTCCACGACACAGATCCACAGCGACCTGGAAACAGGAGACCAGGGTGCGGCACACTAGAGGGCACAGAGACAGAGGTGCCTCTTCAGGGCCTTGCTTTTATTTTATCTTTTTTTCATTAAAGGCGTTACAAAAGAGCTGAATTAGTCTTTGTATAAGGACAGAAATTAAGGATGAAAACAAGGGACAGCTCAGTTTTGCAATTGGTAGTAAAGCTGAAATAAAATAGCTGAGGAAAACACAAAACCGGTGACTTCTGTATCTCCGTTTCTCTCCTCTGCTTCTCTTCCCATTCTCCCAGTAGTTAGCAAAGGACTTTTATGAAGTAGAGCCAGATTGCTATTTAATCTTTCGATTTCCTTGTACCCTTTGGAGGAGATTATGAGCTCTGTGAAGAACTCACGTCACTGAGGTCAAATTCTACAGAAATACGAATCCAGATATTTGAGTGCCATCCCAGTGACATCACTAACTCGTGTTTGTGACTTCAGCCAGCACTGACTGATCTCAGTGATGGAAACAAAACATGTCTGTCAGTATATTTTACCTGCAGCCTGTGAAGGATTTTTTAAAAATTATAACTAAAATACTGAATTGTTTAGGGTCATCCACTGTGTAAATAGAGAGGGATACAATGATACAATTTATAGTTGAAAGCCATGTAGTCAGCTTCTTGCACATGTTCCATGTGGGACCTGTAAAACTGACTCACTCTCTTCCTGATTCTGGCTGGAAAAAGTGAGGTTCCAGTATGGCAGGCATGCCAGTGTTAAATGAACTCTGTGAACTGTAACATTTTTGCCCTGCTGTTCATGACTTAGACAAATAAACTAAGATAAGGCTGTCTGGTTCCGGGAGGTTGGACAAACAGATTTGATAAGGAAAACACAGTAGTAATGGAAAATCTGCAAGATGAAGGGAAAATTGTTGACATTTAATTAATAAGTGTTTAATGTCTAGCTACCCAAATGGAGTTTCTCTTGCCTGTGAATGGCCATCCACTGATTGTCAGGGCCCTCCCAGGGACTGTGTTACTGCCCTGTGTCTGCCTCTTGGTCGTTGAGGAATGATTCATCAGCACACAGGCTTCATGCGTGTACATGCCTGGCGGTTCCTGTTAGCCATTTTTTCTGGACGTTGGCTTTGTTGATGGATGTTTTAAAACTAACTGAAGTAGCCAGCAGGGGCTATGGCTGCATCGGGTTAGTGCCTTGATACTCTCGGAGAGTCTTGAAGGTGGAGAAGTGGGCAGGGCCTCCCTCCTTGGGGTGTCTGCCATGACAGGCACTGCAGAGGGTGTGTCCTACATGGGAACATTTGCAGAACTCATTCAGAGAGCAGGGCGTGAACTGTCTCTAAATGAACTAACGCGCCATCTGTTGTCTCACAGCTGTTGAAGCAGTTGCATTTTCTTGCTTGGCATTCTATCCATAGCTCATTTCAAGATTTATACACTTTAAAATGTCGGTCGGTGGCTGTTTGCTGGTGTGAAGGGCATTTCAGGGTTTGCTTTAGATGTTTCCCATACATGTGTTGCCTCCTAGTTGCCTTCCTGTCTGGAGGGGGGAGGCTCATTTTGTGGAAGGGTGGGAGATTGGTCACAAATGAGTGTTCCTCTCTCCTGGGTAGGAAAGCGCTGGGTGGCAGCTATTTCTTCAGGAGCAGGAGGTAAGACGCACACAGAGGTACGATGAGGCAGGTATGGGGGGGGCCCCAGGGAGGTGACTGTAGCAGGATCTTACTTGCAGAACCTTTCACAGAGGGGACGGAGAGAAAAGCATCTCAAGGAGACAAGGTGCTTTCAGGAGGTGGGATTACTAGTGTGCACGGTGGCTGGGAAGGTGCAGGTACAGCTGTGTTCAGGGTGGTAGGAGGCATCTCATTGACGCTGTCCGTGGTATGGGCTGTCACAGGGTGCTGTGTAGGCGACTGGCAGCAAGCAGGGTGGATGATGGATGCTGGGGTGGTTTCCCTGTGGCCCAGTGGCAGCAGGGAAGGATTTCAAGCTGGCCTGGGAGGCAGGAAGGGTTGGCCAAGAATCTGGGAGACCCCCAGACAAAGCAAGGGCAGCAGGAAAGTCCACTTCTGCTCTCTCAAGGTTGAGAGAAAAATAAGCATCAAAAGGAATGCCAAGGAATTTAAATTTTATCAGTGGTTATTTGGGAGTTTCTTGACACCCCCTTAGAAACTGATCAAAGCAGTATTTGAGGAATGATGGGGAGGGTGAGGGGAGTTCTTCGGGGTAGAAGGAGTAAAAGCCAATGCCCAGGTTAGAAGTGAACAAATCCAGTCTTGAGATCTGAAGGTGTAGAAGTTAATGGACGTGCAGAAATTAGTAATGATTATAATTTAATTCCCAAATGGTAGTAAAAGATTATCGAATGTTTGGCAGAGAATAGTTAATAGCGATGTAGTGGCCACCAGTTATGAATGTTGAGGTAGTGGGTTACAAAGGGGAAGAAGGGACTTGGGGCTTCTGCCCTCATGGAATTCATAGTTAATAGGACAGAGTTTATGCACGCACACGCCTACATGTGTTTGGGGATGGTGATTATGAATGACAATTACCTGGAAAGAAAAGGCAAGGTGTCGAGGATTAGGAGTGCTGGGAGGGGAGTTTTTCAGCCTGGGTGATGACCTGTGAACAGACTCCAGGTGCTAGCTGGCTGTGCAGCTGCTGCTGGATGGAGCTGAGGGCAGAGTGGTGGGCATGGGATAGGTAGAGCGTCCAAGCAGGAGAGTGCTGGGAGGCCAGGCATAGTGGAATACGCCTGTAATCTCAGCACTGGGGAGGCTGAGGCAGGAGGATGGCCTTGAGTTCAAGGCTCACCTGGGCTAATGAGTCAAGACCAGCCTGAACTACACTGTGAGACCCTGTCTCAAAAAAACCTACAAAAACAAAACAAAAAAAAAGCATTGAGGTGAGAAATGCAGATGTACTTTGAAAGTAAAGCAGAGAGTGCTTCTTGAGGCTCAGGTGTGATTGTGGGAGCATAGAATAATGGAATGTGATCCTGTGTGATGGATTTCTGTGGATTAGTAATTCTGCTCCGGGAAGAGGCAGATCCTATCTGCACCTTTGGGCCCTAAGACACCTCACCTTGGTGGAAGAGGCTAGGCTGGGCGTCTGTGTGGAGCACCCAAGCTGCTTGAGCAAATCCAGCGGACCTGGATGACGCCCCAGGTTGTAAGTGAGCATGAAGAAGCTGTCCCCTCCACCTGAAGAGCCAACTGCAGGCAGGTAGCCAGGCAGGCTGTTGCTCCAGCTTGGACCTTGGTGTGAGATGCCTGTTTCTCCCCCTGGCGGTGACATTTGGTAGACAGGTGAACATGGACGGGCTCGGACCGCTGCTGATTATGAGTTTGAAATGGCGGGTGGAGCCGTGGGGTTGGAGGTCAGGGAAAATGACTTGGATGAAAAGTTTAGATTGAGTCATTCTGCCACGAGGAAGACAAGAAACCAAGGAGCCCGGAGCTGGCCTTGGGCGTCCGCTTGGCAACGGACAGTGATGCACCCACCCGGCAGCCAACAGGAAGAGGATGAGGGCGGGCGGCATCGGGGAAGACGAGCGCTCGGGGAGGCGGGAGGCGTCGGGCGAGGAGGATGTGGGCACGGGAAGGCTGCTGGGACCTCTGAGGTCACGGTAGCGGGAACCATGTTATGAAGCTTGTTCTCAAGGAACCCCTGGGGAAATACTCTCGGGAAGGGGAGAACCTAGTAGTTTTTCAGAACAGTAGTTTTTCAGAAAGGACCTAGTAGGTGCATGGGTAGTTTTTCAGAACAGGATGAATTTGTGACCGTGTCAAGGCAGACGTAGGGGAACCTGTGGAGGAGGGAGAAGTTGGTGGGAGCTGGGAAAGGGCTTTGAGGATGGGTGAAACACGGTCCCGGAAAGGAGGATGATACTTTGTGGTTCCAGGCATAGTGGGAAGGAAGAGTAGGTATTAGAGGCAAGCCTTCATATGAGAGGGGACAGATGAGAACAGTGTTTTCTCTTCCAATAAAATTTTCATGAGTATCATCTGTTCTAAGGGTCACCGTTGGTATGAAAGGTTGAAAGAATGAAGGCAGCTAACAAGAAAAAGAAATCATCAAGCAGGGAGAAGAGACTGGTGGGAATACGACTATTGGCCAACAGCCCATCAGCACTCCATGGCCTTGGCATGAAGGGAATGGGGGATCTGGAAGTGACCTGCTAATTAAGTGGAAAGCATCCGGGATAGAGGTCTACAGCCAAGGAGCAAATGAGCCACCTAGGGACAAAAACAGCAACCCCCAAAATCCTCATGTTTAGCTCCTTCGCCTAAAATGTGGCTTTGAGATGCAGGAGTCCAGCACCTGGCAGCAGAGAGGCTGGTAAATGCTTTAGAACATTCCGGGTAACACTCTCTGTCCTGCTGGACAGAGTTCTGGCCTTCTTAGGAGGGGCTGGCTTCAGAGAGCAGGCCAGGCAGGGGCAGCCCAGGCCGGGCAGGAAGCAAGCCAGGGGACCGGAGGAACAAAGGTAGGGTGGTTTTGAATGGATACTGACACTTAGGGTAAGGAGCAGCATTCTGGGGTGTGCAGCTCTGCTAGCTAGTTGGGCTGCTAAACTCTGCACCCTCTCATGTGCTTGTGAGCTGCCAAAGAAGGGAGCTACTGCATCCAACAGGACAAATCCAAGCACAGAAGCCTTACTTTCACGGAGCATCTTGTGGACTAGTTTCCTTCAGAAGTCATCAGTTCCAGTTAGTTTATACATTTCCAGGTTGGGTGAGAGGGAAACAGTTGTGCTAAGGGAGGACCCTAATTTTCAGGTTTCATTTTTCTTTTTGCAACACTAGGGGTTGAACCTAGAGCCTTTGTACTCTGTTACATCCTCAGCCCTTTTATTTTTGGTTTTTGAGATAGAGACAAGGTCTTGATAAGTTGCCCACCTGGGTCTTGAACTTGCAATCCTCCTACCTCAGCCTTCCTCAGTGCTGGGATTACAGGCATGTACCAGTATACCCGGCTCTGGTTTCAGATGTTGAATTTGTGGCTTCGTTAGTGCAGAGCCAAGTTCCTCCCCACCCCTCCAGACTGTTTCCTGCCACTGAGTCTGACATCAGTTGAGTCAATGGTGTGAATGTTGAAGTTGTAAAATGTGAGACAGAATTGGGACTGTGTGAAGTACTTACAGAGGGTCAGTAGTGGAATTCTGCATAAGCAGAGTTGGATGAGTCTTTATGAAAGCAAACCAAAAGCAAATGGCCTTCAAGATAAAGGTACTCACTGTGAGTCTTGACGCACCCAGTTACAGTGACTGGTATTTCAGGAGGTTACCCACCTTTTAAGCAGCATCATGGGCACTGAGAAGACCCCAGTTTGTATATCTGGGCACAGAACTGGACTCTTTCCTAGGAAGCACTGTAAAAGCCCATTGTCCAGGTGAAGACACGAAACACTGAATTTTGTATCTTAAAATGCAAGGAAGCCCATGATTGGTGAAGAAAGGGAAGGCTGGCGAGGTTACACATTTACCTAGCATGACTTTGTTTTTAATAAGGATGTGCTGTGAATTTTATCAGTAGACAAACTTGTGAGTGCCCCTTCTTTTGTCTGGGCTGACACCAGCTTTCCTGTCCTTCCCGTGCATTCCATGCTTTCCCGAGTCTCCCCTTACAGTCCCGCCAAAGAAATACCAGCTGTGTGCTCTTGGTTATGGATGTGCACTTGAGGTAACATCATGATTGGCTGGAGTGTTCAAGGTACATGGGTAGCTGGACATTGTATGTTTACCTGGGAAGCTCTGAACTTCCTTTTCTTCGCAGGTAAAGTCAGTGATAAACCTTTTGTTTGCTGCCTATACTGGAGACGTGTCTGCCCTTCGAAGGTATGTTAACAGGTGGTCAGCAAGTGCTGCACAGGTACCTACCAAATTCCTTCCTGGCAAGCACACACTAAGAGTTTACTGCCATTTTCCTCTAGTAAAAATGATCTAAACAGGATTTATATTACATCCCCAGCTCCAATGCTGAAGGCCTGACATCCAGTCTTATCCTTTTCTTTCTCCTATAAAAGCCTCTATCTGTCTCCCTAGTGGGAAGTGGCCAATGCATATTAATGGTTTGCTGCTGGACACACTCAGTGGCCTGGCAGATCACCAGCATTAGAAAGGCCATGTTGTACCACAAGGTGCTTGTGTAGGGTTGCAGCTGACCTTTCACAGGGAAAGTGTCTAGGCTTAGTTTCCATGCTTGTTTCAAGCCTCCTTAGTACAAGCAAACTATAGACTGTAAAGTGTCTGTCCAGTGGGAGTCTTATATCACTTGCTAGTTTCCTGCCCTTTTGAGGCATAGCCCCTGAACTTCGATGGAGCTGTGCCATTGTTCTTGAGTTTGAATGGGAGATGGTTAATATCACACCTTAGCCCAAAACAGTGGAGCTAAGGAGGAGAGGTGAAGTGGGGTTACCCAGGCAGGACACCTGTGTTCTGGGCAGACGGGTCTCCAGTTACCACTGTCAAATCAGGTGAGGACTGATCCCTCAGGGGCCCTTAGCCGGGACTGACAGAGTAAATGCTACAGGTCTGAATTAAACCTATCGCACACATAGTGAACGGCTGTGCTTACAACTTTCCAGATTTGCACTGTCGGCCATGGACATGGAACAGCGGGACTACGACTCCAGAACAGCGCTCCACGTAGCTGCCGCAGAGGGTAATGCGGAAGCCACTCTCCTTTGTTCCCCAGACTGAAATTCTACTCAGAACTAAAAATCTCTTTTTTGTTTTCGTTTTGGGTGGATGTAGGTCATGTTGAAGTTGTCAAGTTTTTGCTGGAAGCTTGCAAAGTAAATCCTTTCCCCAAAGACAGGTGAGCATTTGTGTTCCCTTCTAATACAACTGGCAGGTCAGGTTTTTATGACGCAGGACTGGAGTATGCACTGCTGAGGCGTTCTTGATATACACAGACTACACAGATTACTCCCTCTCCTGTATCCTGTTTCTTATCTAACAATGGTATACTGCTTAGAAATTTTCCGTTTTGCCTATCAGTCGACACACTGAAGAAGACAGTTCTTTGTGTTTGGAAAGGGAATGTAGGATTTCTGTCCTGATAGAGCTTTTAACTACACACAGCTGATAAGATGAACATGTGCACAAACACATAACAATATGTGTGTAAGAGACCTAGCATTAGAGAGTGCAAAGGTGAGTATCTGGGATTTTGTTGGAACCCCTGGCTTCAATGGACTCTGAGGTGGCTTTGTGTAGGCTCAGTTTTGAGGGCTTTGGGAAGCATGAGACTGGAAGGTGGGGAAGGAAGAGGAAGGCGTTCTGTCAACAGCGGGAAGAAGGAAGTCTGCACCTTTCCTAACCCATCTCAAGGCTCACCTGGCAAACTGCAACACATCCTACAGCAGGTCCCACCCACACAGCGGCCAGGCCGGGCTCCAGGCCCACAGTGGTCCGCACCGTCTGCCACTGACCACTGTCCTCATGTGCTTGGACATTATGGAGTGGAGGATGAATCAGCCAAGATGAGAAGAAAGGTTTCAAAGAATTTATAAGGAAAAGTACTCGGTGGAGAGGTCCAGCAGCTACGAGGTGTTCAGGGTGGTATTTGGGAAATGGGAGCTGTGTTACGTTTGGAGCCACTTGATTACTCTCTAGCAATTTGCTATGTTTATCAAGCTGTAACTATTTTTTTTTTAATGGAGGCCTGAGTCTTAATAGTTCACCTTGCAAGAAATGAGAAAAGTTACGACGCTAATGCCTGAAAAATTTTTAGCCATTTTGTAAGTGTAGTAACAATTCGATTATTTTATGCCTATAATTGTTAGAAAGCATCATGATTAAAATAACCATATTCCAAACCTTCAGCAAGGTGTCACTCCCACTTGGGGTAATGCCCATCCCAGCTCTTCTGAGAGCAAGAAAGTGTACAGTGTGTTTCCTTGTGCTTACAGTTCCAACTGAAGTAGTATTTAATACTCACTGGAGATACTATACTTACTGTGCTTTGGATATTTGAAATCTCCATTTCCAAAAGTGGCCTTTATGGTTGTGGAAGTAAAAATATAATTTTACAGGAACTTGCAAAAGGGAACCTGGAAACCATTTTCTTATTTCACAGAAAATGGTAACTTGCATTTGGCACAAAAACACATAATCACTTGCTATAGAAAATGACTGCAAAGGCCCCATGTACAACCACTGACTCTCTAAATTAATGCAGGCCTTCAGAGGAGGAAAGCACCGCCAACTCTGCTTTTTTTGAGAAACACAAAGATACACACAAAGTATTACTTACCTGATTTTAAAAATTCAAGTTACTAGAAATGTTAAGAATTTTAAACACTTCTTGGTTTCACACTGTGATCCCTTTAAAAGGCTAAAAGCTTGAGGAGACCGAAAAGAAAGGCGGAGACAGGACGGGGTTCTTGGGAGGAGGCGGAAGGCTGACACAGGGCCCAGAGACCTCGCGGTAGACAGGAGGAAGCTGGAGTGACTGTGCAGTGTTAGGGAACCCAGGTTCACCCTCACGGACTGGAGCCCTGGGCCTTGTGGTGCTCTTTTTGCAAAACGTTTAGCTGATGAGTCACTGCTGACAACTATTTCTTCTCCTGCAACCTTCAGCTTCCTCACTCTTAGCTGCTCAGCTGAGGGGAAGTTGGCCTTCCAGTCAGCAGTGGTCCAGTGAGGGCACTGTTTCCTCTCCAGGCTGGAGACGATGAAAATGTCCATTTGTGTGGGCCAGTCTTGCCCCTCCAGTGTGTGCTTAAACTCTTGTGAATCATTATCATTTTCAGACTCCTGAGACTTAATGTGATCTTTGAATTGATGGGATCACAAACTTTTTGTCAAAGGATAGGGTGGTGCATATTTACCTGAATTTTTTTTACCTTTTTTTTTTCACAAGAGATCCATTGTGCTTTTCATGAAGCTACAGTTCAGGAACCCTAGGTATGTCTGTTACATCTGTCAGCAATAGGACTTCCCTTACAAAGATCCCCAGTAAGCAAGCAGTTGGGTGTGCAAACAAGATTCTTTTATAGAGATCCTTTTCTTCCTCGTACCTCAACTTGTTGCTGAGACTACTTTCTGAATTAGAAGTCCCTTTCTACATTTCCCTGTTAATTTATACTTAAGTGGCTAAGTTTGAATGGCCATTTAACCTGCCCTAAAAACAGGAATTCGGGATGGTCACCTTCATACAGAAATCCACTTCCCACCTGTCCATCTGTGTCGCTTGTTCTAGGTGGAATAACACTCCCATGGATGAAGCACTGCACTTTGGACACCATGACGTATTTAAAATCCTTCAGGAATACCAAACCCAGTACACACCTCAAGGAGATTCCGACAATGGGAAGGAAAACCAAACCGTCCACAAGAATCTCGATGGATTATTATAATGGCCTTCAATCCCAAGGTTGAAGTCACTTACCTATTTAATTGTGGAAAATGGTTATGAAGAACATGTGTATTTCTATCTGGTAGTGATGTATATTTTACAACATTCATTCATTTCAGTGTTACTGGAGTTTTCTTCATTGTGCGCACAGGACAAATCTGATCTCTTTGGGGAAAAATAGAAATAAAACAATCTCCCTCCATAATGTGAGCAGTATTTACCTCGTGCATTGTATCATTTGATGTAAAAAAAAACAGTTACCACTGCTAGCTTAACTGTGTGGTCTTCATGATTTGTGTGTGCTGTGAACCTTCAATTTATGGTGATAACCTGCTGATACGCATTTGTAAATTAAGCTCTGTGGTACAGTCTGTCCCAAGTGGTCAAGGCTGTCTGGAGAAGCAAACTGTGTGATTCTCAAGACTTCAGATACAGATTTAGTTTGACTGTTTGAACAACAACATGCACTTACAGTTGTGTTTAAAATGTCTCCTTTCACCCAATTCATGATATGACTCTAAAAACTGTAATAGTTACAGCTGTTAGTAGGATAGGTAAGTTCAGATTAGACTTATCAGGGAATCTGTTTAAGATATGTTTGGTGACCAAAATATATGTGTGAATATAGTTATACTTTTGAGAAAACCTTCCTTTTTCTATGTCCCCACAGTCCAGTCTCTGTCCTCAGGCATTTGCTATCTGCCTCTTCCCTCTGGCTGGGACAGGGAGTGCTGGCTAACTATGCAGTTTTCACGTTTCCACAGTCAGAAAATGCGAACTTCACCATTTGTCTATAGAAGATGAACCAGAGACAAAATTACTAAGCTACGTGTAAACTACTCCACTTGCTGTGTCTAAGACAGTGAAGGCATGTGCTAGTACAGCTCTTAAAGGCATCAGAGACAAATTCAGAAATGCTCTACGCTCCCAAAGTCATCCTGATGCTATGGGAACTACAAACCACATTTGTTTTTGAACCTGTCATTAAAAAGTCTGCACCAAGATATCTGTCCTCTTCAGGGGGCCAGAGTCACTTCAGACCATCTTCTGATTAGTGTATAATTTTTGGTGGGCTCTGTAGTTCAGTAATAAGAAAAGGCCATTTCACTGTAAATTGAGACCCATCATTTCTCTAAGGGAGGTAATTCACGATTTAGAGAGTGGGCAGAGGGGTCCTTGGAATGGAAATAGCAATTTTCTAGGAGTTGCACATACTTTTTATCCTTACACCTCAAGGTGATAGAGGATACGGTATGTTAGTGAGGCTGTCTGCCCCTAAGCACATGTGTCCAGCACGCGCGCGCGCGCACACACACACACACACACACACACACACACACACACACACAAATGGACTTTTTTGAAGCTATGTTTAGCAAAATGAATGAAATTCTCAACTATCCAAACGCTGGCTGTTACCACATTAAGAAGGCCGTTTCCTTTCTGTTCCCTATCAGCACGAACTGCTGCTTCCAAGCCCCACCATGCCTGCCGCCCGGCTCACACAACACCCTCAGGTGCTCTGACGTCCGCTTTAGCCCCTAGATAGCACCTCCCTTGCTGAGACCGAGGCCAGCCGTTCCCTGGCACAGCTTCTGTGCCGAGGACCCAGGACCCGAGGACGGGCTGGTGGCCAGTCTAGTGCTGCTTCCTGCTCACGGGCCTGGTGAGCCCGCAGATGTGCGGCATCACCACCCTGGCGTGTCAGGTGAGATCAGTTTGCACACACAGCAGCTTTGCGTGCCTGAAATGGAACATTAAGGTGGTTCCACCACCATATGACTTGAGGACTACCAGTGATTTTGAGGCTTTTCTCTAATAATCAGTTAGATTTGGGAACAAAGAGTTTTCATCTTTTTCAGAT
Organism: Dinomys branickii; assembly: GCA_004027595.1. NCBI lineage: Eukaryota > Metazoa > Chordata > Mammalia > Rodentia > Dinomyidae > Dinomys > Dinomys branickii. The sequence goes on along the minus strand of PVLD010000520.1, from coordinate 161,479 downwards.
CAAAACTTTTGTAAAATCTTTGTGGTGTAGCTCAATACGCCCTTACTTATCTATGTTATTTATGACTCTGTGCCCTCTGCCTGGGTTTTTGCTATTGGCTGGTAGTAATGAGTGCATTTGGTTTAAATGCTTTTGGAATGCGCTATTAATTGCTGCCATCAGTAAACTCCAAAGAGCTTCGTGTTGGCTCTAAGATTTCCTGGGCTTCTTGTGTACCATGAGAGCTTTAGGTGGTCCTGTTGGTTTAAAGCTTTGTGTACCATTGTTTTTGCTGCTCAGGGTTCTGACCGGCTCATCTGTTGATATGTTATGTTGTCCCGTGTCCCCGCCCTTTAGCTGCAGAGCTGGAGTTACTGTTCATGCCGTTGTCTGTCCGGCAGGGACTAAAGGACCTGATGTTGGATTTAGATTCTTCTGGGGGTTACACAGTTATGAATGTATTTGCTTCCAACATCACCCGAAGTGAATCTAATCTTGAAACTATAAATTGTAAGTATTCTGAAATTGGGAAACATTTATTTTAAATGAAATCAGGTAGTGTTGCTTTTTACAGCATAATAAATACATGTATCCAAAAGAAAGAAAAAAAACCTGTGTGAAAACTGAATCTTCTTAAAGCAAACCTCTCTTTTGCCACTGAGTTGGGAATCTGCTGAACATAGATAGTGTGTCCAGCTGGTTCAAATACACTTTTGTCTTCTTGAATGACACTGAGGGTCAAACCCGGGGGCAGGCTACCACCAAGCTATGCTCCCAGTCTTTGTCACTATTTTGAGACAGTCACCACCTGCAGAGGCTGGCTCCAAACTTGCAGTCTTCCTGCCTCCGCCTCAGAGCAGCTGGGATTACACACTCCCACCTCTCAGACCCATTCCTGATGCCTACTGTGAGCCAGGTGGTGTGCAGTAGTGGGACCCCCATGACAACCAAGAGAAGACCGACAAGGAGCAGGAGGGGCTGGGGGTTGCATTTTCAGTTCCCCACCCTGTTACCTTTTTGAGGTGCTTACAGAGTAGATGAATGCTTGTCACACTGAACCACTGGACATATCCTTGAAAGAAAGGGAAGGTAATTTTCACACAGCCTTGAAATCTATGTGGAGAGCTGAACCAGGTACCACACTAGGTCCTGCGTGGGGCCGGCGGGTGAACCTGAGCGCCTGCCTCACTCCTGTGGGGACTGCAGGTGGGGGCAGGTGTGGTTCTTCAACCACAGGGAGGGGTGGCCCCTGAGTACCACGCCTTCATTTGTAACAGTTTTTTGTCACAGGCTAAGCTGTTCAGCCATAGGAGCCACCATGTCCTGCCATCTTCCTTGCTGACGTTTTAGAAATGGAAAAGATACCAGAATTCCCTTAAATTCCATTACCTGACCCACTCTTCTGTGAAGCTGGGGCCCTGGGACAGCCCACACTATGGAACTCTCAGTCCATGCTTCCCGTGCACCGTGATGCAGGTCATGATGCAGGTTGTGCTCAGTATGGGCAGCATGCACATGGAATGCACATTAACTTAGGCCTCCCCTCTGTGGAGGTGGGTTCTGTCTTTGCTTATGTTTTTTTGCAGTACTGAAGACTGAACCTACAGCCTTCACACTGACCTAGTTCCTCAGCCCTTTTTAAAAGTTTTAAAATTTTATGGCAAAGTCTTGCTGAATTGCTGAGTTGCTCAGGCTGGGCTCGTATTTGGCACCCTCTTGCCTCGGTCTCCCACGTGCTGGGATTACAGGTGTTTGCCACCGAGGCAGGCTCTGCTGAGCTGCAGGGGCAGGCGTTAAGTGCTACACTGCTCTGTCCTGACGCATGGTCAACTCCAGCTGAATGCGCAGATGCCCACAGCGGGACGCAGCACAGCAGCACAGCAGCACAGAGAGCGCGAGGGGGATCCCAGCTGTGAAAGGTTGTATTTACTACTATATAACAAAATCGTTTTATTTTTTCAGGACTTTTTTGAGGGTAGGGATAATCTTCCTAATTTTACTTGCTAATCCTCACGATAAAATTCCTACATCAGAGTAAATTCATACATTATAGACTCAATAGTTCAGGGAAGCAGCCCATTAATGTACTAGGTAGCAGTTAAAACATGGCTTTTGGGGAAAGGTGATTTTACAGTCACATCTGGGAAGGATGTGATTTACCCAGTTTGCCAAGGTATGTGTGTTTTGGGATGAGATGGCTTAGAGAATTAAGGAAGTTATTTAAAACAGGCAATGAGGTCACTGGATGGAAAGCATTAAAGACAGAGTTGGGGATTTTACCTCTATTCCTGTGCCTGAGCCCAACTCCAAGCCTGTGCGTGGCCAGCTGCGCCCTTGCTGCCTCTCTAAGTGGTCAGTAAAAAGCCTACACCAAAGTGAGCCAGGCACACAGCCAGGACAGCTGACACGTCAAGAAATGGGGAAGGCTGCAGAGATGCTGCAGTAAGGGGTCATCGTGCATCACAGCAGCATCAGAAGAACCCACGAGTTTGCTGAGAGGCTATTTGACAGCTCTCCACATCTCAGGCAGCTTTGAGTTCTTGTACACTCACATAACTATCGGTTCCTTTTTTGGCAATAAATCAGAAAAGTTTACTCTCTTAGTGAGTATAACAAACCTATAAGCTGACGTCAGTTCACCAAAACTTAGAAGCAAGTATCACAGGATCAGTGTCACGAACTCAATTAACATAACTTAGAAGGCTCTAAAATCAATACTGATTAGCTTTAGCTTTCCTAAAATGGATTTAAATGTCACTTTTTTGAAACAATAACTTTTATATATTACATTTACCTTATTTGTAGTTTTTGGCTATGTTTGCTTCACAAAATCTTTCGTAAGCTTTAATAAACAAGGTGATTACACTGGAAAATCTGACCTGGTATCTTATGACATTTGCAAGAGGAAGGTCCTTATTTTTATTTACCAGCATTTCCCAAACATGTCGCCAGTGCCTGGCTCATGGCAGCTCCATGCACATATATTTAATGGACTAATAAAGGAATGAACCTTAACCAAAGGACGCCACCACTCCAGTGAATACGCTTTACTTTGGGGAACAGCACCCCTGTTTCAATGGTAGCTACAAGAATTTTCAAAACATTCTCTAGCTTCTTCCTGTCCTTCCCCTGGGACAAGCACATGTGACAGAGAACAGCTTTGCTCATTAAGACTTGCCTTCGTATTACACTTAGTTTGTAGGCAGTTCCTATTTTGCTAGTTTATGCCATCTCAGAGAATTCTTTGCTTAAAAATGGTAGGTTTATCCCAAGTGATACATACGCACTTTATGCTTCTCATCCTCCTCCAGTTTTCTTTTAAAGGAAAAAGCAGCAAGGTTTTCATCAGGTGACAGTCTACTCAGGGAGTGGGCTTGCAGCACCAGAAAGAAAAGCGGCCTAAAACACCTTTCAAATCCATCAGTGCAACACAGGCACCACACCAGATGTTGTCAAAATGCTCACTTCCCTTCAGCTCAGATCTGGTCAGTGACTCATTCAGTGATCAGTTATGTAAGAATACGAGCTCATCCCCCATTGTACAGAATACAGGCTCACCCCCCACTGGCCTCTCACGCTGCCACCATTCTGATTAGAAGCAAGGTAAACGGTCAAGGAGGAAGACAGTAGTATTAACCTTACTTTAAAATAAGGACTGATATGTAAATAAGGTAAATATTAAACCAACTCATAAGGCCAGCAACTTTAAAAATCTTTATACTAAATGTTCATGAGAGACTAACATTAGAATTTTAATACTTCTTAAAAGTAAACCAAGTCTCTGGCAATAAAAGCATGCTATAACATTCTCACAGGACAAAGATATGCAAATGGTTAAATCCCAGCAATTAAGAAAAGTATTTCTTAAATGTCTTCTTATTTCATACTTTCATTTAAGAAGTGAACCAAAACCCAGCCAGGCTCATGCTGTCTTAGGTAAAAACAGAGGCGGCCTCGGTTTGCGTGCAGCACCATACCACGCTCAGAATCATGTTTAATGCAACACATATACGTTAGCTCAACCTGTGAAACAGATTTCAAGAAACTTTATCTCCATTCAAGAAAAATTAAGCATTTGTACAGCACCGTTGGGGTGATGATGGAGACATGAAGTGTGCTGTTAGTTGTCAACAGATCCCTGTCGATGGCCTGGAACCACTGGGCGTCAGAGGTGAGGAAGAAAGGAAGGAAAACCGCACACAGAATCCACAAAGCACCACCCACGCAGAGAGGTGTGAAGCAGCTCAGGACAGATCATGGAGCCATCCGCAAGCGTGAGTGTCAGAGAAACACACTCATCAGGGAAGAATATGTGGTTCTCAGTGGAGGTACGTGGGACACGAGTTTTGTTTACTTGGAGTCTTACGTGATCACTGGTTAACCATTCAAGTCATCAGTTACTACTTTGCCTACTCCATTCGCAATTATGTGGCTAAGACATTACTGGCTCATAACAATGAAGACACATTAAACCACTTAAGAAACATGAGTTAAGTTTCTGGGTTTATCTATACCTATAAATAAAGGAGATTTTCCTCAACGGAGATGTTGCTAATGAGGCTGGCTCTCGTGATGGAACGCCACAGTCAAGCAGAAAACACTATTCATGGATGTGGAAAATGCTCCCATCTGTTGCTGTTAGCCAGTACCATGAGCCACAACTAACACAAAAATGTAATTTTCTCAAGATAGAATCTGTCTTTAGCTTTCACTGTCTCCTACCCAGACAGGGGAGTGGTACCTCAGATAAAGTGTTAATATACCACCCAACTGGCTTTGAACTATTCCACAGATAAAACAATGCAGTATTTCTACCCATACTTAAAGCAGAAGAACACATAGAACTGTCCAGAGAAGAAAGTGCCATTCCTACATCTAGCTCCCTACCTAACCGTGTATCTGTCCAGTGAGCGGAACTCTCGGGCACTGACTGCACAGCATTTGGAAATGCTGCTGAACTTCTCACCTTTCCCCAAGGACTCTCATTCAAGTTGTGAGGTTTCAGGGTCTCTGGCTGTTTTTGCAAATCCACTCTGTGGAGAGTCTTTCAGTGTCACCATCAATAAGATGAATGTGCTTCTCCAGAATAGCGTGCTTTTGAGTTAGAGGCATATTCACTTGCAACCACAGGTTGCATTGCAGCTTCTTGTCTTTTCTTTCATTTCCCTAGAAACACAGGACGTGAAGGGACAGAGGAGCGTGAGGGGGTCGCAGACTGGAAGGAAAAATGTCGCCAGACCAGATGACAAAAGTTCAGTCTAGACCGCGTTCATCTGTAAAAAGATAAAGTTTGGTTAAGTTCATTGCACTGATCCTGCGACGTGCAGATTCACATACTGAACATTACGATCCACTCTGGAATAGGACAGCAGGAAGATACTTCCCACAGCAAGCAAATAACCACCATGGTTAATTAGAGGGCCCTCAGCACATCCTGTCCATTTTCCTGGAGTAATCAAGACCTTTCATATCACCTAAGCTGGAGGATTATTACTCTATAGCCAGCTGGATTAGCCCTGTGAATCCATCCAGACGGCAGAAAGCTTTCTGCTGCTTTGCAAGTCTGGGGACAGAGCGATGTGACAGACCTGCTTGTGTAAAACCAGGGTGGAGAATGCTGACCTATACAACAGAGGAGGGAGGGATGAGGGGGAACGATTTTTCCTTAAAGGTCACTCAGTAGCACAAATAAACAAATGTACTTTGGATCTGAGCCTGGAAAGCAGAATCACTAAGTCCTCTCCACCTGCCCACAATGCCTCTGCCCAGCTGACTGAGCCAGATAAGGGGACTTGTGGTCTACTCGATGCCATGAGTCCCCTGCCTGCCACACCCATCTTTCCCCAGACCAGAGGTTCTCACGGCTGATTCAGTCCCTTGTGACATCAGAAGACACTGCTGTTTGTCAAGACTTAGGAAGGGGGTTGCTGCTAATGTCTGTCAAGTAGGCAGAGGCCAGGGACACACAATGCACAGAACAGCTGTCCAGGTAAGAGTGCTCCAGCCCAGTGCCAGGCACGTGGAGACTGAGCTGCTGCTCGGCACGAGACCATGGCCTCTGGACACATCTCCAACTCCCCAGGGCTCCACGGTGCTTGGCACACGGGTCAAAGGCACACTGCAGGCTGCTGCTGTGCCACAGCCTCGTCCACCATGCAGACTTGGGACTGGGCTGGTGGACTTTAGGCGTGGAGAGAGAGAAGGGAGCCTAGATTCAAACCCTGTCACTGTGACCATAAGATGCTACCAAACCTCTCCAACCCTCAAGGTCCTCATCTGCTAAGTGGCAGTCCCTAGCAGGCAGCCCTGTGCTCCTGTTACTCTGAGCTCTGCCCGAAGGGCTCTCAGAGAGTAGCCTGGCTCTGCTGTGGGCCAGAGGGAAAGACTACTGGACTGGAAATCTGGACTAAACAGACACTCAAATAACACTGCACAGAACACCGATGTTCTGCCCTCCCGAACAGCTTCCTCAGCAGCCCGTCGTCTCTTGCTGCTGAGGCTGACTGGTGCCACCTTCGCCCAGAGCTGCAACCTCCAGACTTGGGGAGAATCACCGGCTCCCAGCAGCTGCCTTTGCCTCTGGCACTCACCCCAAGGGAGGGCTGAAGGAGGGGGCTAAAGGAAGTCATAGGTCAGGGTCAGAGCAAACCACGGGACAGGGAGCAGCAACCCAAGAGACCAATCCAGTTTTTATTTTATCTAACTAGGATAGTTCTTGTGTTATAGCCTCTTTCAGCTTTAGGTCTTTATATGAGTTTGCCTGGAGGCTCTACCTGTGTGTATGTGTGTGTATGTGTGTGCACGCATGTGCATCTCCGAGAGAGAGAGAGAGACAGAGAGAGAGAGAGAGAGAGAGAGAGAGAGGACAGATACAAAGGGACAGAAAGATGGGTGCACTTGGAATGCGACAGAATGACTAAAGAAGACATCCAAGGACCATGAGCCCGTTTCCTGCCCTTTACCACCAGTATTTAAATTGTTCTCCCAGCACCCTCCCAAGGGTGCAGAAAGCACTGCCACTGCACGCACAGAGGGAGGGAGCTAATCCCTCTTCTTTTCTCAAGGGCACAGTGCACAGCGGTGACGGTGACAACAGCCTGGGCCTGAGCCTGCGAAATCCCTCTCACAGGCCTCTCATCGAAGGCTGTGCTGCGCCCTCTTGAGAAAAGAATGAAACGGACAGTATGATACAGACGCTGCCACAGGGGGCTCTGAATGAAGCCAAAGCTGGCTGTTCACAGGCACAGCAAGTGTCCTGTCAGCCAGTGGTGGCAGTGGTGGTGGTGCTGACATAACTTGCTCAGGAGAAGGAGGGCGACGTAAAAGAAGTTCACCCTTTGTTTTTATTCCATTGAGATGTGTTATCTGAATTGGATTTCACACGTATTCCATGTTTTAGTGTTGGGCGTATAAAGCACTTTTATAGCAGTGTTGGGGACGCTGCCATACACAGATAAAAGGTGCGTTTTGCCAACAGACTGGAGCCACTCTGCCATCACCCTAGCTAAGCATTTCTTTTTTCATCCTCAATAATCAGCCAGATGTAAGAAAGCAGGATCTCCAAAGGTTTTAGCCTGCACTTCATAAGGTGAGGAAGAGACAGAGACAAAGGTATGCAGGGGAAACGGAATCTGAGCAGGTATCACCGCAGCCAGACAGACAGTCCCTGTGCGCACAAGCAGCGGCCCTGGGTTTGCAACGGCTCCGGGACACCCGCACCTTTCCCTCCCCTCCCTCCCTGATTTCCTCGTTCATTACTGAGCACTTACTGCTGCCAGGCACCAGGTACAAAAGGCCATTAATGAGTGGATTTTTTTTTTTCTAAAGCATTAAATAAACTTTTTAAAATGAACAGGAATAGCTCCATGTGGAAAAGGGCTTAAAATTAAATAGCATCAGCAAAACTCCAGCCAGCCAAACACAATCTTAGAGAGGAAGGATTTCAGGCTGAAAGGCGAACAGTACTGTCTGATACACTGGAAAACATTCCCCTGCAGGGAGAGTTCTCCTTTGCACACAGTCAGCTTCCTATTTGTACTTGAAACGTGTTGATTCTTACACTGCCTGAACTGTGCATTCTGGAGAAGCCTTTTATAGGTTCAGGAGTGGGCACACCAAACTCGCTCTCAATATAAATTTAAAAAAAAATATATATATATATGTATATATATATATATATATATATATATAATATGTGTGTGTATATATGTATAGCACGTGAAAGCGTTTCACTGCTGCTAAGCATACCTAACAGTAGCCATGTAGCACTACTGCCCCAAAAGGAGGCTCCTTCCCAGGACAGCATGCCTGTGCTCAGACACAGTGCTGAAAATAACAGGCCAAAGGAAAACATTGTTTTCTCAGAAATATGCACCCCTTAACATGTGACACTGCAACATGGACAGAACTTTCTACTTCAAGGGGGTGGGCGGCTAAATACCTGAAGCGTCACTGATTTTCTGCAGGGATACAGGCTGCTGAAACAGCAGGCTCCAACTTGTCCTGGCTCATCTAACAAATGCCCTTCCCAGGGCTCTGCCAGAGCTCCTCCTGGCACCCATGTGTGGGCACGTGGTCTGCCTGGCCTCAGGGGACACTGGTCACAGAGGGTGGGACGCTCCTGCTGCTGTACTCACCACGCTGTCAAATTCCACGGGTAAGATCCGAGACACTTCATCGAACTCCTCCGGAGACATGGGGAGCAGCTGGTCTGTGGTCTGAAGTCTAGAAGGGTGGCTGGAATGGGGAGAGAAGAAAGGGCAGTGTGAACACTTGCTTTATGAAAGCAGGGTGCAAATTCAGATAGTTTTATCCTCTCTGTGATTGACTGCTTTGCACTTTGACTAGGGGAAGGCCCATACACTTATAAAATGCATCTGTCAGAGTAGAGATCGTGGGTGGGAGATTAACGTCCCCAGCCCGGCCCCTTGGGAGTGTTCGGGACTCTGGGAGTGCGGAACAAGAGCCACAGGGACCTGTGCAGTTCTGCCTAGTGACGCCTCGGGTGAACGTGCATGGCACCATCCTGGGACAACAGCTTCTTGTGGTTTCCCCTGGACAGACAGGCACCTGAGAAGTGCCCAGGGAGTCCCTCGTCCCTACCTTGAGGTCTGTATGCAGACAAAGCGGATCCACAGAGGGTTTTTACATGAAGGCTACATCCATTCACCCCAAGACAGTGCTGCAGGCCAAATAACTGACAATGACTTCCCAAAACTCTTTCTACCTTTCATGGAATGAAACAACAAAATAAAAGCAATTGGAGAAAATGGATCTCAATCATTATTTGGCCTTTCTTCAATTGAAAAGAACTACTTTCCCACTGAAAAACAGTTTATTTTATTTTTACTTTTTCCAAGTTTCAGTTTGGGGAGAATGTATATACCTTACAAATACAACTTTGGCTATTTGTTGTGATCTGCGTTTTGCTTTTTAAAGGCAGTAAAATGCTGGCAGGCAATGACACCAGGATCCTAATTGGGCTCTTTCCAGGAAGTCCAACTGTGATGGCAGAGCAGTTACAATGGAAAAGCAAAATGCAAAGCAAAATACAATCAAGAGGCCCCAGCCAGGAAAGAGGCCGGCTGGAGGTTCTGAACATGCCACTCTTCTGCGCTCACTTACACTTCAGACACAGAAATCAACTCCGTCTTGATGTATCCAGTTCCCTTGGGGCCGTCAAGCTCCATCGGCTCCGGTGCTGGAAGGAAGCAAAGCGCATACACGTTCCATCAGCAGACACCACACATAACAAAGGATCACATTGGGGAATGAAGCTTGTACTGCTGTCCTTGACAATTCAAGAGCCCTGCAACTCTGCAGAGGTGCTGCCCCCGCTCTCTGCCTGGGACCCCTGAAATTCCTGTGGGAATGCAGAAGCCAGGAAGGGAGAAAGGGTGGCTGCAGCAGGAGTCCTGCTGGTGCTTTCTCCTGCCCAGCCTATGGTCCCTCAAGAACATGGCGCCCCTGCAAGGGAAGCACTCTCTGCCGCTGCTGATGCTGATACACAGTGGAGTAAGCTGAGGGAGTCTCCACCCCAGTATCCACATCCTCCTAGTGAGGCTTTAAAACGTGAAAAGCAGTTTGCTGCACTGGTGCTGGTGTGTTCCAGGGCCATCGGTTCTAAGCTGAACTTGGACTGCAGCTCAGGGAGAAGCTAAAAGCAGAAGGCTCACATCCTAAGACAAGGCGCCCTCCTGTAATAATCACTAGTAACACAAGGTCTAATAGGAGGGGGCTCCCTTCTCCTGGACCTGTTTCCTCAGTTTTAACGGGAGCTGCCTGGAGGACACTGGGCAGCCATGGTTCTTCATCTTTACCCCCTTCATGGGGAGAAGGTGGGAATGCAGTAAGACCAGAAGTGGACTGTCCACGTTCCTACCATGTGAATTAGGCTTTATTTTGCCACTGAGCCCAGCTGGAAAGCCTGTGGCAGGTTAATAGCCAGGTGAGCCTGTGTCACCAACCCCAGCCAAGGATCCCGTCTCCGCCCCCTCGAGGGGCATGGCCCGCTCCCCACTCACCCTCCTTCGGCCTGGAGTAGTACTTCCCAAACGCGTGGTCTTTGTCCACGTTTGGGTAGAGATACTTGAGGGGGTTCTCTGGAATGTTCTCTGCAGCCATGACTTTGTAATTGCGGATGATGTCGGGGAAAGTAACGGCAGAAAGCTCTTTCTTGGTGTAGGGTTCAACCGCGTGGAACTCAGGTTCTGCACAGGGGAAAAGTTTGCTGAGTCCCACAGAACAGCCTAAGACACAAGTAGGGACTGACACCCCCAGAGGTTACAGATCCCACGAGCCTGTGAGGAGGACTGATGTAGGGTAGACTGCTTTATTTCTAATTCCAATTCTGCCATAAAAAGAGGGAAAGCAAAGTCAGCCTGTACTCTCACAAACAATGCCTTTGTCATTATTTACTTAAGGTTTACAAATCTGGCCAAAAGTACTGTGTTGAATCCCTTAAATGCCTGCATCTTTAACAAAATGCTGCCCTAAGCAGATATATCACTCATCACCACCTGGGCCATCTTTACTCAAGCCACAGATAGAGTGACTAAAAGACACACTTGTTTTCTTTTCATGTTGAACAACATAGTTTTTTTTTTTTATTAAAATTATGGTTAAATACAGAAAACAACTTTTGAAACAACAAGAAAATCTCATATCCTACTTTTCCCTCTAACCCTTAATGTCATAAGTCAAGGCTTAATTCCCTCCTGTTCTCATTCCCAGACCTAATCCACAGCTGCTCCTGAAGGGGCCCAGCATCTAGTGCTCCAGAGCACACGACAACTGCTGCCCACGCCACGTGCCCCGTCTTTGGAGCTGGTGCCCTGCTGCTTAAGTCTCCCAGCTGCCAAGGGCTTTCCTCCCTTTGGTTGCTAACTCTGTCTCTCGGTGGGCTCAGGAAATGGCCTTCCGGGGAAAGGGCGAGCTGGGCAGGCTCCACAGCCCCTGCCTATCCCAGGCTCTGACCCCGCCGCCCTGCTTTTTCATCAGAAGAAAAAACAAACAAGAACACACCCCATCCTTTTGCATCTCCCTCCTGAAAAGAGAAGCCTTGGGACCGATCAGTTTTTCCTCCAGTTCTAAACAAACTACAGGCATCCCTGCAAAGCACTCAGCTCGCCATGACCGTCTACGCTGTACAGTGGCGAGGTCTGTGCGGTCTGTCAGCCATGGACTCGTTCGGTTGCACAGAAATACAACACAAGAAACTTCTGGCTGCTCGGGAGCACAGCAGGGGCTGCAGCCGTCCCCACAGCCCTGACTGACAGTGCCGGCGGAGGAGCCCTTGGCTGTGCCCTCACGTTGGAATCACCTCGGACAGCCTGGGCCCTGGCGCTGTGGGAAGTGGGACCCCGTTTAAGATCTTCGAGGACACTGACTCACATCCTTGATCCGCAGATAACAGTGCAGACAGAAAGGAAAGAAGGGGGCCTTGCCTTTTAAAGCCACCATTTCCACAGCACACTCCAGGCAGCAATTCACCAATATCCCTGCGCTTTCCTGCGCCCTTCCTGGGCGCTCAGCTGGAGCAAGTACGGGACCTGCTATCTCATGACCAAAGCTCCTGGTGCTACCAGCGAAGGCCCACCTGCCCCGAGTGGGAGGGCTGCACATCGGGGGCCACCACTCACCGCCCCCATTTTGGGACCGCTCCATCCAGGTGAAGGTAATGGCGCCTTCGCGGGAGCTCTCGCTGAAGCGCAGCAAGAAGGTGCCCGGCTGCTGGTCCTTGAGCAGCGCGCGCTCCCTTTCCTTGCTGATGAAGCCCATGATGCACCTGCACGGGGACAGGAAGCAAGATTTCGGTGCCCATGTTCTCCTACAGTCCAGGGCGCTGAGCACGGACACAAGAGGACCTGCAGACTATCTTAAAATACATTTCATCGGTGCTCAAGGAAGCCTTTTACTAGTGCATGTATATGCTACAGTTAAAACACACACGCACGCACGCATGCAACATACGCACGGGGTCCACGGGATGGGACAGATGCTCAGGAAAAGCAGGCAGTGTTCTCAGGCCCTGTGCCGCCCCCCCGAGGACCTTACAGGCCATGACAGTGGTTGAGTCTGCGTATTTCTTATACTAAATCCGAAAGTTCAGACCATCTATTTTCATATTGCAGCATTTCTGATCAATGTAAAGCCTTTGCTGACATATGAGCTGACCTGGACCATGAGCTGAGCACAATTTACCAGGCTGAAAAGGCTTTTCTTTCTTTCCTAGGGGCAATACAGCAGATGCTCCAGAAATGTCGAATGAATCAATGCATGGGTGGCACCCAGAATTTGTTTTTAAAGTTCATCTTTAAAAGTGTAAGTACGATCTGTAAGAAAGTGTAAGTAATCTGATGTGCTGGCGTGGAAGCCTGACCACCTGCATGTGTGCGTCTCAGGAAAGCGACACAAATTCTGCCAAATCACGACACCCATGCAGGCTTTGTCTGGGCTCTGCAGTAAGAATGTTTCAGAAATGCCATCGTCAGTGGCTCTTGCTCTTACCCATCATTCCAGAGAGACAGCAGGTGTTTTTTAATGAGTTCTAAGATGCTTTCGATCCAAAGCCAGAAGGAAAAGTTTTTATCATTAATATTTTCCTGAAAATACACAAACGCACACATTAGGAAGAGTGCCTTCTCATACCCGCCCCCTTCCCACATTCCCACTTGCACAGAGCCCCGAGGGCACAGACAGAGGTCTCCAGCACACGGCAGCAGACCAGCCCAGGTCCTCCCACCAATCTCTCCAGCCAGGCCTTGCTTCCTTCTCCAAACAGCAGTGGCAGCCCAGGGACGCTTCAGGGTGACCCAGCGCTGGGAAGCACTGTGGAGCCCCCACCCCCCTCCCCTCCAGTCAGGCAGAGCGCAAGGTTCACACGGACAGGGCCAAGCACTGCTGGGCAAGGGGCCGGGGATGGGCAGAGGAAAGAATGTTATCAGGCTGCAGGTGCTTCCTGCTGGCCTCTGGCCTGGAGACTAACTTCTGTGTGAAGGAAAGAAAACAGTTGGCCCTCAGGCTGCAAGGGTGAGAGAAAGCCAAGCCAAAACAAGCACGCAGCTTGCTACCGCAGCAGAGGAGACCTGCAGAAGCCCCAGTGCCAGACAGCAAAAAGAGCTCAGAGGCTCCCATCGCTGAGCAGGACCCACCTTACAAAACCTAGTCCAGGGGATGAGACCGTCTTGAGCAGCATTTGGACCTAGGCAAACACAAGCACGCTTTGTTAGCAAACAGCAGTGCTCTGATGCTGTCGTGGAGGATGGCTGCTATATTTGCTCTCAGAGAAAAACTCCTCTCTGAGAAAGGAAAACCCTGTGTATGCAATTGATTTAGCAATGATCAAATATGCTACAAAAGGCTGTGATTAAAATAGTCTGCAAAGTGTGCGCGCTGGTCTTATTTTCATGGCGCAAAGGAATGGACAGCAGGCTCCTGGGCACCATGAGCACAAGGGATTTCAGGGAGAGAACAGACTCTGCAGAGCCTCTCTCGCATCCCCTCTATCCCTCCCTCTCCTCAGCAGCAAGGAGTGATCTCTTAAGTTCTCCTCTTGTACCCTTGCCTGCCTGCTGACACTGGCTGGGGGTGAACCTGGGCTCTGGGAATGCCACTCGGGGCTCCGAAGCACCAGCGCCAGCACGCTCTCCCAGCGCTTCCTTATGTGGGGTCCCTTCCTCCAAAGACACCGGTTTTTTTTTAAGTTCAGACTAAGTGTGGCCACCCTCAGCCTACATCCTCAGCGAGCGAGTGAGCCCCGGCACAGCCAGGCACAAGCACACAGCCCTCAGGAGAGAACTCCAAGGAGCCACGACCAGCTGAGCAGATCCGCTCCTGACTCCACAAGCAGGAAAGGAAGGGGCCCTTAGACATTTCATTCAATACATATGGACAACAGCTGCCTATGCATTTTTAAGGAATGATTCAGACTCACCCATTCATTCAGACTGACTTCAAGATGGGCGAGTCTTGGGTATTTAGTATATAAGACGCATTTACCACTGGCCTCGGCCACCGGCAGGCAATGACCTGCTGTGCCTCGACTGTGTAATGGGCCAGCGGCAGGTCAGTGTGCGTTCCCTGCCTGGACAGTGCCCCCCCCCCACAGGGTCCGCCTGAGCCAAAGGCTGGGTCTGTGAGACGAAGACCTTCATCCTGCACGTCTGGGGCTTTTTCCTTTTTCTCCCCAAGGATAATAAGACCTCACCTTTCTCATTAAGAACTCATTTCCTCCACAGAAAATGTATTTTAGAAAATGCAAGAAGCTTTCCCTCTTGGGTCCCTTTTCAGAGATGCTAGCAGGAAACAACAAAGCAGAAGTGAGGGAAGCCTCTCCTCGGGTCTCTTTCTTTCCACGACAGGGTCTGATCCTCATTTAGCCAGAAGTGGTAGCTGGATTTCAATACTCTCAGATCCCACCCAAAACAGAGAACAGAGTGCAGAGAGCAAGCAGGGAGAGTTTTTGGGTTCTGATTTTTATGGGCACATGAAGTTCATCTCATACCAAGAAGCTTCTCTCCCAGCATGCTCAGCTGGTCTCCGTTGAGGCCCCTCTTGGTGACAGATGAAAACTGCCAACTCAGCACCTCCGAAAGCTGAGCCCATCGTGCGCATGGCGGGTTCAGGAAAAAGGACAGATTCTAGAGAGAAAACACGCGAAAGCCGGGGTCACCAAGCAGTCCCAGACCCACCCCAAATCTCAGGTCGACTTCCTGTGACATTCACACAACTGGGAAAGAGAATTTGCACTATTCACAGATTTGTATATGTGCATTTGTCCACCTTTACATGTCACTCCAAAGTCAGCAGCCACGGCACCTCTGTGGTCACTGAAGCTGTGATCTTACAGGGAGTGACACACAAATGGAGCCGCGTGACACTTCTGCTTCTCATTGAAGTGGGATCACAACAGTAGAGCTCCTTGTTCTGCCTCTTGCACTGCAAATGAGCATGCTTTGTGCACTTTTGTACAGTGATGCATTTTCACGGTGGTTTCACTCTTTAAAATGGTGCCCAGCACAGCGCTGAAGCACTGTGGGACAGCCCGTGCACAAGAAAGCCAAGCTGCGCCTTACAGGAAAAGTGCATGTCAGCTGCGCTTCACCCAGCTCCTGAGCTAGGGTGCTATGGGCCGTCGGGGCAAAGTGAACACCACCACATGTATCAGAAACACATACACAAGTTATGGGTGATAGGTGGGCAGAGACGCAGGGCCCCGTTGCCTAGGAACCTAACCCTGCATTTCTCCCGAAGCAATCCTGCAGGGCCTCTGGTGACTGTGAGAACAAGAGCTCTCTGAATATGAAAATCAACTGGGAGCAGCCACGCTCTAAGAATGTCGCTTGCTTTTTAGATATGCACATTTAAGGATAGTGACAGCAGAGGTAAAATTATTCTCACCTCCGGAACACATATGAGCTTCACTATCCCACGGTTACTCAAGATTGGCAGCAACCCCACCGGAGCCCGTCACTTCCCTCTCAACATCTGGCTATTGCTGGTATTGTAGAAACACAGCAGCTAGAACCGCCCCCCATAGGAAAGCACTCATGTTTCCATACCCTGGGTTCCGTCACCAGCATGTTGTACCACAGGATGGAGGCCCAGCCACTGGGGAGCTGGCTGACATTCGAGATCACCACAACAGGCAGCGAGGTCGTCTGCAAGATGACAAAGGCCTTGAGATCATCCTAACCAGACAACCGCATACACTCGGAGGTAAGTGGGGGATTCACTGAAATTCTGCATACAGTTATACTTGAGAAAGATAACTCTAAAACAAAAATTGAAAAATAGAAATACACATAACAGTGAGATGTAAACATAAACAGTCTTCTCCTGGGGACCCCAGCAGCCTCACCTCAAGGTCAATGACCAAGCCAGGCTGGCACAGCTGGGTTTCAAAGCTAAGAGAGTGAAGCTCTTCGGTAACCACGAGAGGACCCTTAGAAAACAGAAGAACATAACAATTCACACACGGATCCTGCGACTTTCAAACGTTAAACAAACAAGTTGCAGAGATTCTGGACCACAGAGCTACAGCTTGGAAAACTCCGCTACTTAACAGTCAATCCTGGATTTAATTATTTCAAGTGTCTCACTGAGATAAAAGGTCTGTAGTTATGGCAAAGGTTATTAATTCAGACGAAGAAATGCAGCTAGGGATGCAGCCTAAGGCTTCCTGGTACAGATGCGTTTCAGGTCTGATTATACACAGGGAGCGCTGACTCTGAACACCTGGCAGGTCATGAAGCGCTTTGCTTTGGGTAGAAAGGGATGGTTTTCAAACTGCCTTTATGCAAACTGCTTCCCATAAGCATCACAGCAATTTAGAACGAGGGAGGTGCAGCTGCTAAACCTGAGGTTACAGTGCAAGGCAGGCCTGTGAGACCAGCAACTGTCTCGTTGCTCCAGCGCCCTCTGCTGGTTGTAGTGAGGACAGCATGCCCTGGCACAGAGGAAAAAAACCTTCCCAAACCAAATTGTAGACCCCGGTCCTTTGCCCTCAGTTCACTGTTAAGTGCATCACAGTACAAATCTGAAAGGGTCAGGATGTGGAAAGGTATCAGAACACCAGCAGGCAGGAGTCCCGGACCATCCTGTCCTCAGCAAGCAGTCACAGATGGGCTGTTCTGCTCGACACTGACTGCACCTCACGAAGTCTACAAACTTCCTGTGACTCTAACCCCTCACCCACAAGGTGGCAAAGACAAAAGCCCACCAGCCCCTCCTCTAGGCTGCCTGGCAGCCAGAAAGTAGGCAGCGGAAGACTTTACCATTACCACAGACACGCCCAGCCCCGCCCCACGGGACCCGCCTGCCACGAGACCCAGGGGCCCTCACCTCGTTGGTTCTGTTGCCAGCGTTCTTCTGTTCCTTCAGTTGCTAAAAAACAGGAAACTACCTCAGTAAACCACATCCTAGCTTCCAGCTCAGACTCACTCTTACAACCGGACCACTCTCAGGACCAGGAAGAAGACCTGACGATCTCACGTGTGGAACGAGGCAGAAGGGCCTGCTGTGGGTCTCCAAACTGAGTGCCTCACGCTGCAGCCAGGTGGTGCAGACGCTCAGGGTCTGGGGGACCCATCCTCTGGGGACCTCATCCCCAGCTTCCCAGCCAGCATCGTGGGGCCAGCTAGGGTCATGCTCAGGTCTCCGAGCTGGACCCAGCTTCCTGGTGGCTGGCTTGCAAGACAGTCACCAGGGAGCACAGTAGAAGTGACCTCACTTCAGGCTCCGCACTGACACCCGGCTCCTCTCCACGGAGGCAGGAGGGAGGAAACGCCATGTAGCGCAGCCTGCAAATCCAGCAGGGTGGGGTGTCCCCCGAGGGTCAGGCCGCTGCGAGCCAGCAGCGGGAGAAGGAGCAGGACAGGAGGGAGTCAGGGAGCAGCAGCCTTGAGCAAACTGCGGGGAGCCACAGTGACGGCGACCTCACGGTGCGGCCAGTGCGGACACTTTATGCAGATGCAGGCTAATGAAGCATTTAACTGGGACCCCTGCAGCCACTACTTCGCACAGGTGAGTGAGCTGGGCAAAGACAGAGTGGACAGCCCTGGGATGAGGCCAGGGAGCCAGGGGGCCCCAGTGTGGTGACGGGAGGGCACCAGCCAGTCTAGAAGGTCGAAGGCGTATCTTCCAACCTGCCAAGTGCCACCCAGCGCCACAGGTGCTGACAGACCAGGGACTGCACTAGAGGGCGACTGGCCTCCTACCAAGTGTCGGAACTCAGCCGCCAGGCTGCCGTTGGTGGACTCCTCCATGTTCATGACTTTGGTGTGTGTGCCCAAGATGTTGAACTTCCGGAACCTGCACAAACAGACACAGGTGCTTAAGGGGCTTCGCACTCACAGACAAATGGAGGCAGCAAAACATGGTGCCAAGTGCATCACCTACCCTTTTACTGTATTTCTCTCATTCACGTCCCTGCAAAAACAAAAGAGTGCATTTAAAATTTGCAATTAGCTTCAAAAGAAACATAAAACATACATAAGTAAGTAAAAGATTAAAAAAGGAAATTCTACAATGCAGTGTGCTGGCCTTTCATTCACTGTCTCCCTTCCTCAATCTCCCATACTAACCACAACACGTGTCATTAAATACACTGACTGGGTCGCACATTTCTCACCCTGCACCAACCCTTCCTCCAGGCCCCGGTGAGGTGTAAACTGCGTGAAGTCCCGGTTTTGTGCAAGGCTCCTCCAGAGAACCCAGAGGACCTTCCACGGTGCCTGCCTGGCCGCACTTTCCTCTCCGCCTTCTCAGTGCTCCTGTGACAGTACCAGAGGATCCAGGCCAGAGGAGGTCTGAGGGCGAGATCACAAAGGTCTTCCCCTTGTGCAGACCCAGGGACCACTCTGCTAGGCTCCGGCCTGGCTGTGGTTTGCCCCCTAGAGGTCATGTGCTAGAGGCCTGGTCCCCTGGTTCCTGGGGTGGCTGTGCTAACAGGTAGCAGGTGACACGGCGAGGCTGCACTGGCTGCTCCAAGGCAGACTGTTGTGAAGTGAGTCCAGCCTTCTGGCTGGCCCTGGCTGCCACTCCTACCCTGTGACTGCCACCCTCGGGCCGCAAGACGCCCCCTACAGGACATGACACTGCACAGACGCTGCCTCCTCACCCTGAACAACGATGACCTGATTATAAAGTGCCCAATTGTAAGTATTTTGCTACAGCAACACCAAAGACAGTCACACTAGGGCCTGGGTATGGGTTTGAGGGCCCTACTCACTCACAGGAGGAAGCCACCCTCCTTTCCTATCGCAACTAGCAGGGCAGTGTGTTGGGAACAGCAATTGCTGTAAGAGGGATCTATTTTCCTGTTGAAAATCAGACGAACATGAGGAAAGAGGAACCATGTAACAGAAGAAAGGTGAGAGCTAGGAGAGACTGAAAAAATAAAGGAGCACAAGCAAATGGAAAGAGGCACTGGGCTGCAGCAGAGTGCGGTGAATGGGCTGCGTTCCCAGGAGAGACCCAGTGACAGCCCCACCCAGCGCCTCCGCGCTCACTCTGGAAACCACCTTGCAGCTGGCCACAGCGCCGCATAGCCTCATCTACTGCTGGGCTTGCTCCAGGCCACTCCCCGGGAGCTGGCCCAGGCGCACAAAGGCCAGCTACAATCTTGGATGCTCATTCTTTTGTTCATTTTCATCTAGAAAGCCACAGCTCTGGGGGAAGTTGCCAAAGTGCAGAAAGGGAGTCATTGGTTTCTCTCTGTTGGGTCACGGGGGATGGCCCAGGTGGACTCTGGAAGCCAGGCCAGGACCTGGGCTCAACCCTGGTCCCCAGGAAGGCCCATTTCCTCCCTCCCAGGGCACGGTGCTGCTGAGCAACCACACACACAAGAGTTCCCATTTGCTTACCAGAACTAGCATTTCAATGGTACACGATCAGAGATAATATAAAAAGGATCTTACTTGTCAAATAAGACTTTCACTTTCAAATTATAATTCAGCTCTTGCAACTTCACCAACAGTCTGGAGAGAAAAATAGAAGTTATTATTTTTAAAAAAATGATCTACTACAACATAATTAACATGCCAGCGTCCCTCTATGGACATGTACGGAAACCATCACCCCTCTAGTTCCTGGTTCTTAGAAGGAAGCGGACGCGCTGTGTGTCTGCTTAGCTTTTTCCTCAGTACATGCACCTGTAGGTTCCCAGCTGCGAGATGGCCGGGACAGAACTGCAGCAGGAAGCCCTGGTGGAGCTGAGCACTGACTTGCTCCTCTAAGGGTCAGCAAGTGTGGCGGTGCCCTATACAACCTGGCCAACAGAAAGCATCGTCAGGCTGGGCATGGTGGCGCACGGCTGTAATCCCAGCGCTTGGGAGGCTGAGGCAGTAGGATCATTGCGAGTTTGAGACCAGCCTGGACTACAAAATGAGCTCAAGGCCAGCCTGCACTGCATAGAGAGACCGCCTCAAAAAGACAAAAAAAAAGAGAAAAAAAAAGGAAGCACTATCAGAAGTTCTTCTTCTGGCCTTAGATGGGTGGAAAGCGACAAACATCACTTGTGGAATTTACAACTACTTTTCTGTCCTAGTGGGAGAAAAGCAAGACTGTCTGTCACCCATAACAAGAAGGATGAGGCTTGTCCTCCTGCACACTGGGCAGTGTAGAAGCGTAGAAGGCGGAGTGCTGGGCTCTAGGACTCCAGGCACCCTGCTCTGCCAGCTGGACAGTGAGAGGAGCTCCCAGGTCCTGGGTCAGCATGGCCTTCCATCTCTAGCCTTCCTGCAGTGCTGGGTTCAGCCTCCACAGACACTAGTGCGTGCTGCTGCCCACAGCCCAATAGGGAAGGAGCATGGACCTGAAGCAGCAGCACCCAGCAAGAAAGGCTGTGGCCAACCCTGGAGACAAGTCCTGCCCTTGGTGTGCAGTGCTCATCTCCAGGGAAGCAGCTGAGTGACTGCAGCCATTCACCAGGACAGAGCGAGCCCAATGTTCTCACTCGGAAACACTTAGACAACTACTACCCAGGAAAAAGCGGGCTATGAGACAAGATTCACATATAACCCTCATCTTCAAAAGTGAAACAGTATCTGTCACGTATTTCATGTGTGTGTCTACATACGGAATACATCCACAACCACCACAGCTTTGCGTATCTGTGTGGACATGGACAGCACTGTAGGACCAGCACCAGGCCACCATGGTGCTGGTCCATGGATGTCTGGATCACAGAGCACTGTGGAAATCTCATAAGGGCCATGAATTCAGTTGCTGGGAACATGCACAGGTATAACCTATATCCACATGGTCTACTTCCTTTTCAGGGGGCCACGAAGCTCTCGTTGTGAGTCTGCTCTGGGAAGCAGGGAGGCCACTGGGATGTCTGCTCTGTCACATCTGTGTATGCAACTCTGAACTCCCTTATGCTGTACACAGGCGATACATTTGCAGTTGGAGGGAAAACAGATGTATTTGCATTTATATCGGCTGTGCTTCTCTAAAAGAATCTCAGAGATTCTAAGAATTCCTAATACAATCCCTACTGAAAATATATTTCCTCTTAAATCCCCTGTGTAATAGTTTTATATGAGGAAATACCAGGGGCAAACTATGCGATGGGCAGCATTCAGAGCTGCATTTTTAAAAATTACCTCAACTTTACGGTGAACTGTACCCCGGTCTTCAGGACCAGAGGCCTCTGTGGATGCGTTGGCATGCACGGCTGTCTTTCCACCACAAAGGAGCTGCAAATAACCAGCAAATGCAGACCAATTAGCATTTCCATCAAGGCTGAGGCAGTGAAAACAAATGACTTTCCCCAAGGAGGACAGAGTTAAGAGAGCATGGCCTGAAAAAGTTTCAAAATTGGACAAACTGGATGAACAAAGCGGCGTTTACTAGTGACTAAAGAAATCTCCACATCTACTTTACACCAGCGCACACCCCGTCACTAACGATCTGTGACACGACCCCACTGTGAAACCCTGAATTCAATTATGTTCTTCCGTAAATCTGCATGAACAGTCCAATTTGCACAAAAAATACAACCAAGGGTTTTTAATTATTTCAAAATCCAGCACACAGGCATCTTTGTTTGGAAGTCTGTTGGCAAGAGGAAACAAGACGTTTTCTGTAGGGCCTGTTAGTGTCCCGATACAAAACGAAAGACCCCTGGGACTTGCTTAAGGCCAAGAACCACAGAGGTAACAGGACCAGTAACCACTGGGATAACAAAAGGCAGAACGGGAGGGGAATGCGCAATGAACTGCCACGTCTGGAAGGCAGAGAACAAGTGTGAACAAGCGTGTGCTGTGTCCAGCTGAGGGCACCGCCAGGCTGGCAGGGAGACGGGGAGCCAGGCTGAGGGCTAGGTGCTAGGAGCTCAGAAAAGAGGGCCTGACATGCCACAGCACAGAACGGAGAGGACAAACATCCCGCAGGTCTCCGCAAGGACCAGGTTGGGGAAGAGAGGAAAAAGTTACTACAGCTCCAGACCAGGTGGCAGAATGGACAAGGGGCCACAGAGATAAGAAGGAAGACAGAAAGGTTCAAGCACCATTAAAAACTTGCACAGCCCGCTCGCCCGCTCTGCCAATAAAAGAACAGTGTGCGTGGAGTCGCGGCATCACCTCTGGATGAGCTGCTGGAACAGGGCCACGGTGCGGTCCCACAGCCCCTGCTTGTTCTTGGTGATGGGGTCCTGCTCGTAGGTGAACTTCTGCTCCAGCTCCTCCAGCTTCTTGAGCTGCTGCCGCACCTGCTGCAGACTCTCTGCGATGACTGTGAACCTGGGGGTGTGAGACACAGGCGTCTCTGTAAGCAGCCATCCCAGAGCAGCTGGGACCAGTCACAGGAACCAACTTGGTCCCTGCGAGGAAGCCAGGCTGTCCTTCCACCGGGCAGGCGACTCACACATTCCCCATGGGCGGCACCACACTGCGGGGACCAGCAGGAAGGGAGGCTTGTGGTTGAAGGAGCTCAGCTATTTAGAGTAAAAGGATCAACGTGTACTGAAAGATTACAGCCCACATCAAAAGCCTCTATGGACTCGAGATCTACGGGGCTTCCAGATCACCTGCGGCTTCCACTGACCTTCCTAAGATTGAGCCCAGGTCACCCCAACACCGAGCTGTATCCCCAGCCCTTTTTATTTGTTATTTTGAGACAGGGTCTCCCTTAGCTGCCTCACTGGCCCTGGGGGCGTCAGCCACAGGTCTGTGTGAGATGGACAGCCAGAGCCACAAGCCTAAAATCTCTAGAACACAAGGTCTGGGATTAACAGACAAGTCACTGGGATGGAAAGCCGCTGCCTGAAGAGCGAATGCTCAGGCCTATCATCCTCACCGTCCTCTATCATTTCAGTGAGTCCCAGAGTCAGGTGTACCAGAGCATTCTCACTGCTCCCTGTCCCACCATAGAGCACCTGTCTAGATGCCCTTCTTTTTCTTTTGATCCTTGCTTCCTGGTTCTGTCAGTAAAAGGCCATAGAAGCTTCAGGTTAAGGCTGTCATTTAAGACTTTCTCACACTGAGGGGTCTCGGTTCACAGCAGCCCCTCTGAGACTCCTTGGAGTATGGATTGGACACTGACTCCAGTAATCCTCCTGCCTCAGCCTTCCAAGTAGCTGGAATTACAGGGATGTACCACTATGCTAGGCTCAGCAGACCTTTACGATACCTAGGTGGCCCATGGCCACCACCTCTCAGGGCCACACTCTCCCTGCCCTTGTGGCCTCTCCTGGCTCCACAAATAGCTGCAGTATCATAGGGACCCTGCCTCTGCCCCAGGCTGTACCAGACCAGCTTTCCAACCAAACACCAGGGTAACAAACCCTTCCCCAGGTCTACACGAGCCTCTGCGCTCCCGTCCCCGCCGGGTGACACACGGTGCCTATTCCTGCCCGCCTTTCCAGCTGCCTATCATACGGTCAGGGGCTCTGCTCTGCTCAGCGCCATTCCCAGTTATAGGCCATGCCGGGTCACCCTAGGGCAGGTCACCTCTTCCCTGGAAGCTTTCTGGTGACCCCAGTTCCCCTTGGAAGCCAGTACACTGCTGCTGGGGTACCCAGGACTGTGAGCTGTGCTACGTTATTCCCGTGTCTGTCTGTCCACCACGCTGAGAATCCCAACAACCAAGGAGCCAAGACCTAGCATCTCTCAAGTGCTCTGGGTGGTGAGTGAATGGTTGCTGTGACAACCAGTGCTTTACGGGAGACTAGACAGGGCCTCAAGATGCATGGCTCTTAATAAACCATCGAAGTGTTCTGCACAACAGCCGCACCCCTGGGGCTGGGTACAGTCCAGTGACACATTGCAGGCTCTAGGAAAACTCCAAACTAAGCGGACGTGACTGGATGTGGCCACAGGCACAGACAACAGTGAGCTCTCCTGGCATCTCCACACCTGGGAGAAGCCGCACCATGCCAAGCTCTGACCGGAAGCTCTGGCAGGGCCAGCAGCTGTGCCCACCCTGACTGTTGCAGCTGTGGGGCTGCCTCTTACCAGCCCTGCAGCTGGTCCAGGCAGGCATTGGGCGGTCCCCCGATGCAGGCACTCTGCTGCCGGCGCTTCCACTCCACCAGCTCGTCGTTGATCAGGGTGTTCTGGGTCAGCTCTGTGGCATTCAGTAGCTCTCTGATTTTGTGAATTATTTCCTAAAGGGAGAGAAGGAAGCAGGATGGGATAAACTCGTTTTTCATCACTGAACTTTTAAAGTTATTTTTTTAAAGCAAAGCAAATATCCTTTTACACTCAACTAGGACATTAAGCCAAGTGGTTATAAAAATAATTTTCCCGCTGTTCTAAACTTCAAGTGTATCACCTATGGTCCGCATCAAAAGCAACATGGTCCTTCGGGAAGGAACCACTACCTTTCTCTTACTGTCAAGCATTAAATACATCTGCTGGAGTAACAGCTGTTCCTGTTTCTGGTCATTCTTTGCCACACCATTGGCTTCATGTTCTGTGAATTAACATAAAAATAAAAATGCGTGAGAAGATAAATCCAATGAAAACCAAGATTCACATAAAGTAAGATATGACACAAATGGCAACCGTTCTTTAATCCTTATTGAAAAGTCAAGAAAAAGGGTCCTAAGCATAAAAACTGGGCATACTGAAGTACTGGTTTTCATATCAAGTACAGGTTTTCAGTGACCCACTGAAATCGGGAATAGTAGTGTTTACAATTTAAATTGCTGCCAGACTTTTACTTAAATGAATACAAATGACCAAATTTGAAATTTCAGATACATGTCCATGAAACGCACCTACGGCTATGAAAGAGAACTGCACACTTAGGAACCACCGCTGAGGTTCTCCTCTCTTGTACTTTTTACCCAAATCACACTGATAATCCCGACCTAGCAACCCAATGATTACTAGGCTAAAAGCAGTCTCCACTTGCCCTTGCTCTACAATGTCCACTCTGCAGTTCTTTCTAGTTGCTACTGTCACTGAGACCAAGCAGCAACCATAAAACAGAGCGAAACTGCTTGAAAACACAAGGCAAGTGCTGAGGTGACATGGGGCACATACAGACGGACTTGGCGGGGGGTCAGGTGCCAGGGCAGGGAAACCCCACATACATACCGATCTATGCCAGCGGGTAGCCAAGGCACAAGAAAAATACCGCAAGTACTATACAACCAGTGGTTACCAACCAGGGTGGCTCAGCCCTCTCCCTAGGACATCTGCCAATGTCTGGTGACATTTGCGTTGTCACTATTGGAGATGAGAGGGTAGTGCTCCTGGCACCCAGTGCCACTGGGCAGAGTCAGGAAAGCAGAACATTCTGCCAGGCACAGGATAGCCTGAGACAGAAACGACCCGGCCCACAATGTCAACAGAAGCCAGCTTAAGGAAGTGTTGCCTGGATCATCAGGAACCCAAGACCAGTAAATCAGTCATAAAATGTTTGGCAAATACGCAATGACTGGCTTTGTTATTTGTCATACATGGAAAATTATGGCGCCAATGGGCACTGCTTTGTTAACTCTTACCTCTGTTCTGCGAGGTTTTGCATTTAAAGTCATATTCATCTTGTAAATCTTCTAGGGTTTTGATCTCCTGCTCTATGCTCTACAAAGAAAGACAGAAACGCATTTCACTGCTCATCTGCTTCTGAAGACTTCAGGAAACAGACTATTGCTTCTACAGAACCCAGAAACAATTGGAAACAATTTCAGCTCCTGCAAAGACTCATTGATTGGGCTTAAAAAACTCCAATACCCACACAAGGTAGTATCTATTTCATCAGTAAGTGTACAGTCACATTATCTAAGAAAAGAGAACACGTCAGGGCCTAAATTTTGACACTTCCTAATCATTTCTGAGACTATCTCAGGATTTAACAACTTCAGTGTGAGGCATACGGCAGGGAATAATAAGCTCACGGAAAATGTCCTCGATCCTTAGAAGCGAGGTGGTGACCACCACCTGTCTACCTGGAGCAGCCCTGCTTCAACATCCCCTATCCTGGTGATCCTGGTGGGACTTTAAACAGAGTCCTCTACCATACTCAGACACAGCTGGACAACAAATTCTATTTGTTTGTCTTGGATTTCATCACATTATTCTCTGGATTTCTTAGGCTATTCCACACCAAGCTCACTTGGTGCTACTAATGGCGTGTTCTCCTAGGAGGCTTCAGGATCAAATTGTTCTGATGCATCTGGGTTTGAAAAGAGGTTGTTGGCCCAGGAGTCCAGGCCCAGCCGGCATTGCGCAGGCCTGGGGCAGGACTATCCTGACAAGGGGCTGCGGCAACCCTCTGCTTCCAGTCTGTCTGGGAAGTTTTAGCTTAAAGTTGCTGTGGATGTCTTATTCTGATTAGAAATGTACCAGAATTTCTTTCAATGAAAAGTTTCTTGGTCTTCCTGCAAGTCTGAGATTAAAGCAGGTACTTGAGGTGAATGGGCCAGGCTTATACAGGAGCTCTGCTTGACCCAGGAAACCCTGATTTAAGGGTTGTAGAATTAAAGGGCCATCTAGGGAAGTGATGTCTGATGTCTCATTTACTGGACAATGGAAGCAGGGTCAACACTTTACTGTGTGATCTCAGAAGGAAGACAGATAAGCAATAAGCTCAGCATCTGGAAGTTACCACAGGGGTCATGAGCCTAGCTTATCACTGGCTTTCCCAAGCTGTTTACTTCTGGCTTGGCACTTTAGCATAATTTTTCTTTTCAACTACTTAAAATACCAATTACTAGGTTTACACTCAGGCAACTGAAACTGCTACAGTCTAGAGCTACAATGTTCCCCAAAAGTCTCATGAGTTTGCAAGGTGACAGGGTCATGGAGGGGCTGTGCGCGTCAGCGGGGTCACTCGCTGCTGAGTTCAGTAGCTAAATGCGCTAAGACAGCTGGCTGGAGGAGGGTCACGGGGCGCGGCCTGGAAGAGCGCGTGCTCACCCCCAGTTCCCCTCTGCTCTCTCTGCTACCTGGCTGCTGTGGCGCGAGCCGCTTTCCTCCCCGCTGCCACACTGTTTCTGCCTGGAACCACCCCACTATGGACTCAACTCTCCGAAGCCATGAGCCAGGTAACCCTGTTCCATAAGCTGTGGGTGTCGGGTATTGTGTCCCAGTGACGGGAAAGTGACTAATACAGAAACCCTGTTTCCACGACAGAAATTACAGAATAAAAGTGTGTGTTCACTCAACGCTCACCATGACCTGGTCCTTCACAGTTCTGACTTTGCAGTCAAGCTCTTTCTGTTTGTCTAACATCACAGTGTTCTGAATACTCCCCAACTGGGCCTGTAATGAGAAGTTCACGGTTAACAGCCACCATTTTCTCTGACACTCTCAAGTCAAGTCAGTATTTCGTGTTCTCCCTGCCCGAGACCTTCCAAAATTTACTATAGGGTTCCCACATACATGACAGTAAAAAAATAGCTCAGTTCCTGAAGCCCTGAAAAAATGCGGGCAAACTGGTAATAAGGCTACAGTCTCAGTTCAGTTCATACCTGAAATAAACAGTATTTCTAGAACTTTCCATTAATTCACACAGCTGAATGGTTATCACACAGGTACTAACTACATCAGAGTTTCTCAAACTATCGCATAGTAACTATTACAGTGTGGACTGAGACTGTCCTCCAACGCTCATGAATTCATGAGAAGGGTCTTGGAATGGTGTGGAATCATGGGGACAGTACAGCTGAGAGGCAGGGCCCAGCAGGAAGAGGCGGGTCCCTAGGGACGTGACCCGGAAGGGTTCTTCTCTCCCCCCCAGCTCCTCTCTGTTTCTTGCCTGCCAAGGCATAAGCAGCTTTTCTGCTGTACAACCTTCTCCCACTGACTATGGACGGAACCGTGAGCGAAAAGAACCCTCTCCTCCTTTAAGCTGTAGGCATCAGGTATTTCACCCCAGGAAGGAGAACTAAGACTTCAACATGACACTGTTTCATCACATTTGTGGGACCCTGATTTAGTCATTTAGCACACACTGAGGACACGGCAGATAACACCCCAGGGCCAGGCATTTGGGACAAACACGACAGTCCCTGTTTTCATAGAGATTGGACACTACACAGATGTTATCTTCTCCTTAACTTAGTGCCCCAATGCAGCAAAATCTCTGTGTGCAGACCTTTCTCACTTCAAAGTAAGAAAGTAGCTTCTTTCTTCAAAGTTCAGACTCTACGTGGGAGTTTTTAATGCATTCAAATTTACTGGTCTTTTATTTTCTTAATACCCAGATTTTACCTTAGAGTCTTTTCCCATTGAATGATTGTGAAAGAACTTATTTCTTCTCCTGCACTTGCGCACTTGCAAGATTTCACTTTTTACTTAATTTTTGCATTTAGAAGTAGTTTTTATCTTTTTAAAAATAAATACATAAAAACTGTCTGCAATGGAGGAGCACCATGTGGTAGTGTAATACATGTATACACCATATACTGCTAAGGGCCAACATGTCTACCACTTCGGTCGTCTATCATTTGTTCATGGGGAAAACATGTGACACCCTCTCACCCAGCTGTGGAGACACACAGCACATAATCACTACCTACGGCCACACTGCTGTGCAGTGCCACACCAGGGACTCTGTTTTACTTTTAGATCTCTTTTAGATCTTGAAGCTTATCCTGATGTATAAGTCCGATCTTTACTTCTTCTCCTTGCCTATCCACTTAACTGCATTCGGTGCTGGCCCTCTGGGCTGCAACCTTTATCACAGATTTTCATAAGCATCTGGGTTTATTTCCAGTTTTTCTCTTCCTTCCACTGCCTGTTCATAAACCTGAATGTCTGAACAATTACAGAAGATATTATTACAGAAGATACGCGGTGTACCACACAGGGCCAGCCTCACTGCACGGTTCCATGGTTTGGGGAGTTCCTGTGATCTTCTTGCATGTTTATTTCCCACATGAATTTTAGAATCCATCTACTCACATCCGGAATACAACTTGTTGCTGTTTTTATTGGGATCACGTTACAGTTATGAACTAACTCAGGGAGAGCTCACCCTTTTATATTTTACATTCTGATGCTTCTAGTGGCTTTCTCTTGTCTCTGACCAATAACCACCAATAGGACGCTAAATAGCAGTGTAAGTAGTGGACATCCTTGCCATGGGTTTCTCACTTGCTAGACTTCCCCAGTTGAGTAAAATGCCATTCTAGAACTAAGCCATGTATATTTTAGCACACTAAAGAGGTGTCCATCAGTTCCTATGTCGTGGGATATTTTTTCTTGTTTTAAACAGGAAATGGGTGTAGGATCCTTTTCAGTACCCATGAAGAGAAGCAAAAGCTTTTTCTCCCAGTATCTACTAAGGCAGTGATGACATCACTGGACTTCCCAGTTAGGGTCTACCCTGGTAAGCTGTAATAATAAATCCTACCTCTTCATAATATCTTACTTCTTTAGTGTAATATTTTATTCTGATCCCTGATATTCTAATGGGCCTTTTACACTGATAGTCCTACATAAACTTGGTTCTTTGTTCTATCTTTATCAGGTTTAGGTATTCTATTTATAGGAAGTTTTCTTTCATTTTATATGCTCTGGAGTAGGAGAAGTTCAAAGCATCTGACCTGCATGTATCAGGATTAGAAGTACGTGACACTGCGTGGTGAAAATCCTCAGTCCCAGGCATCGCATAGTACCAAGGAATCAAAGGGGCTTCTCTGGCCATGTAGAAAGGGCCACAAGGCCTTCTGCCTATGTAGGCAGATCATTGCTGGCATCTACTTCTGAGCTGGCCTGACTGGAGCCACATCCTGTAGGACAGGCCCCCAGAGGACCCTGACTTCCCAACCCCCTCCTAACTGTCTGAGGTTCCCTAGGGCACTCGCTCACTTCGCTGCCAGTCCATGAAATGTGCTTCCTGCTGTGTCATCTGGATTCTCGCCCAGGTCACAATGGCTACAGTCACAACAACTCACGCCACACGGTTTCACAACCACCCGCTGCTGAGCTGTTCTCATCACTCTATTGCTCAAGTACAGAACTGCAAATAACCACAGCGACTTCAAAGAACTGCTGCTCCCTGACTGTCAGGAAGGCTTGCAGGAGAACAGGAAGACCATGACAAAAAGCCTCGGTACCACTGTCTTCGGTACCAGTACAATTCTGACTCATTTACTGTTTGGCAATCTTGAATATTTAATAGGTGTCTCAATCTTGGTCAAAACAAAGCCCCTGGTTCTCTCCTTCATTCTGAGTTGTTATTAGCACAGCACACAATGCTCACACTCCCTTGTGGACTGGTGGACGCACACACCTCTGCTTCCGTCCTTTTCTCTTCCCCTCTCCCTCCTCTTCCTCTTCCCTCCATGCCCTGCCCTTCTGCAGAAGATCGATCTCCCTGTGTCCCATTATCTCTTTTATTCCACTCTTTCTTTATCCCTTTTGGCTTCTCATATAAGGGAACCACATGCTATCAAAGCTTGTGTGTGTGATTTGTTTTACTTAACATTATGGTTCAAGGGGCATCCATTTTCCTACAAATGACTCAAGTCAATTCTTTAGGGCAGAGTAGTACTCCAGTGTAAATACCACATATTATTTATCCGTTCATCTGTTAATGGGCATATAGGATGCTTCCAAGATTTAGCTATTATGCATGGTGCTGCTATAAATAGGAGTATGCATGGATGGCTGAAATATGATGTCTTTAACTATTCTGAGAAGACACCTAGAAGGGGAAGAGCTGAGTCACATAGAATTTCTGGTTTTAGTTTTTTTGAAGAATCTCCTACTGATTTCCATAGTGGTTGTACCTGTTTACATTTCTATCAACAGTGCAGAAAGATTCCTCTCACTCTAGGGCCTAACCAGCATTTGTTACTACTTCATTTGTTGATGGTAGCCATTCTTTCTAGAGTCAGATGGAATCTCGGTGTTTTAATTTGCATTTCCTGAATGGCCAGCATTGTGGAGCACCCTTTCATGTATTTTTCTGGCCCCTTGTACTTTGGAAAAGTATCTATTCATTTCCCCTGCCCATTCCAAAGCCCTTGGTTTTCCTGTCAACCTCTTTTCCTCCCACAAAACTTACTACTTCTTCCCCTCTACTGATGCAGAACGAGTTCCTTGGATGGCTGCAGAAACTCTCTTATCCTCTGCCTGATTCCATTCCTGGGTCAGCAGCTCAGAGAAGTTCCTGACTCTCACCCAAAGACAGTGGTGCCTTCACTGTACCTTCAGGAAACTCCTACACTGTTTCACTCCGGACTGGAACCCAATGCTGTCAGACAAGGATTTTTTTTTTTTTTGGTACCAGGAATGAAACTCGTGACCTCACACTCAGGGAGATATTCACCACTGCTCTGCCCCCGGCCTCAGGGCTGTGCATGGGATAAATGAGCAGATGAACTGTTTCTGTAACTTTTAAGTTCAGTTAGGGAAAAGGTACCTGATTGAATCTCTTGGCATTCTCCAAAATCTTCCGTTCCTCCTTCAGACAGTTAAAGATGATCATAGACATCTGTACTGGGTCTTCTTGGAAACTATCCTAGGTAGAATAATTTAATTGTTAGAATAAAAATGAGTACTACAATGGTAAGATAGTTGGGTGGTTAGAATAAAAACAAATTAAAGCTCAGAATGTTTAAGCCACTGCGTATTATAAATAGATATGAACTTGTTTATATCCCCCTGGGAAACCTCATTTCTCATGTATCAAGCTCCATAGAAGCTGCTTCAGTTAAATCAAAATACTCCTTTCTCAAACTAGGAGCAAAATTTCAACTTACCAGTTAAGTGCAGGTCTTCAAGTACTTCTTGATGCAAAAACAAAGTTTTTACATGTGTTCATATAATATTTTTTTCCAAACTGGGGATTTAAACAAGCACATGCTTCGCCACTGAACCACAGCCCCAGGCCCTTCTAAAATATTTTCATTTAGCTATTTTCCTATATTAATATCCCTCTGTTAGAGTCCCAAGGCAACGAAAATTATATAGGAATTACCTGTGGTATGCCTCAATTAATGCATCTTGACCTTTGCCTTAAATTAAGCAAAAGCTATCCCTCTCGGTCTTTCTGTGCCCACTGTCAAAGACGGGCTCGTGTGGCTCTACCACACGTACATTGAGACGAAGTCTAAGCGACAGCAGATTTCTGTAAAGTTCATCTGATCCCCCCCCCATCGCAGATACATTCATAAAGGAAAAAAAAACTCTCTAATTATCTAAAGTGAAAAGTCTGGTTGTGCTGTATGAAGACAGAAGGATAGCTTGTGCACCCAGCAAAGCAGAAGTCGTCCCGCTGATAGAGAATCAATATGGACACCGGGCAAGAGGCGGGCTGGGAAGATGATGAGCCCCTGAACTCTGCAGCTTGTTCTCAGGTCTGGGTCATCCTTTGGTTTTCTCTTCTACCACTCTTTTTTAAATTTCTGAGACAGAGTATTTGTATTCCAGGTTGGGCTAGCACTCACGATGTAGCCCAAGCTGGCCTAGAACTCGCAGCGACCCTCCTGCTTCAGCCTCTCGAGTGCTGGGATTATAGGTGCACACCACCACACGTGGCCTCACCTCCACTCTTCCAGGGGAGATGACACCAGGGGGCAAGCCAAGGTGGAGTCTGGTCCAAGTCACCCGCTCACTAGTGGGCTCTGCAGAGTCATGCTGCCCCAACTCCGTCCTCATCTGTACCCCAAGCACTCAGACCTAACTGACCCTGAGGTCCCCAGAGCTGAAAGTGTTCCTGCGGCTCACTGCTCCTAAAACCAAGGCCCTTCTCTTTGGTTCAAATACCAACAACATTTAGTAAAACAAGGTTTTACACTTCTGCTGCTACTGACACTGAGCAGTGACACACCTCACCCTAAAACTTCCTGTGTGCTTATACAACAGATGGGCATTTCACATAACTCACCCTGAACGAGGGGTGCTCACGTACAGCTCAGCACTATGTACCCAGCGCTCAGAGCTGTGTGGGGTCAGCCCGGGAAGACGACACGCAATCACAAACCCCAGGCCATACCTGAAGGTTGCGCTTGCTCTTCCTTATGTTGTGTTGCAACAGAAAGTTGTTCTCCAAAGAAAAGCGGCTGTACTGATCATCCAGCTGGGACAGGAGGTCGTGGAAGCGGATTGTGGCGAAGGACACGTCTGCAGCCGCGTGCTCCCTAGGAGACACAGAGCCACTGGCCCATTCTACATGCTGCTTAAACAAATGCAGTTTCCTCGCTGAAATGACTAGAAAGTGATTCTCAAGTGTTATCTTAGGTCTGATTTTTTTTCTCTTTTTAAAATGTTAATGCCTTAAGCAAATTTTACATAGCATTTTCAGTATAGAAATAAAACTGGCATGAAAAATTGTGCAATGCCTCAGAGACTGTGTAGGAACTATTCCCGGTGATGATCCTCTGACAAGGAAAAAAAATTGACAGGGCCATCACTGTACGTCACACAGTTTCAGGGTGTTTAGGATTTTTCAGTCAGCAAAGAGTATGCTTTAAAGTAGAACATGTACCAGTTTTACGAGGCAGCCCCTTAATTTCGTTGCTTTACTTGTATGTTTAATCAGGTTTTACCACAATGTGCCTTGAACAACTTCTTTTAAACTAGTTCTTTCCATAATCTGGATGTCACATTGGAAAATAACTGGTATCAGTCTTATCCACTTCTCCAAAGGATCCACAAACACAAACTACACTTAAATTTAATAAAGCTACGTAAAAGTGCCCCATGACTAATGAATTTAGCTTCGTAGAGACATATGCCCTTTTTTATTTGTTTTTTTTTTCATATGCCCTTTTTTAAATCAAATTTTTATGTGATGGGTGATCCCAACGGCTATCAAAGAGATTCATCCTCGCAAACCAGTATTTTTAAAGCACAGATAACTTTTCTTCCCTGTCCCATGAGTTCTGCTCACCAGTCCTGCTTTTCTAGCCACTGGGCCAGGTACTGTCGGATTTCCATGGGGAAACTATCATCATAAAGCTGGTGGACCTGCTCCAGGAATTTGGAGTCCAGCTGCTGGAGCTCATACCACTGAGACATCCTAAGGGAGGAAAGATACACATGGTGAACGACGCCCCCACTCCAATGCACAGCCCAAGCTCAGCTACTTTCCTGTCTAGTTGGCCCGGGCCAGAAATGGTCTCTGAAACATATTATTTAAATGGCGCCTATAGCCAAGGTCTGCTTTTTCATTGAATTTTTGGTCAACGTTCTTTTCTTCTCCAGGAAACACATTTTCAGGTCTTTACTCCAACGTCCACATAGCTGGTCACCTTCTATACCTGAATCACCTCTCACCCTGAAAAACAGGAGCACCTTTCCCAGAAGTGTTTTTCTTCACAGTACTTAACACCCTCTGATGCGCCAGGTATGTATTTTTTTTTAAATTTTGACTATTGTCCATCTTAGCCTAATGAAGACAAGTATTTGGGGGGATTTTTATTCACTGCTGTAGCCCCAGAACAACACCAGGCACAAAGAAATTGCCCAATAAATGTGACTTTAGAATAACATCGCACTTTTGTCAAATAAATACATGGAAAGCATTGTTAAATTTAAGACAAGTCGTAACAACTCTTTAAGAGCTGGTCTCCTTCAAATTACGGTATATTTGCAATTAAATCCCAAATACTTTTAACTGGTGTTTTATATTCTATGGTTCACATGGTAAAGTCCATTATTTCTGTTATACGCACTTTAAAAGTACACTTTTTTATGCCTACTGCAAGCAACAAATCTGGCACAAAGAACTCTTAAATTTCAGTAATGATCTTTAAAGACGAAAATAAAAATGTTAGATGCAACTTGAAAGGATAAACTAATACTTATCTCTCTGGATAACTATGAGGTCAGTTTTATATTGTGATCCTCAAAATTAAACCTTACAAAACCCTGATTTAAGGAAATCCAGGAGGCCAGGATTTAGATCAGTGGTGCAGCGCCTGCCTGGCAAGCATGAGGTCCTGAGTTCAATTCCTGGAACTCCCCAAAAAAACAAAGTCCAAAAATCTCTTCGGAAAACAGCCGCTCACAGCCATCCTGTGACTCAGGCTCTGTGTGAGCAGCAGAGCCCGGTGCCCTCCTGGCAGCATTCAGGGTGGGACAGTGGATCTCGCCCCACCAGGCCGCAGAGGATGGGGTTCTGATCTTCGGGTGGGGCATGGAAGTGAGATGACACAAGGCTGTTGTGGGCACGCCAGAGTGTAGGCACAAAGTCACATCTGTTCCACTAACATCTGTCCAAAGCGCAAGGGGCTGTGTTCTCTAGAGCTAGTTACCGTCACGACACCAGTAAAGACGGACTCACAGCCGCCCCGGCCCCTTGGCTCTAGCAACTGTGTTTTTCACTGCAAATTTATTTTCTCTGAGAGAAGGCTCCAGATATCCGCCTCTCTGCCTCCTCCTTGCTGACACAACAGGCAGTGGGAGGCCACATCCCCCCCCCAGGAGCCAAGGAAACTCAGTAACTCCATCCCCTCCCCACAACCTGGGTAGAACTGCAGAAGCTAATGCAAACAGGGTACCTGGCATACAGCAGGCAAATCAGCATATTCATGTTCACACATACAGACTCAATCCCACCTTCTCACGAAACCTGGTTCCAACCCAGGAAGTAGCGCAAACACTCTCCATCACCTCCATATCAGGGTTCAGTCCTTCTCCTGCCTCCAACCTCTAGCCTCCTCTGGCCTCCAAAGCACAGGCGTGGACCACACTCCTGCGCAAAATGCCTACACCTGTCCATTCCAAGGCTAATTTCCACCCCATCTCATCGCCATCCATCAAGGTAACCCAGACACCAGACTATTCATGTTTTCTGACTGGATCCAACTGTTTAACTAACTCTCCCAAAAACAGCCTTTGCACAAACCTCTCCCCTCTCAATCTTACCAGCAAAGTGAGGTATAAACGTTCCAGGTCTTAGACCACAAACAATCCTGACTGTCCCTCACCTCACCCTGCACCTGTACCAGTCTTCCTTGTCAAGCGCTATGATGCCCCTCATCCTAAGAGTGTAAGCTCCAGCGCCCCGCAGGATCACTTTTCTTCTGAACGCCCTGTGAACCTTGGACATTCCGGCACACAGTACGTGCTCAATAATAGTTTGTTCAACTGAAATCTTGTGTATTTCAAACAATTCCATACCTTCCGGTGCAGCAGCCTCGTGAATCAGTGGCACACACTGGATTGTGCTGGCGGCTTATGTTTTATTTCTACACCATGAAAAACAACTTCCTCTCTAACCTACAGAAACAATATCCAAAACACAAACAACTAAACATCTACATACCTACTCAAGAGCTCTTTGGTACAGCTCTGAATTTATCTTTAAAAGAACAATTATAGTAGTTGTGCAGAAACTAAATCTCACTTTTGCATTCCTGGAGAACAGCAAACTTTCCACACACACCCCCCAACACAGAAACGTAATAATGGCTGCACCCTGGGACCGTAAAATTAAGTCAAATAAACAGGCTTAAAAATCGCATGGAGCCTCTTGTGTAAGTACAGCAAAACAGACCCTAGGTAACAGAAAACTGGGGGTTGATCCTTGGCAAATGGAACAGGACCAAGACAGGGAGGAGAGAGGGGCCCAAGGGGATGAGAAAAGTATCAAGTTTTTGTCCCTGTACCAACTCCCTGAGCGGAATGCAATCACTACATACTGCAAACACGGACCAAAATAGAAAATTAAAATTAAAAACCACAGCAACAAAGATCGCAAACGCGTTCGTCTACAGGGCACTCACTGACCTGCCGGCGTTTGCCGCGAGGGGCCGGGTCTTGGAGGCTGCAGCCGCCCGGGCAGAAATCGGACTCGCCAGGCACAGCCCGGACAGCGGTCAAACTTTCCGCAAAAAGAAGCGGACGGTGCCGCGAGGAAGAGGTCAGACACCAGGAGGAGGGATCCGCAGAACGGTGCGAGCTGCGGGTAAGCTCAGTTTCCCAGCGATCGAAATGTCGGGGCTTCGGCTGCGGTGGGCGCCGCAGAGACCGGGAGAGCCAACGCGGACCGCACACCTGACGCTAGAAAACGAAAGCAGTGGCCCCAGAAAATGCCTCGCCGGCCACGCCCCTTTCCGCCTTCCTGTTTTGGCCAATCCCCGGGCCCCAGAGCCGGCCAATCAGACACGGCTGTTCCGTGAGCGGTGCGCCTCCCTCCGTGAGCCCAGCCGGGGGCGGGGCTCCGGCGTCCGCGTGCCTGGAGAACGCGAGAAAGAGTTCTGCGCCTGCGTCCAACGCGAGGTGAGGAACACGGGTGGCGGATAGAACTAAGCACCACGTCAACTGGCAACAGTTTAGCAGCTGACTTCCCTGTTGCTAAACCCAGATTGAAGACACATTTTGGCCCTCGCTTTGCCTGACCACCCTGACTCCTTGGGCACAGTGGAAGCTGCAGACCGGCAAGGCCTTCTTCCTTGGTCGCCGTGACAACACAGCCTCCTCGCTTTGGGCTGCTATCCCTGTCACAGCCTGACCTCCGGCGGGTCTTTCCTAGCTTGTCTTTTTTTTTTTTTTTTAATTTTTTTTTTCCGGTACCAGGGATCGAACTCAGGACTTTGCGCTTGCCAGGCAAGTGCTTATGCCATTGAGCTATACCCCCAGCCCCTTCCTAGCTTGTCTTCACAGCTTGTGCATCCTTCTAGATGGAGGCTCCTACGGATGAACCGTGCCCTCGCCCTGCTGCACACTGCATGTGGCCCTAATGGGCTCCCCAGGGACCTCTGCTAGGGCACTAAAGTGACGCTCAGCACCAAGCCGCGGAGAGATGCAAATTAAAACAACCCCGAGATTCCGCCTTACCCCGGAAAGAATGGTCTAGCTTCAGAAATCAATAACAGATGCTGGCGAGGCTGCAGGTGGAGGAGCAACCCTTCTTCCTTACGGGTGGGGATGTGAACTAGTACAACCACTATGGAAACCAGCGTGGAGGCTCCTCAGAAAACTAAAAGTAGAAGCTGCACTCGACCTAGCTGTTCTGTAGGTATTTTCCCAAGAGGGTGAAAGACAGCCTATTACAGTGGTACACGCATACCCACGTTTACTGCTGCACAACTCATACTAAATCTTGGAAGCAGCCTGTATGTCCAACAGACAAATGGATAAAGATAACGTGGCATTTATACACTGTGGAGTGCTAGTCTGTCGTAAAGAAGGATAAACGTGAATCAATTGTAGGAAAACGGATGCTTTGAGACCGTAATGTGAAATGAAATAAAGCACGCACACACGCTTAAATATCACGTGGTTTCTCTCACAGAAGTAATTCGAAGTATAGATAACTCAAAAGAGCAAAGTAAACCCAGACAATAGGAAACAGGGAGATAGATCCTTTGTAAAGGCAAAGGGGAGTGGGAAGGGAAAGTAAAGGGAATCAAGAAGTGTGTGTGTCAGCGCTCCCCAGTGAGTGTAATCATCACTACTGCAAAGCGTACTAGTGAAAACGTAAATATGTAAAATGCCAAAGCCACCCTCTTTCTTAGACCTGCTCATTGCCTGTTCGTGGTACGTGCCCAGATCCTAGACCTCATCCACACTTGCCCACTGCCCCCCATACCTGAGACTCAGCCTCAGTGATTCCTTCTCCTGATTCGTTTCCAAGTCTCAATTAGCCCTTCCTTCCCCACCACCCTCTCCGCCTCACCCGATTATTGTGTGGGTTCCAGAGGGCTGCCTTACCCTGGCTCTCAGCCCACTCACTGCCTTCTTCGTTCATGAGTTGGGTGAATATTTCCTTCAGTCCTAGGCTGGAACTGAGGCCCTTGCACCTGCTAGGCAAGCGCTGTGCCCCTGAACTACATCCCTGGCCCCAGGTGATTTTTTTTATATTGCAAGTTAAAGAAAAGTTTAACAATATGTAATACAACAACCATTGTTAATTTCCTATCAGCTTGTTTGAAATTCTGTGTCATTTTTATTGTTTTTGTGTTGTTTTGCTTATGTCTTTGTATCTGTTCATTTCTTTTTGTTCTTTTCTCTTTAAAATAAAAATTTTTAGGATTTTTTTAAAGTTGCAAAGTAGTTCTCACTGGCCAATCTGAAAATCTTCCAGTGGTTTTTCTTATACTTACATAATTTAACAACTCTAAAGCCCCAGTTCCCCATCACTTCCTCTAACCCCATCCTCTGCGACTCTCCTTTGCCTACTTCAGCGCTTTGCTGGTCGAACATGCTAAGCTCTTTCCCAAGCTCAAGGCCTTACCCGAAGTGCTCTCTTTGGAAGGTTCCTTGAGCAGCATCCCTCTTCTGCATCGTCTTTGCTGCCTGACTCATTTTTCATGTCTTGGCCTCAGACCTCAGCTTTAGTGTCACCTCCCCATGTCGCTATCACCAAGACCCATACCACCAGCTGGTTCCTTCAAGTGGACGGAATTTGGATACACTTGAATAATGAGGTGATTCTGGAGGCGAGAAGGATCTACATAAGTTCCCAGGGATAAGAACGACGTGTGTACATCATCATGTGTGCACCGGAATAGAGCCAGTAGCGAGCTGACTTGTGGTCTGGATCCTCCACAAATGTCCCTGCCTTTCTCTGCAGCCTCACCCATCACTGTCCAGAGACCCAACTGAACTCTATATTCTGCTTGCTCCTTAATGCTGTGAATGTTAACACACCCTTGTTATTATGATCACTGAGGCATCCAAGTCTTATCTGTCTGTGACTCTGAATTATTATCAGGCAAACTATAAGTGTGGCTACTTACTATACTGACTGCTTTAATTTATTTATTTTTTTCATAGGACTGCTTTAATTTAAACAAAAATGTGAAGCTAGAGATCTATCAACTGCAAGATTGAAACCCATGATAGATATCAGCTTGGGAAGCTGTATCTTTCTATCAACAATATCATAGTTGCATAAGACATATAAATAAAAAAAAAAGTAGTTCATTCCATGTCTGGTAAATTGTGTTGCTTTCAAACTTTGTCTTTCCCTTCCTGCACCATCATGGGTTCACTAAGGACAGAGTGTTCCTGTCTGTGCTCCAGAGGCCTTCCTCTGACCAAAATAAGGGCATCAGTTTTCAGGTCATGCCCTCTGACCTGGAACTGTGCGTGCTCTTTAGGGCCTGGTTTGCCACTGTGTGCTCCCTGCCTGTGCTGGGAAACAGCCTGCCCCCTCAACCCTGTAGCTGCTGCCCCTCTAGCCTGGGTCCTGGAAGGAGAGGCATGTGGACCCTCTTGAACCCGCCACCTGGCATAGATGGCTGCAGCTGCCCTGCAGGCCCCTGAGGGAGAAGTGTATGTCTGTCAACGTGTGTCACTGAGATGCCCCCACCTCCATAGACATAAATCTTTCCCAGTGAAAAAGGAAAACCCTACATCATCTTAGCAGGCTAGAAAGCTGCTGATCTGGAATCAATTTGGTATAATTTAAAGCAATAAATGCAAAGACTTGTGTTGGCTTTAAAAAGAAGAGCAACATGGCAGTCCTCTTTGTTACCAACAGCCAGTCAGAAATAAGATAAAATGCATGCATTTTCATCTCCCTGTTGGTGTGCAGACAGGGGCAAGGGTGATCAGGAGTCTGGAAACCACATCCTACCATGTATGCGGCAGGCATATGATGTCATGTGCAAAGACTCCTAGAAGCAGTGCCAGCCCTCCCACTTGGAAGTTTGCTCTGCAGAAGAATCTGAGCAGTGTGACTCCTATTCTTTACTCAGCCCCTCTTGTATTCCCCAGCCGCCTAGTTTACTTAGTTGGTCATAACTGCCTTGTTGAACAAAGCACAGTCCTCATCATTCCAAATCAGGAAGGATCTTCTGGTAGAGTATTTTCAACAAGCCACTTCATTCCTTTCTCTCTTATCTGTATCTCCTGGCAATGTGACTCTAGTTCCTTCCAGCAAGAGTTTCCCTGGCCACTGGATCCAGGCTGGCTTGTAACCAGATTTGACCAACATTGGACAGTAGATGTGACGCTGCATCATTTGGAGCTTAGCCTTGTATGCTCTCAGAGCCCTGCCCAGACTCCAGGACAAGTCCAGCTGGTCCTCTGCCAGATGAGGGGCCACAGGCCATGGCTGGGTCAGAGTCACGACCCAAGCCTAGCCCTTCAACTCGTGAGAACCCAAGCAGGATCAGACAGGCCTGGCCTGGCTGGCTGACCTGAGCCTCTCCCAGATCCAAAGCCTTGATAAATGCTTGTCTCACCCCACCGAGTTTGGGAATGGTTTGGTTTGCCCTGCAGCAGCAAGCGCTGTGTATTAGATCAATGGCATCAACCTTCTGAGAAGAAATGGGCTTGCTGCAACTGACCCCTGAAACAGAATTCCATGAGTATGAGCACCTACTACCCTTGCACCTCCAGTATTTTCCCCAGGCTGCTCATTTCCAAGGGGCGTCAGCCTGTGGGTCCCCATCCCACCCTCACCAAAGCCTTCCTTGTGCTGGGCTCTTCATAGCCTTGATCTGTGACAGTGCTGATGAAAAAGCCCAAAGTAAGTGTGAGAGACTTCCCTCTCTTTCCAGCCACCATACTGAATTTAGTGATGTTTTCCTAACACTGGTAATATTGCAGTAACTCACATATCTCGTACAGGAATTTCTAAAAATTCCAGTACCTCCTTACCCTCCTGCTTTCCGATTGTAAACCTGGAGAATGTCAGTGGAAGTCTACTTTGTCCATCTGTAACACAATGGAATTGAAATGAAGGACTTCTAATTTCCAGATTCCAAATTCTAATTCCTTTTAGTTTGGATTCTGGACTTGGCTTTTGTACAGTCCCTTACCTGTGTTGGTTAAGGTACTGCATTCTTCTCAGTTAATAGGTGTAAATCTATAGGAAGTTGTCTGCAGCGCTGCTTACTAAATGAGGGAGTACAAAGCAGGGTTGGACAAAATTACTGGGGTGTCTGATATATTTCACCCTGGTGTGGAAGAAAGCCGTATTTTAGGACCATGACATATGCAAACAAGCAGTATTCTGGCTTGACACCCAGAATCCTGTTGAATGTTGTAATGCAGAGAACACAAATCATTTTTTCAGAAGTCTTGGACCTGCAGAAAATCTACAAGGCAATGACTAGGTATAGGTGAGAGTTGTATCCAAAAGTGTGCATGGCAGCTTCACTTATAATCATGAAAAATTACAAGCAACCTATGCTTGCAACTGATAAAGCACTTCTTACAGAATATTGAAGCTGTGTAGCTGTGCTTTCAAAGACATTTAAACACATTGGAAAATACTCACTTGAAAAGTTAAATGAAGATGAAAGTTAGAAAAGTGTCATCCTACTGTAAGAATACACAGAAATATAAACAAATGTAAGCGTAGAGAATATTCTAAAATGGATATAGTTCTGGGAAGCGGATCATTTTTTCACAATCTTTTAAACATACTCAGTGACCCTGTGCCTGCCAGCCCTAGTGGACTGTGACGTCCCTGCAGAGCCTCCGACGTCCACGAGGAGGCGCTGTGCCGGGAAGTGCGCTGCGGAGGGAGGCTCGACCCTCTTCGGAAGAGCCGCCCCACGTGGTTTCGGGGAAACAGACCAGGAACGAGAAGCGGCCCTTTAATAGGAAACCGAAAAGCGAAAGCTGCGCGGAGCGCAGTGCGCAGGCGCAGCCCTGGGATTTCCCGCTGACCTCCCGACTGCAGGGTTCAACCGGCGGTGTGGGCGTGACTTGGCAAGGCCTGTCTGGCGGGGCGTGGCCTTCTGGCGGGGTGTGGCCTTTCTGGCGAGGCGTGGCCACGGGAGGCTTGTCCAAGCGGTCAGAGAGGGCTTGCGGGACCCTGCGCAAAACGAGGAGAGAGCGCGATCAGGTGCCAGTCAGAGGCAGGGAGGGAGCCTTCCGTGATTGCCCGGCGCGGCGCGTTGCGGGCCGCTACCGCGGAGAACGGCTGGATCACCAGGCAGTGATTTCCAGTGCAGCCGAGCAAAAGCAGCTGGGGCCCCCAGCTTGTTGCGTTTGTGACTCGATCCCGGGCGCCGGCCTCAGACCAGGGATCCCATAGCAGGGAGGGGACCTCCTGCTGTCTCGCCGGACTGGCGCCCCCAGGGCGCCCCCAAGGGTCTGCAGGCCTCCTGTGCACTTGCTATGAACCCCCAAGAGCAGGCGCGCAATCCAGAGTCCTTAGCTTGGCCTGTGGGGCACCGCATAGAATAGCCTGCCTCTGTCCCTTATTTTGCCCCATTCCCCCGCTTCCTTTCTTCAAATGCCCCAAGTTTTTGCCTGCCGAGTCTTATGCATACGACTTACGTGGTTTTGGGGTACTGCTTTCCTGACAGTGCTCCTGGAGTGGCTCCATCCTGTGTTTTGGGTCTCAGAGAGACCTTCACTGATGGCTCTTGTTCTGCTTCAGCGCCACACTTACTACCCTCATATCCTTCAGCCTCTCCTGAATTATTTTAGTTTTCCTCTTTCCTCACCAGGGCGTAAGTGAAACAGGAAAAACTTTGTGCTGTTTTGCTGCCTTTCTGATACTGCGTCCTGTGAGCAGTGGATTAAACCTAACACCCAAGACTTTAGTGTGTGTGGTAAATTCCCTTCTCTCCTGTATATTCAGAATGGCATTGTCTGCCATCCTTGGAAGAACTCGAACATTTCTTTGGAATGAATGAAGGCCACTGACCAACCGCTGGGAGTGCCAGTCACAGGTTTCCCCATTCAGA
This sequence comes from Dinomys branickii, assembly GCA_004027595.1. Lineage (NCBI taxonomy): Eukaryota > Metazoa > Chordata > Mammalia > Rodentia > Dinomyidae > Dinomys > Dinomys branickii. The sequence goes on along the minus strand of PVLD010000520.1, from coordinate 117,489 downwards.
CTTCGGCAGTGGCTCCCAGACCCAAAAGTGAGGCAGAGGAGACTTGTGAGCACGGAGGTTCTGAAAATCTTCCCTGCTGTGTTTTAACGAGAGTGACCTTCCATACCCCCCTTGCCCTCACCCTTGCCCTCTCTCTACCCTGTCTGGTGGCACCTAGACTTTAGATTTCTTTCCATCTGCAGCAGTCTGTAAGATGTCTCAGGGGAGGACTGTCAAGCCTGATGCTGTGTTGGACTTTGACCATGGCCAGGAGTAGAAGTCATGGGTTTAACGAAAGGAGCATTAAGGGAAATTTCAGGAACACTTGGTTCCTCTGTGGGTGGGTGGTTATTATGCACCTATGAGATGATGTCTAAATCATAGGGAATTTAGGGTAAGCCTAGAAATGGTGCAATCCTAGACCATTTCTACAGTGCTTGGAAGTCAAGAGGGAGGTGAAATAGAGAAAAAGTTCTGTGTCTGTCAAGAGAGAGCATGTTGTTGTTAGTTGGGGTGTAGTAGAGGCAGTTTGAGATTTGGTGGCATCATCCAGAGAACTGTAGCTTAGTCTTGCAGACAGAACAGGGACCAAAGGAAAGGACAGAATGAACTTTTGTCTGACAATCTACTAGTGTTCAAACACTAATTCACTAGCACATATTTATTAAGGGGCAGACTGTGCTGGGTTCTAGAAGTGGAACCACGAACAAGGCCATCTTGGTTCCCGCACATGAGGGTTGCTTGGAGTCTGAGGAGGGACAGGTGGTGTCCATCGATAGCATCGTAAGGAACACTGGGTGGGGTTCCAGAGGAAGCTACAGAGCAGGCAGGATGTGACCGTGTCTTTCTTGCACAGGCTTTGAGTGCGCACACATGTGCGTTTGGTGGGAAGGCTGTGCGGAGCCTGGAGGTGCACGAACAACATCCAGGGTTGGAGAAATGAGAGGCCCAGGGCCGTGGCAAAGAGCCTGAGCCACCAGAGAAACTGAAAGCAGTTCAGGCAGTCCCACATCTGTGTTTTGGAGGATGGGAAGGCTTTGGGGGAGAAGTGATGAGAGCTGAAAACAGAGACCAAAGACTGTGATGATGGGAAATCTGTTGAGAGTTATAGCCTTTTTCCAGAGCTAGAATTCCTAACTATATTTTACAAAATGTTTTGGTGGCATAACCCCTTTGGCAGCCTGACAAAACCTATAAACTCCTTTGAAGAATAATGTTTTTGTTTAAATAAAACACACAAGATTAAAAAGGAAGCCATTTTTATTGAAATACAGACATTGAGCCAACTTTGTGATATATTAAAACCATATTGAAACCACCTTTATAAGTGGTTTCTTATAAATGGCATTAAGTAACAAGATTTGGCAGTGGGTCTGATGAATGCAATTTCCAAGTTACATTTAGCAAAACAATATTTTGAGGTAACTGTAACAACTGTGATATCATAGAAAAGTGGTGTGGGTTTGCTGCCCTTAATCGATGGAAATTAAAACCTTCAGTTTGAAGATGCTAGAAATAACACTGTAACTTTTGTCATTCAAACTTATGAACCCTGTGTCCTGCTCATACACCCCAGCAAGAATTGCTAATGTAGTCATCATATCATTCAGAGATTTTAGCAGGAAGTGAAATGGTCCAATGTATGTGCAATGGAACCCTTTGTGTACATGAGAAGCCATATAGAGTTGTATTTACTGGGAGCGGGTTGCACAGAATGCCCTTAACTATGTCCTTATAACACTTTCCTGTAAGGATTGTGTTGGCCATACCCTGTGTCTTACAGTGGTGGGTGCACACCCATGTGGATTTGTTAGAATTCATAGACTAGCACAAAGGAAAAGGGTGAATTGTACTCTGAATATACCTTTATAAGCCTGATTTAAAAATGCAATGTCAAATCAATAAATGTTCACAACTTAAAGACAAAGCTTTACCCTGCATTAGAAACTGGAGCCCCTGCACAGCGATTCAGGTTTAAGTCTGGATGGTGTGGCTAGAACAGAACCATACGATGGCTTGGCCCTTCCTTACTAACTTAGGTTCGGAGGGAAGCTTCTGGCCAGCAGCCTTCTTTCCACAGTTCTAGATAAAGGCACTGATTCTTGGAACAAATTGTTCAGGTGATTACATTTTTAACATATGAAAAGCCATCAGCAAAGTGCTTATCTGTGGTTGGTTTGGGGTGAGGGAAGGAAGAAGGAAATATGTGATACATATTTGGAAAATAAACCGATACTTTATTAAATATAACTTGTCACTGGCTTGTAATGAACTGGAATGTTTTTCTCTCACCCTCAAGTTCATATGTGGAAATTCTAAACCCCAAAGTGATGGTGCCAGGAGATAACTGGGTCACAAAGAGCAGTGTCCTCATGTGAGCTCGCTGCCAATCTGAGGAGATGAGAAGTCGTCGGCTGCCTGCAGCCTGGAAGAGGCCCTCACCAGAATCTGGCCCTGGCCGAAGCTTGATCTCAGATCTCATGCTTCCAGAACTGTGAGAAATAAATTTCTGTTGCTTAGAAACTGCCTACTTTTATAGCCATCTGAACTAAGTCATAGTTTGCACAAAAATATTCTGGGATGGAGTTTGCTGAAAATACTGTACAAAGTCCCTTCCCGTTGCATTTGTAGCTCATGTAGGATGCCTTGTTTTGGACTAACCAGGAATCCCTTGGAGTCCTCCAGGAAATTCCCATTTCCCCCATGAAGATTCACACTCTTGGGAAATAACTTGTCACTCTGAGGTCAAAACTTGATTTTGACTTTTTGTATCCAAATACAAATCGCCACTTATTGAACCCTAATAATGTGACCTTTGCCTCCATTATAAGAAGCAAATTATAGACTTCCTTGTGCTTTCCAGCCTTTGTAACAATGATTGTGATCACAGAGGAAAACTTACCAGGCTCCGTATTGACAGGTATGTTTTCAAATGTCTGTGTGGTAGGGAAGGCTGCTGAGTCTCCATGGCCCTTTTGATTTATTCTAGTGAATGAGCTTATGCAGTTTTTTGGTATCTAAATCTATTTGTTTGAATACTTCTGGAGCAAATTACTTCTTCAGATATAAAGCTGTAGGAGTCACACTCAGGTTTATATTATTTCCTCCAACTCTTCTGTCAGTTGATACATAAGTCTCAGGCAATTTCATAAAACTGGGTTTGTGCAGGGAAGCAGAGACCTTAAGAAAGATGTGGTCCTCCATCACCAGACACCTCAGCCCTACGGGTACTGTCAGGAACGTGCAGAGGAGTAAGGGAACTGGCTTTGGAGCAGCGGGAGAGTTGGCCCATGGAACGGTCTAGGATTCAGTTGGGCACATGTGGATGGGTATGAAAGGACAAGATTAGTCATGTGGGATCTCTCAGAGAAAAGGCAGGTAGAATAGAAGAAGCCAATTTTCCCCCTTGAAATCTGTCTTAGTTACTTTCTTGACACCAAGATACGATACCTGACATCCACAGCTTAAAGGAGGAAAGGTCTGTCTTGGCTCACTATTCAGCACATAGTTGGGGGCAGTCCAAGGCAGGACAGCATGGCAGGGGGTATGGCAGAGCGGGGCTGCTCATGGGACGGAGGGAAGGGAGGATCCAAGCAGGGAGCTATACCTTACCAGGCCATGCCCACAGTGACCCAACACTTCTGTCCTGATGCCAGCTTGTATGCCAGAGAAAGTCAGTCATAAACCCCAATAATCCAATCAAATCCCCAAAGCCTATGATCATAATGAGGCTTTGGGAGGTGGAATCTAGATATAGACCATGACAACTGTGAGTCTATGCCTGTTGGGTTTGCCTGGGGGCCGGGATGTGGGTGGAAGGAGAGAGACAGCACCGGGGTCTGTGACCCTGCAATAGGGCTCATGCTGGAAAGCAGTTTAGGGGGCTTCTGCAGTTGGTCATGGAAGATGCCTCAGTAGTACAACTTCCCCTCCTGGATCAGCAACTTCCCTCGGGCTCATCAGGTACAGGGAGCCCTCAGGTCTTGAGTGTTGGGGATCTCATACTACTGAGGTCAGCCACTGGCCAGTGGTGTCACTAAGCATCTGTCATAGTGAGGCAAGGGCCTAAGTAGACCTGCAGCTCATACTTAGGCATTTCCACCCATCAAAGAACGGAAGACCAAAGGAATAGCACTTCTTAGCTTTTCTGAGATCTCAGGTTAAATTCGGGCAGCGGTAGCTGGGACAACTGGAAAAGACCATTGGTCCATCTAGTTCGACCTCTTCTAGATGGAGACTGCATAACCCACACGTGAAATCAGTTACCCAAGGCAGGGCTATTGCTCCAGTGTCTACTTCAGTGCCTGGAATATCATGCAACTTAAGATACTGCTAGGAACGACCCTGGATCCCTCTCCCCAGTAAGACAGGTGCCCAGGATGGCACCAGCAGCCATGAGACTCACAGCTGGGACAGTGTTGAGCTGCTAACTAAGAGGCATCACAGTTCAGCCGTGGGGGCCATGAGTCACTGTGCTATAGGGGCCTCATCCTTGTACCCATCCTGGATCAATGTGGTGGCTCTGATTTGCCTTCCATGGCCTTCCTGCTGGCTTGGAGTAAGATAAGCATCTCTTTTCCTAAACTTACCCTAAAATGTTAACACTTACACCAGAGCCCAAATCATAAGCAGCAGTAAAGAAATAAAATCAGGAGAAAAACCCCACATGCACATGAGTACTGTATTTTGTTAATATTATATTGTTACTAACAGTGGTTTCTTAAAGGTGTCACGTCTTGCGGGCTGACCTGCAGCTCGGTTTTGCCCTGCAGTCGCAGCGCTCCCAGTAGGGGTGTCAGGCCGGTAAGGGGGGCGCTTCAGATTCCTACTTCCCCATTTCCCAGAAACCTGTATTTACAAAGCTGAAGATATAAGATGTTATCTTTGGCAAAGAACAGTCTCTACACTTTTTCATTTGCTTCCTTTGACGTGGCAGAGTTTATCCAGTCACTCAGCAGAATACGGCGACTTCATCTAAAATTGAAAATGAAAATATTTGTTGAGGAAACTGCCTATAAATCACTTCTTTTTCTCCTTGTCCCCTAAATGCTTTATAGTCTCTCTACTGGTTGTCCACTAAGTACTCAAGAAAAGTAATTTGTGTTGGTTAGTGTGAAATAAAAGGTACCTTTTGAGTAGGTTGAAAACTGTGTGAGGAGAGAAGCCCATTCACCGCACCAAAAATGCAGTGAAAAAGCAGATGTAAAATGCAGTAAAAGTTCAGTTAGACCTAAGAACTTAATGGGTTAAGGGCAATCAACAACGGGAGAAGTTATTAGAGAGCAGTGTGGAGTTTTCCGTCCCTGAAAAGACAAGGACTAAATACCACTTGGTTTCTAACCAGATATAAATCTGGGGTCTCAGAGCAAGATTCTATGCAGATAACCACCACTTACATGTAAATTAGGAGCATGAACTTGACAATTTAGGGGAATAAAAATGAGCAGAATGAATTGTGGGTAACATTCATGCATTATAGATCAGAATCTTGGAAAGAAGTGGAGTATTATGCTGCTGTTAGTGGTTATTCTTGGATGACGTGGAGAGGCTCCGAGCCTGCTCCTGAAAGTGACCATCACCAAGACTGGAATCTGTGGTGCTGGGACTGTTAGAATAGATGTGAAAGCAAGCTTATGAATACTCACTAGTATGTATATGTTGCTTGCTAAAGTGGAGAGAGTGCAGGGGCCTGAGACTAGGGACATGGTGCTGGTGTGGAGGATGGGGATATTTTGCCCTCTGGTAGTTTTTGATAGGAAGAATTTAATGGAGCAGTTCCAGCAAAGTAAAGTGTGTCTGCTTTTAATGCCTGCAGTAACAGAGACACCAGCGGCATCCAAGGTGTGCATCTCCCCCCTCTGATTCACACCCCCACATGCCTTGTTGCAAGGGCTTGCTGCAGCAATGGAAAAGAAAGGAAACATACAGCAGTTTCGATGGTTGTGGGACTCAGGTTCTCTCTCAGCACTGCATATACACTCGGAGACATGGGGAGGAGGTCTGAGGGCGACTGGGGCTCAGCGGAATCACTTCGGCTTGAAGAGACAAGACAACAGGTCAGTATTGCGAGATTAGGAAATAATCCCATGGTTACTTATGTCTGGAACCCATTTCTAGGGCTTCATCTGCTTGCAGCACTGAGCTGCCCGATTCATCATTTCATATCACAACCTCAAACTGCTATAGAATATATGGCATATAAAAGGGCAACTTTATAATTCCGGTCATAATAGAGTGCAGCGAGTGTGCCCTGAAGACTGGCTTTATGGGTTACAAGGAATGAGACATAAAATGCTTTATTGGATATTAAAATGCTTTATTCTCAATTATATGCACTCTGATCTACCCCTAAATCTCTTATAGGAGAGTCTTTTTTTTTTTTTAAAGATTCAATAATAAATATTTTACATGTGACTAAGATTACTCACATTGTGGAAACAGGGATAAAAACCGAAGGAACATAACCTTTGTCTCCCCTTTCTGTCGGTCTTGAAACTGGAAAAGAAAGGCACAATGTTGTGAAGACATGTTACCAACGTTATTGACAACATCAGAAAAAAAGCATCTTGAGAAATGTCAGCACTGCTAAAAGAAAGAGAGAGAATACAGCTTAGTGATTCATGTACAATTTTAGCTGAACAGAGGAAACAGTCACATAGATCAGCACAAAGTGTGCAAGGAGAGAACAAGCCCCCTTGCAGGCCGAATGTGACTTCATGTGGAATGTGTGAGAACTGAGAACTGTGTTATCTGTCTTTGTTGTTGTATTTACATTTGATGGTAAGAACTTATGTAGTCCCATATTACAGGATTTATAGTAACCCCATTCTTTTCACTAAAACTGACACCAGTCATGCCTTATTATTACACAAAGTTTTGAAGCTCAGAATGGGCATTCCTGGGACAGTGCTGTGCATGCTGACTACGAGCACTGCAGTGTCAGGGACTGCCGGCCCCACCTGGGAGACAGTCCCCACCTTCTCGGGTGTGCCCATTTCCAACATGAAGTTCTGCACTGACACTTGCATTTCACTTTACTAGAATGTCACTTAATGGCCAGTGTTTCTGTTTTTGCTGCTTTTCATTTGTTTCAGGCAGACATGAATTCAGGTAGCAGCAAGTCAACGTTTGTGAGGGCGATGACTAGGATCTTTCATAAGAGAGCGCCCCGGCATTCAGCCACTAGAGATGGAGATTGCTATGGGTCACATACACAGTTGTCCTTCAGTATCTGTGAGGAAATGCGTTCAGCAAACCCAGTGGATATTAAAATCCTTGGATGCTCAGCTCCTTTGTATAAAACAGTGTGACATTTCCATGTAATGCACAGACATCTTCTCAAATACTTTGTCAGTCTTACGTTGTTCATAATTCCCAAAACAATATAAAGGCTATTTAAGTGGTTGTCTTACTGTATTCCTTAAGAAATAATGGCAAGAAAACAATTTTCCTTTCTTTTCTTGTACTACAGATGAGACTCAGAGAGTGCTAAGCCTCTCTCTATCCTCAGGCTCTCTGCTGTTCTTTCTTTGCCTTTCCTGTCCTTTTTTTTTCTTTTTCTCCCCTTCTCCATCCTCCCCTGTCTTCCCCTCCCCTCCTCTCTCTCTGGGTTGAACTCAGGGAGAGCTGAACCATATCCACAGCCTTTTTTTCTTTCTCTTTCTTTTTAGAATTTTGAGGCAGGATCTCACTAGGTTACCCAGGTTGGCCTCAAACTTGTGATCTTCTGCCTCAGTCTCCCAAGTAGCCAAGATTACAGGTATGTGCCACTGCACCTGGCTCAGGTGGAATATTTTTAAAAATATTTTTAATAGTGGGTTGGTTGAGTTTGCAGATGCAGCAAGAAACCGTGACACAGGGGCAAGTGCACTTTCACTAAGGAACCAGAAGCACGAACTCACCTCATAATTATATATCTGATTTCCTGAGTTTTCTTTTGTGTAGTTAGTATTTATTGAATACTATTCTGGCCGGATGTTGCTCTAGGCCCTCAGGATACACCAGAGAAGGCAGATCAAGGCAGGCGAGAGTGAAGCACTGCCCCACATCCCTCCCTGGTAAATGAACAAGCACTGAGTTGTAAGACTACAGCGCGGAGAGAAATAAAACCTGTAAACCTTCGTGCTTGCCACCCCTTTAAGGGGGGGGATCATTGCCTTCTCCCTCTCTTCCTTTCCCCCAGCCATAGAAGTGATGGCAGCATCGTTCCTGTCTTAGGAAGAGAAGCCCTGAGCTCTGCAACACCGAGAGACGTCTCCTGCCACAAGGAGCTCGGTGCAGTGACAGCGGTCAGTCTGCTAGTGTCTGATGGCTCTAGCAGCCTCTCTTCAGCAACCAGTGACCTCTGGGTGCCCCTGAGAGCATCCACAAGATCAGAGTAAACAGAAAGGGAGCTTCACTTACTTCACTCTGATATGATGCTATTTTCCAAAAGGTTGAGAGAAAAGCAAACAGAAGACCTCACCTTCGCATGGCTGGGAGCTGTAGTGTTTTCCGAAGGCCTTGTCTTTGGGGATGTCAGGATACAGATACTTGAGAGGGTTTTCTGGAATGTTTTCAGCCATAATAACCTTGTAGTCTCGAAGGATGTCAGCGAACGGCAGAGCAGACAGCCGGCCTTTGTTGTAGGGTTCTACGGAGTGGAATCTCACTTCTCCTGAAAGCAGACATGGGAAGAACATGCCAGCTCCTGCAGACATTCCTTGTAGCCGTTCTTCCTGCTCACGTTAACTTCATGATTGAAAACAAACATCAGACCTTGTGCAGCCTGGACAGTACATGTCGTTCGTGTGTAAGAGGGTGGCCACACAGGCTTTCACCTGGCCTGGGACAACCTCACCAACTAATGTACAGATCCAGAGAGCACTTGCTAGACAGATCTACTTGCCACACCTTGCTGGAAATCCCAGTAACCTGACCAGAGAATACTAAATCCACACAGACGGCAGAGTGCATACCGTTCTCAGAATGGTCCACCCAGGTGAAGGTTATCCCTCCAAGATGGCTTTCACTGAATCTTAACAAAAAAGTCCCAGGCATTTTATCCTTGAGCAGCAGCCGCTCCTTTTCTTTGCTAACGAAGCCCATGACGTACCTAAAAAATGAAGCAAGGCATAGTTCAGCTGATCATTATTGCATTTACATTTATTTCATTCATGTAGAACCCATTCAAAGATTGTTTTGTGTGTAATCAAAAGTCAACCATCCCTGACATACTCATAGATGTATATATCAACACTCTGAAAAAATGAAAGAAACTACAGATGTTTTCTCCCCCCCCCCACCTATGGTACTAAGCATGCTTAAAAGAAATGGAAAAACAATAAAAACAGAAAAAGAGAGCTCACAGAAACACTGCCCCAAACTCACCCATCAATCCAGAGGGGAAGAATGTGTTTCTTAATCAGATCCAGTATTGCTTCCAGCCATGTCCAAAAGGTAAATGGTTTACCAGGTAAGTGTTCCTATGGGAAGCACATCAGGGTAATGATTAAACAGCACCTTGGCACAGTAATTCAATCTCCATTTTTCAATAAGATTCTTTCTTTAAATTGGACAACACTATACTCTTTAAAAATAACCTTATCCAGTAAATCTTCAAACTCTTAGCTTGGAGAGGTACATTATCCCCCACAAACACACACATTTGTACCTTGCAGAACTTCGCCCAGGTAAGATGCCCATCACTGTAGCTAGACTGCACTAAAGTCAAAGAAGAGAAAATAAGATTAAAAAAAAAAATTCAACAATGAGACTCTTGAATTTTGTGCTCAATCTAGATTTTTTCTTGGCCCTTTCAAGCGCTGATTCAGTGCCTGCTACGGTTTTACAGTGTATGGAGTAGTCCCCATGATGCAACTGTGTGACTGTCTGTCTTTCTCCTAAGACATTCCTTAGAAGCTTTCCACAGAGGCGCTAACACTGGCTTTAGGGAGCTCCACAGAAGGGTAGGACTTAAATTGTCAGAAGAGAGAAAGGAAAGAATTCCAGGGAACAGAAATAATGTAGGGCAAGGTGTGCTGGACATGGGCATGGCTCCTACGAGGGGACAGTAAGAGCTGCCTGATGAAGGCGAACAAACATTTGAAAATAAAACTATAAAAATCGGGTGTAGCTGGATTCCAGAAGTCTCACCTCAAGATGTAAAGAGTAGACTAAATATCCACTGAGCTAGACAGATAACCCAGCATAGGCTGTTTTGATCCAGAGCAGTGAAGCTAGATTTTCTACCTCAGTTTTTCTGCTAATTATACTCACATGCATAGTTTGATAACAATCTATTACTTGATGGATTTACTTGAATACCTATGTAGGAGGTGCAGGTAACAAGCAACCTAGCATGATCAAAGTCAAATTTCAGTCACACATGGTTCTCTCTGCGGCAGGAATGCATCTTTGTTTCAGTCTACCTTAAGAATAAATATGTATAGGCCAACTTGAACTCTTTTTAGTATTAAATGTATCAACACTACACTTGTCAAAATACAGGTATCTCTTAAAATTCTTTTAGACAAAGCTTAAACGGCAGTCAGTGTCTGTCATACTAATAACTGCTTGGTAAACTTCAGACATCTCAGTCAAAGCTGAAACTTTCTTGAGAGTCAGAATCAATTTATTACCAGACACTTTGAAGTTTCTATTAAATTTCCTGTACTTGCTGCAGGAATCCATCATTTTCCAGTTGGTTAACATCTGCTGAGATATGATAGGAGCGATCCAAGCACCGTTAAGGCTGCACAGGGCACTTGCAGGGAAGACATAAAAGTACCCTGGAAACGAGTGTGCTGTGGAGAGGATGGGCTTGGGAGCCTGACTGTGTCCTGACCGTGTAGTGTGGCAGTCACTTAACCTCTGCTCTTCCGTATACTCATCTACAAAAGGGACAGAGCAATGTGGGCCTTGAGAGCTTTCGTGAGACTTAAAGGTAATACAGTGCTTAGCCCAGTGCTGGTCATATGGCAGCACTCAATACATTCTGATCACAGTCCTTTCAATAGTGGTGGTGACACCATTCTGGTGCTTCAAACACAAGAGCGTTCCCAACAGGCAAACCCTCCACCTCTCCCACCTCTCACCTGTAAGCTTCTCGGCCAGCATATTGAGCTGGTCTGAATTGAGGCCACGACCGACATAGGAGGAAAACTGCCAGCTCATGACTTCCAGCAGCTGGCTCAAAGCGGCAGGTGGAGGGTTGTTAAAGAAAACCAAGTTCTGAAACAGAATTGCGACGACAATTACATATGCTCATTATGCTGAAAACACTGTAACTCGGTGCATAGGATTTAAAGCTGAGGCCAACCTAGGTTAACAACACAGAGTGTAATGGCATTCTGTTCCTTTTAAGGATTGACCTTGCCTTCTTCCTAGAGGGTGTTTTGTTCCTTAAGTGTAATATAATACAGGGCTCCCTCTTTCCTGAAAGAATCACTTGGCATGTCTTAGCTGTCCCTGAACTACCAATCAACTTATATAACTATTTAACACTACGTAACAAATAAATGGACAGATACTCTTTTCTGAAATAATAATTTTTTTAGTACCGGGGTCAAATCCAGGGGCATATTACCATGGCCTGCATCCTCACCCTCTTTAGTTTTTTAGTTAGTTGCTTTGTTTTTTTAATTTTGACCGAAAGTCTTCCTACGTTGCCTCAAACTCACAATTCTTCTGCCTCAGCCTCTAGAGTAGTTGCGATTGCAGGCGTATGGCACCGTGCCCGGCAATATTCATCGTAAACAAAACTTATACTATGCTTAATTGTCTCGTTATGAGTTGGCACAAGTTATACCTTGGACCAGTCAGTCATCACAGAGAACAAGAAAGCATGAAGCCACAGGCTAAGGAAAGTAATCCTATGAGTTCATGATTAACCTCAAACTCCTGTTTCATGGGTAGCGCAGTATTCTTTCCTTATTTTGCTCTAGATGAGCATCCATTCTGTGATCAGCTATAAACAAAGTTGTCCTAGGAAACAGATCAGCCACAATGGAAGACAAGACTTTGCTCCAGAGGATGAGAAAACAGACAGGTGTGGAAGCCAAGAAGTATTCTCAGAAGAAAAGGAGGGAAGAATCGAGAAACCTGCTGGAACTCTGAAGGGGCCATTGGTGAACACGAGCTATGCTGGGCAGCAAAAAAAAAGGACCACAAAGCTCCAGGAAGTGGGAATGAAAGAGAATACAGCCTCCAACAAGGAGTGAGAGAAAGAAAGAAAAGAGGAAGGAAGAGAGAATTTTCTAGGAAGGCGACTTTCCTTGTACCTGAGAACTCTGTCTGGAAAAATGTCTGAAAGCACAGAATATAATGTGGGTCAAGTGGTGTAGCCTTCAAAGCAGGATCTAATTAAGAGATCAAGGTTAATTGCTCAGCCTGGGTCTTTAAAGAGCAGTGAATCTGTTTTAGGAGCTAGGTATGTCCTAATCGCCCCCAGCGGCTCTGGCTGGCCCTGAGGAAATCTGGGATGGTTAGTGTGATGGCCTCGGTAGCTTTTCTCCAGAGTTGCTGACAAAAGCCAAGTGCAGGGCTGTGCTGCAAGGCTGCAGGACAGGGACGGGGCTCATCTCACTCATCTTCTCCCTCTACCGCGGGGCTGGAGGGAAGGTGGCTGCGGTGGCTCCAGATGGGGAATAGCATTTAATCTCGGGCTGTCCTTGGCCTAAAGACTATGTGGCTTCTTCACTGAGGGCTCCTCCCCTTCAGGCTGAGAAGAAGCCAGGGGCGGGGCACGCTGGGCAGCCTCCCTCCCTGCGAGGGCACCTGTGCCCGAGGAGTAGGGCTCAGCCACTTTGCATGCTGTATCTAACTGAAGAGAAAAAACACTTGGGGCTGACCTGTGCTGGCTTTGTTCTTACTGCTCAGATCTAACAGGAAAAAATTCTTTGGGGGGAACATTAGTTTTGAAATCACAAGACAGGCTGCTATTTACATTTGACCTGTTTTTTTAGTCCTCGGTGGTTTCCGAAACAATGCACTGAGCTGGTGAGAAGGAGCAAGAAGTGCTGGCTCATCTTTTTTGGCCACTCCCTCGCTCCCTGGTGTTCTTGGGAGAGCTTCTATTCATCCCTCCCGTTGACTGGAGACAAGTTTCGGTGAGTGTCTCAGACAGCCACTAGATGTCACTAGCACCCTGTTTAGGGAAGACGGATCAAGATTCTGGCTACTTGTTTGGAAACTGATTCTCTCCTTTTACGGGAGGCACTAAGGAAGAAGTTAAAGAGGTCAGATATCCGGGTCTGGAAGACGTTAAAGAGGTCTTCTGGGTCCGGAAGAAGTCAAAGAGGTCAGATATCAAGTTCAGAGGGCGGTCTCCGAATTTCCCTGCAGCCTGCAGAGCCAGAGGATGGCAGAGAGCTCTACGGTGCACTTTGCGGTTGAGAGCTGAGCAAACCTCCTCAGAAACAAGAGATCCAGGACCCACGGTCCCTTCTGTGAACCACAACTCTCAGGATCTGTCAAACACGCTGTGCTCAGTGAGAACTGGGAGGCACCATACAATGAGAAATGAAACAACACACACACACACACACACACACACACACACACACTGAGTTCACTGACAATAAAATAAATTGATTAGAACAAGAGGGGGAAGGACAGGAATGAAGACTCTACCTGGGAATCGTTGGTTGACACGTTGTACCAGATGATGGACGCCCACGCATTAGGTAGCTGACTGACATTGGAAATCATCACCACAGGTAATGAGCTGGTCTGGTGTTAAAAAGAAGAATTACTGCAGGTAGCGATGCCTTACATTGCTCTTACACTTAACCTTCTCTAAAGGACCATTGCAAGCCAACCCTTCTCTTCCAGTCTTAGTGCCTGTGATGCCTTGTCAGTCAATGACTTATAAGGGCAGCAGAACTCTCTTGACAGTATTAGTCAGGGGTCAGGGAAGAAAGCACAGAAATCCTCTCAGGATGCAGGCAGCTTCTCCAGGGTCTTCCCTGCCCTGTGTCACACTTCCTGTGTCACATATAGTCCTGCCTAAAGAGCAGCTAATGAGAGAGCCTACCAATTTAGCAACTCCCCTCTGAGTTAGATTAGACAATCTGTTTTCAAATTTACCTCTGGTTAAATCTGAATATTCAAATGATGACCTAGGGCCTAATGCATATGAGTACCGGAGGTGGGGTATTTTATTGCAAGGAAGGTCTCCTATGGCAGAACCAATGGCACTGCACTACCTTGTAGAATAAAGAGACCTTCACAGATTAGCCTGGGACACTCATTGGCTGAGAACTGTCCCTTCCCAGTTACAGACCTCAGATTCCTGTAGCCAGTAATATAACCCACTTGAGGAACTTAAGAACTCATGGAACCAGAGGTCTAGGGAAAAGTGATAAGGAAGAGATCTCTGAAAGTGTAACAAACATGTTTGCATTCGTAAAAAAAAAAAAGAACAAAGACAGCGTCCTAAAACAACACACTCCACAACTAGGATCATACTCAAGGTAAACTGTGTCTGTTCACCCATCCATTGATTGGTTCATTTTTTCAGCAAATACCGAGGATGTACTATGCATGTGCTAGATACTGGGCCCTGACAGTGCGTTCCAAACAAGGTGTGGTGTCCTCCCTTCAAGAAGCTTAATGTCAACCATGGTCATGCATATTTAATCCCCAGGTTCTCTTATTCTTTGAGTTTCACGCTGTTAAAAGAGGGCCAAAACCATGTACTACTGTCAATAGCGTTACCATTTTTGCTTGTTCACCACATTAGAGAAACCTACCTCCAAATCAATGGTCAGGCCATAGAGGCAGATCTGTGTCTCAAAGCTTATGGAATGAAGCTCTTCAGTGACCACGTGGCAGCCCTATGGGAGGAACGAAGAGTTATCTTGCAAATGTACAGCTGCTGTCTAACGGTAGAGCTACCAAACCTTAAAGGAAATATCTCCAGACATCCCCTCTTACTGAGCATTCCCCCTCGTTAAAAAAGTCATATAGAGTTTGAGAAATCTTTATTTCCACAAACTGAATGATTTTAGGCTTTTGCCTTAATTGAAATGCAGCAAGTTGTTTGTCCTCTTGATTTACCAAATATTAATAAAATATAACATGTACATGTTAGGTATGCAGAAAGAACTCCTAGCACCATTGTGAATTTCTGTTAAAGCAAGATTTCCTTCTAGTTAAACATGGTAGGTGAGATACCTGCACCTTCCTCTGTTCTTTCCAGGAACTCTAAGGCAGCAGTCAGAGTTTTGTTCACTTTCTAGTAAAGGACAGTTGTAGGGTAGATCCCCAGTGAGAGATAGGAAGTATGGAGGGTGGGGAGCTCAGGGTCCTCTCCACCCTCCACAGCTGAGCTGTTCTGAGGCCCCAAGGTGGGAGGATGAAGAAGAGGCCAGTCAGGAGCCCCACCTGTGCAGTCAGGGGTCATGGTCAAGCTATGGGCAGGGGCGAGGTGCATGCAGAGATAATGCTCTGTGAAAGTCTACGGTGAAGTCCATGCTCCCTTCTGATTCACACTCGGATTGCTCACAACCGGGCTTAAGATTCCCATAAAAGACATCCCAGCAGTAGACCAGATGAAGGAACTGATACTTCAGTTTTGGGGGAGACTGTCATGAAACAGCCAGCTCCTAAGGTTCACTCCTAAGTCTATGATCCCAACATGCAGGTACAGTATTAAAATCACATAACCACGTGTAAGGGAAAAGGACTGAAGAGGGTACTAGGTACCTTCAACTCTCTTTGCAAAGTTGGAATCTTTGGGTTGGAATCTTTTGGGTGTTCGCTATTATCCTTTATATATGCTTAAGGAAGCAATGAAGACATTGCATTTAGGGTTTGTCACTGAGAGGCAGGTACAGAACTACAATAATCTCTTCTCCCATGGGCCAGGTTGTGGTGCCTGCAGGTTGTTAGACTGAGCAGAGTAGGATCACTTTCACTAGAAAGTGGGGTCAGGAGAAGCTATGCATAATTAAAGTTCTGCTTAGAGCCCCTTAGACTCCCCCAAGGTACCCCCAACCCACTAACACACCATATAAACACTTCTTCTCTCATTGTTGAAATAAATTGCTGTTTCTTTGGTTGACAATGAGATCAACTAGCTGCTTTGTGCTTAGGCACCAATTTAAGCAAAAAACACATTTTTAAACAACAGAAAACCTCCCTACCATATGAGGAGGGGCTATGTACATTATGTAAAGCACTGAGACAACTGAAGAACCCATAATTTCCATCTTTTGTTCATCAGTGCGTACCCTTCATGTTCTCACCAAGTTCAAGGGTAGACAGGGTGATTCAGGTGTGCACAGAACATTTGAGAGGCCTCCAGTAACTGTATAAATGGAGACCTGATACCATGTTTAATGTTTAACCACTATAAATTAACAAACTGGTAAAATATGGTCTAGCCTCTTGCTTTGACACCTAGCCATCACATAATCTAACCGGCTAATTTTAGCTTCTCGAAGCTGGCACATGGTGGCATGGGCAAAGTGTGGTCCTCCTGGATCACTGTCTACCTTCTCCACTTGCACCTGTGTAAGAGGCCTCATGCGACAAGTCTGGCTCTTCAGCCTCTCCCTGTACCTGGGATTGCTTGAAATGACAGTGCTATCCATGCTTGGGAGGGAAGAGCTGGAGAAGGGGCTCTCTCAGCCCTCAGAGAGGGTGTGAGTCTCCTTGAGCTGGAAATTCTAGTGTCCTGAACTCTGGGTGGGCATCTTACCATGACCCACAGATGATCTTTCTTTGCAGGGAGGGCTACAGTTGGAGGAGGCCAAAGGAAATCTTTTTGAGTGTGAGGCCTTGTGATATTGTGATATAAGAAATATCTACTTATACTTCGTCTCTTGCTCCTGGGCCAAGGGCTTTGTAGATAGAAATGCTAGAAGAATCTTTTGTTCTAATTGTTGGTCTTTAACTCTGATTCCTGATGCAGTGCTTATAATTTCCTAAGTGATAGGAGTATCTGACACAGAGCTTCTAAATCCTTTGGAATTTCCTGGCAATAGAAGCATGTTTTGTTTAATAAAGTGACTCTTGGGGCCCCCAGCTATACCCAGAGTGGGGCCAAATGCTGGGGAAACTTCCATGGGAGTAGGGGCTTAGGACTTTCAGCTCCACTCCTCCTGAGGAGGTAGAGGGGCCAAAGGTTGGGCTGACTACCAATGGCAATGCTGTAGTCAATCAGACCTACTTAATGATGGGGCTGGGGATATAGCTCAGTGGAATAAGCGCTTGCCTAGCAAGCGCAAGGTCCTGAGTTCGATCCCCAGTACCACAAAAAAAAAAACCAAACCTACTTAGTGAAGCTTCCGTGAAAACTCCAAAGAACAATATTTTAAGAGCTTCTCGGTTGGTGAATGTACAAAGGTGCCTGGAGGGTGCTGTGGGACTGGAGGTGCTGCTTCCCACAGACCTTGCCCTGTGCACCTCTTCATCTATATCCTTGTAATATCCTTTACAAGAAACCAGAAAATATTGGCAAAATTCTGTGAGCTACTCTAGTGAGTTAATGGACCTGAGGAGAGAGTTGTGAGAACCCCAACTTGTGGTTTCTTGGTTAGAAGCATAGGTCACAACTCTGCACTTGCAACTGGCATCTGAAATGCGAGAGGGCTCAGCTGTCCCAGGGCCCTTAACTCTGGAATTTGATATTAGGTGGATAGAACCCGAGTTGAATGAAACTGCAGGACATCATCCTAGTGTGTGCTGGAAAACTGGGCATAGAGAGTGGACCTTCTCCCCATGGTGGTGATTAGAGGTATGGTATTCTGTACTGAGAAAGAGTAGGAAAACCAAAATATAAATTCTGTCTTTCTCTCATTCTAGCCTCTTTATAGTTTCATTTATATGATTGAATATGCATACAATCATTCATTACAGATACTTTCCTCCACTCTTGGAGTCATGGTACCCGAGTGTTGACCATCCAAACGGTAGGGTCATGAAGAGTGTGAGATACCATGACTCCACACACGAAGCAATGACACTCAGGGTTGTTCATTCACTCGGTTTTCTTGGAGATTTAAACTAATTTCTGAAGTTTAAGTGAAAATCTCTGATGAAACTGTGATACACATTTGAAACAAAACCTAGCAATGAATCCAACAAACAATATGCATGGCCAGAAAAAAAGCAGCCCTGACAGAGGAAGCATTGTTAATTTTCATAGCTTGCTCAGCCATCAGTCACGGTGTTCGCTATTGTATCAGTATAGTCTAAGCCAGAGACACTGCTCGATTTCACATCCCCAAGCCCACCCCTTACAGATGGGAAAACATCCTAGATGAGATGCGCCATTAATGTCTGTAGTAAAAGCCCACTAGTCATCTGAGATGATAACAGATTTAAAATCTGCATAATATTACTGTACAGTATTAACATCATGAGGCACTCAATGTTATAGCTGGATTGACGGTGTAGTATTTCTAAAGAAAGATGCCCAGTGGATATCTACCAAGCACCTAGAAGACTGGTCAAACAACTTGACCAGGGACCCACCTGGGGAAAACTACACAATCAAACGGATGAAAGGTATGTCTAGACGTCTTCTTATGTTATTTCATTTTCTCCGTTCACTATCTAGCAATACACCAGTCTTTAAAATAATACCTCTCCTAAGAAAAATGTCTTGCTCATTTCTTAGCAAGCCACAATTGATATTTTTGCACATGGAAAATTGTGTGGTATGGAAAATAAGACCATCCATATAACACCTATGACACACCGGACACTGGGTTTGCTGCTGGGGACCAGTGAAGAAGGGAAACAGAGCAACCCCGTGAGAGACGGTCTGCAGCCCCGGAACCATTGGAAATACTGCAGAATGACAACAGTGCCCAGCTTACGAAACAAGGGTGCCGTGTGGATGTTGCGCTTCTTAGTCAAAATTTTTAGTGATATGCTGATTTCTGCCTTAAAGAAAGCATCATTCCACTTAGTGACCTAGAAAGATCTTGTCTCAAAATAATAAAAGATAGGGCTGGATATGTAGCTCAGTGCAAAGGCTAAGGATCTGGTACCCAGCATCTCAATAAAAAATACATCTTAACGGGATTGCAACCACAGCTCCCATTGGGTCAGAGGGAAAGTGGCTTGCTGTGAAACGCTGGGGCTGGTTGGGTGTGAGTAGTGTGTCTGTGTTGGAGAACACTGAACCTTGAAAGAACATCTGTTAGGCTATTTTGTTAGATGAAACTCAAGTCACCCAGGCTTCACTAATAGCGTCTTTGTGCTTTGTGACTTTCCACCACATAAACAAAATCACCAAACACCTCAGTCTGTGGCCAGAATTGCCATTTAGTAGTTGAAGTTTCCTGACAAAGAGCAAATGGGAGAGTCTGTACTGCTAGCTTCGCTATTCCAACAGTTTTCACATTTCAGTGATGGCTCGCTGGTTGGCCTGGCTCCCTATGTGATAAAGCCCAGGGGCAGGGTTTGTGTGTGTGTGTGTGTGTGTGTGTGTGTGTGTGTGTTCATGGGAATGTTTTACAGGCATGGACTGATGGCTTCAGAATCTGCCCACTTGCTAGGGATCAATTCTCCACTGTGACTCTTCCCAGGAAAGAATAAAGGTGGGAAAAGAGGCAATGACTGCTAGCCTTGACTCTTCGGCAGTGTCTACAGATTCCTCAAGGGATGCTGTTAAATTCCAAAGTAAATTCTTAGAATTGAATTCATTTTAAACAAATCTATGGCCTCTATCCTGGCTGCACTTCTAAGGACTCGAGAATCTTAGGCAAAAAGGAGCTTCAGAGACTGTCCAATCCAGTGGATTTTGAAAAAAAAAATTTTTAAACCTGGAACAACTTTCTTAAGAGTAAATTTCTTATCCAGGTTTCTGGATATAAAATACATAGTATGAACCTGCCCCAACAGAGGTAGGGTGAGACACCTTTTTGCTCTTTCTGGGTCTTCTGGAAGCAGGATGGATCTTGTCAACTTCCCCTCCTTACTTAATCCTGTAGCTAGAGGTTCTGGATATCCCGACATGCCACCCACTCTTGGAAAATCTCAGCAACAATCGCGGGGGTGGAATTCTAAGGGGCTTTGGAAAGGCAACCTTACAGAAACTCTCATTCCAGGTATCTTGATGCCATCTTGGTCACTTCATAATTATCCATTCTGAGCTCTTGCAACCACAAGAGCTGAACTGCGGAACCCAAAGTTGAGGGTGGGACAGGGAGGTGATAGGGGACACAGGAGCGATAATAGAAACATACTTAAAATCCCATGCAAGGGACATATGTAAGTGGAGGTCTGAGGTTTTAGGTATGTGGAGACAGAAGAGAGAAGAATTCAGAGTTCTTTAAAAGGGTCCACATCTCCGTGGCAGGGGGGAACTTGGCAAATGGTCAGAGAAGGTGAGGGTCAGCAGCTGTCTTGATGGAGGACCCATCTCTTTTAGAGGTTTCACTTGGTGTAATACCAGCTGTCTACAGAGGGGACAGCAAAGAGCTGATGCAGAAGATCCACAGCAGACATGGCCCCACTGTTCACCATTGACTCAGGCACACCATCTGCCGTGGTCCTGGTGAAAACCTAGAAGTGTTCAGTAACGTCAGCCCCATTCTGTAGACGGGGAAATTGGGAACAGGAGACTTTCTGCGGCTTGTGCAAAGTCAGACTTCAGGTGAGAGGCAGAGCCCAAGTCTGGTGCTATTTCCCCACCCCCACGGAGACACAGCCAAAATGCACAGAGAGACACAGTAGGCAAGGGCACTGTTCACAGGGGTACCGAGCGAGCCTTGTTTTGCATTCCTTCTCAACTCGGCAGGGATTCCATTTGGACATAGCCTTGATCTGCTAGCTAGTGTGAAAAGTGTGGGCACTTGGTGAGGAGGATAGGCTTAGGTGGAGTGGGAAAGGTGCTATGGTTGATACATTGTGTCAACTTGGGGAGTCTAGAGGTTTGGCTGAGTAATTCAGCAGGAAGCCAGGGTGCTTACTTTGTATACATACTAAGCCTGTGGAAGAGGAGGGCGTGGAGATTGTGTGAGAGGTTCACAACCCCTGGGTGGGGGTAGCCTGCTTACAATGTAAGGGAAGAGAAGAGGCTGTTTGCAGCCATTCCTCCCTTTTGCTGGTTGTTTGCGGCCATGAACATTTGCCCTCTGCCATGTGCCACTCTGCCTCAGAACCAGCCAAGTATGGACTGAAACCTCCACAAACTGTAAGCTAAATAAACCTTTTTTTCCATTATTTTGGGTGCTGGGTATTTTGTCTCAGCAACGACGGAAAAGTAACCAAGACAAGAGGCCAGAGAAGAGACAAAAAATTCAGTATTGCAATCCCAGAGGCAGCGTGACACAGGCATCCATATTGCTGTGGTGTGGATCTTGACCCTGTCACAAACTGCTCATGTCATCTTGAGTAAGCTGTTTTGAGCACTCAGTGCCTCAGTTTCTCTAACTGGCAGTATGCACTGCATAGCATCAGCACCAGCGCTACACAAGCCAACATTAAGGAAGCTCTGAGCTCCCAGCACACCGCAAACGCCACGGAGGATTGGTTAAATGAGTTCTTAGCAGGCTCTGTGCTCCGGGCAGGTGCTTACACACAAGCAACAACACGTTTTAAAACTTGAAAATGAGGGTATGTTACCCCCGGTTTCTGTTCTTCTGAAATGTGTAACCACAATCCCTGGACCCGTGGCTTCGCGAACCCCACTTTATCCCAAGCCACCCCCCGCTCTTTCCTGACTGTCCTTTTGGTCACCTCCCCTGACCAGGTCGACTTCCTTCACGTATTTTGTGACATGACCACATAACCGGTGCCTTGGCTTGCGTCCCTTGGAGTCATGCTAAGATTCTACCAACAGGGGGAGCTCAAAGCTCAGCAAACCAATGGAGAAGCAAAAGTTGTGCTATGACCCCATGATTTTGTTAGGAGGAAAATAAGAGGAAATAAATTCAAAACCATATAAGCAGACAGCATTAATAAAGACAGCGGTTGGTTTTCTGCAGCAAAAGTTCTACTTCGATTTCTATTGCTAGGGAAATCCAAGTAAAGATTTTGCTTTTCTATTCATGAAGATGACAATGTACTGCAAGACTGGAGCCATTCAGATGTATCCCCAATGGGCTTCTTATGCTTAAGAAAAGTTCAGAATAATTGTACTTAGTTCATTCAGACTCATATAATATTATTCAGGAATGTCAAGCTGCATGAAAGGTCACAACTTTGGTCAACTTTTATTTCTTTTCTTTTCTTTTTTTTTGGTATCGGGGATCAAACTCAGGACCTTGTACTTGCCAGGCAGGCACTTGTGCCACTAAGCTATATCCCCAGCCCTTTGGTCAACCTTTAGTGATGTGTGTGAAATAGGCTTTTACTCATAGTGTGCCGGCTGAGAATAGCTCCCCCTTATCTGTTTCACTAGAATATCTTCAAACTCAGAAGCTGTACTTATGTGATACCTTTGACAGCAGAGAACTGCTTGGGGCCCTGCCTTAAGCAGAGATTCTATCCTAGAAGGAAGACTTACCAGTAGCTCATTTTTGGTGGGGCTGTGATATTGGTAAATGATTTTTGAGGCACCAGAAAATGAATTCTGAGAGGAAAAAATGGTGTAGGGCATTAAACTTTTTGTGATATCTTTGTGGTTCGCGGGTGTTATAGACTAGATATCCTTGGATGCTGGATTAGTCAAGTGCTTTTCTTCCAAATAATTCAAAGTTTTTTTCTCATAGGGGCTATGACTCTAAGGGTAGAAAATTGGACCTGTACCAATGGCACTAGAAATAAGTTTCTGCTTCATGTAGGTGGTCTTATATATGCAGTATCTCTATACAGGGTGTGTTGAACACTGCTCGCTTGATCTTGTAGAGAAAAAAATGTGATTTTTCTCCACCAGATCATTAGCCAAAGAGCACATTAGCAGTCACTGCCAGAACACGGACCAGGTTTCCTACTTCCAAATACAAAGATGAGCAGACGTGATGCTACTCAATATGTGGTCCCCACAGTGACTTCCAGTCCAGGATCTGACCACTCAATCATCTCCTGACTCAAATTGGAGTGCTTAGACTGTACCAAGTTGTTCTTTTATTCAATTATCTGGGGCAAATACAAACCTTAGACAGAAAGATAATTCATACCACAGAGTAAAAGCTTGTTCTTCACCTGAGATTTTCATGTGTCATAATTTTTGAGCCTTATCTCTCATCTGTGGGAAAGTAAGATCTTTAAGATACTTTACCACCATGGAGGGCTGAGTAACGAAGTGATGGCTTATCTATAAGATGCGATATAATGCAACAAATTTAAATCATGTTCCCCAAGAGTATTTAAAGTTATGGAAAGCTATTTATCATGTATTGCTCTGTCAAACAAAATATTATAAAACAATATAGGTGAAATATTTTTACAGTATTATGTTCATAAATAAAATATTGGAGTAATGTGTACCAAAATATTATTATTTTGGAGGGCATCATTATATGCTTTTTAATTTTTCCATTGCAACTATCCCTTATTGTCCATAATGATCAAGTTTAGTGTTTAAAATCAGAGAAATATGGATTTGATTTATGTAAAATCAAGCAGTGTAAAAGCTTTGTAAAACATGAGATATCACAGGCTTATTTCTTTAAAAATTCTCTCGGAGGAAATATTTCCTACCTCGTTTCCTTTGCTCCCAGCACTGGACTTCATTTCTTTTGGTTGCTTTGTGAAAGAAAACAACAGTGTTCAGATGGGGGAGAAGTCTCAGTTACAAATCAAATTGGTCATACATCCTGTCAGTATTTTCTTGGCCATTTTGACTTCTAGAACTGTAACCCCGATATTTTCTAACTCATCAAAACCTGACCTAGCTGCCTAGATTCAAAAGAAGGGAATCCTGAGAACCAAGCCAAAAACAAAAACCACTACAAGTACGTAAATCTCTTTCTGTTAACGTAAATGTTACCTTTCAGAAAGTAGACCTTTAGAGGGCCATTTGGTGGTGCCCCAGCATCCAGGGGAGGGACTTGATAAATGTTAAAAACCAGGGGAGCAAGAGAGGCGGCAGCAGAGGCAGTAGGCCCTTGGGAATCTACGAACTATCTATGCAGAGAATTAAAAAAGAAGACAAAGAGAACTCTAGGCCAAGAGGAAGTGGTATAAAAACAAGCAGCAACAGGATGAGGCTGGGCTGGAGCTTTCTAGACATGCAGGTGCACACCGTGCAGCTGCTGGGAGCAGGGACGTCCTCTGCCCAGGCTGTCCTGCGATGAAAGCACTTTTCAGCCACACATGTTGTTACTGGCTATTGCTGCTTGGGGAGATTTTAAAAGTAAAACCAGGAATGCCCATTCATTTTAAGATAAATCATCTTCGTCTTTATCATCAAGATATATTGACCAACTATTCCATACATCTAGGTTTTCACTACTGCTATTAAGAACTTAGATTGTGTGAGTTCTTCATACTATTTTAATTCTTCAACAGTAGCATACTTCATTTCTCATATGATCCTCAATCTCCCTTAAGAAACATTTAACAGGGCTGGGGATATAGCTCAGTGGAATAAGCGCTTGCCTAGCAAGCGCAGGGTCCTGAGTTCGATCCCCAGTACCGCAAAAAAAAAAAAAAAAGAAACATTTAACAAAACTACACAGAATTATCAGGCCTATTAGTAAAGATGTGTCCAATTTGGGGTAAGAAATGTGTGTAATTTTAGTCTCAAACTTACCAAATGTCTAAATTCCACGGAGAGACTTCCATTGGAAGATTCTTCAATGGACATGGCTTTGACATGTGTCCCACAAAGGACAAATCTTCGATTGCTAGAGAGGAAATCTTAGTCATTTACCAGGTCTCAAGTACAATATATTTCAAAGAACAATAAAAAAATTCTGCAATATAAACATCTTACCTTAGAGTTGCAACATTCCTGTAAAACCAAGAAAATTCTTTAAAATGATTTGTTCATTAGGTCTAGAAAAATTTCTAGATTACTTTACAGGATCATATAGAATACAAGTTCATTTTAAGTCTTTGTAGCAAAGTTTCTAAAATTAAATCTTCATTGGATCTGTCAAATAGTTGAACTTCTAAGTCACATAGTTGAAGTACATTGATATATAAAGTTAGAGGAGTAAATTTAAAAGTTCAAAATGATTGTATAAAATAAAGGCAATTCATTTAAAAGCATCTTACATAGTCACATTTCTGAAAACAAAATTAGAAAACTTACTTGTCAATGGATGCTTTAACCTTCACCTGATAGTTTAGTTCTGGCAATTTTATTAATAGTCTGAAAAGAGATATATCAATAGAGAATCAATGATAAAAATTAAGGTATTAAAAGCCTTCTTATTTTCAAAAAATTAAATGTGTGTAGCATGTACACATAAAATTTGTATTATCTGTACATGCTGTGTTTTAAATGTATAATTCCTCTTCAGTTTGCCACATGACCAATGCTGGCATTGAACCCTCAGTATCAACACAACCAAACATTTGGAAGTTCTCCCATCATCCATTGTGTGTGCTGAGTAATGCATCAGTCCAGTCACAAATATAGGCATCTATTTTGGCTAATGCCCAAATCTGGGTTAACTGTACAGATATAAGAATCACTTTTTACAAGGTTCTTAACATGGCTCCACTTAATCCTCATATTGCCCCAAAATGTGTAAACTTAGCACAACCAAATGTTTTGACGATAACTGTTCCATAGTGAAAATACTGAGAAAGAGCAAGTGCCTCTGAAATGAAAATGGGTAATCCCAATTCAAATACATTCTTAACCTTTAAACACATTATGTGTAAGGAACAACAAAAATGTTCGTAACTATAAAAGATCTAACTTTGAACAAATAGCATATAACAAGCTCCTTCTAGAAACCAAGCACAGCCTCCAGGACCTGGGAACTGGTAAAGCAGAGAGTCAGGAAAAGAGGAATGTGGACACAGCTACACATGAAAGGAAGGCATCCAGCCAAGCAGAGGGAATATAGGAAATATGGTGACAAACTATCAACGTTAGAGAAATAAAATAATGGGTCAGAGACAGCCGAAGCAGCAGGCTGGGTGGAATATAGCAAAGGTCCCTGACGTGTCTAGTACAAAGCACAAGACTGGCTTCTGGGTTTGAAGTATATTAACTGTACAGTCATTGAAAGCGAGCAGCAGGTGGGTGCGTGGTCACCTAAGTAAGGCCAGGTACTTTCCTTCTCCGCTCTCCTTCCCCTCCTGCTGCAGCAAGGATGTGTGCTGATACCCTGACTGATGTTAAGAGTCTCAGTCCTCCTCCCTTTGCAATAGGAGAGTGCACTGGGAGAGGGGTGTGGGGCAAACCTTTGTATAAGTAAAGGATTGTCTACCAAGACAGTGAGAAATGGGTCAGGGGAGGAGGACAGGGCGCCCACACCAGGGACTAATGGTATATGCCCCTGGCAGTCGATTCTGACAGCATACCAGGTGCCTGTCCAGGGGCTGCACCCCTTTCTCCTCCCCTTTCCCCAGAAAGCATGTCGGCTTCCTCTGTCCTCTCCAGCAATGTCTCAGGGAGCAGGAGGACGCCCACCTCCCCTCCATCCAATTTCCCTTTCTTGTCCATCTATGAGTGATCCACAGATATGGGATAGGAATGAACTTGTGAGAAATGAAATTTTAGAAAGAACCTAGTCTCTGGCTTTGAGATTTGGTTCTTGGGTGTTGGTACAAAGCAACTCAGGGAGAGGTGTAACTAAGGCTTTGAAATGCAAACTGAAGACAAGTGCCTTCCCTTTAAACTAGAACTGCAACGCTGATTATGCTGTGGGAATCTATCCTAGGACCCTGAACTGTTCTCTCCCACCACATCACCCCTTTTTAGTCTTCAGTCTCAGCTTCGGAAGCAACTGAGAGACTAGCTTTCAGGCTTGGAGTTGGAGACAGGACAAGTCTTTGAAAGCGAGAACACAAACTCGTAGTTGTGTTATTAGGGAAAACTAAGTTTTGATCACTTGTGCTAATGGAAAAGAGCAAATCTACAGTTAAAGCAAAGCAGAACAACACAGAAGCCAGGTGTCTTTAAATCAGGTACACAGTATGGCTAGCCTAACTGCAGAATTCAGATATTTTGTGGAACACACAATGAACCAGTCACTAGGTAATCACAGAGGGAAAACGTGCCACTACATTTCCTGGATAGGATATTTGCAGCCCTCCACAATCTGTCCCCATTTGTCACGTCCATTCTGTCTCCTCCTGTTCCACCATCATGTGAGCCACTCGCTGTGGCTTACTCAAAATTCTCCTTCCTCTCTTCTAGTCTCTTGGGTTCTTTTCACAGGTTAACCTTCTCAGCAGTTAATCCCATTGTGCTTGATACTAGGTTTCAAAACTTTCACACAAATATCTCTTGTGTCCTCATTAATACCGCACATGGTCCTGCTCTAGACAAGCAAGGCTGTCATGTTAACATGTCTGGGAATTTACAGAAGTCCAGTGCTCCACAAAGATGGGTTGAATGAGAGGGGCTGAAAGAGAAACCAGCCTCCTCCCCAGCAGTGGTGGTGACACTCACAAACAAGGAACAAGAGAAGGTATTCTGCCTACCTGAGCTTCACCGTGAACTGAATGAGGGTTTTAAGGACCAGCGGCCTCTGTGGGTGGGTTGGCATACATGGCTGTCGCTCAACCACAAAGGAGCTACACGGAAAGGAAATCAAGCTGTCATTTAAAGCATTATACATAGTGACAGGCTGCAAACCACAGGGGAACAGGGTGCCATCCTCTCAATAGGTACAGACATTGTACATCTAGAAGATGTTCAATCAAACCCTAACTCTTCCAGCAGCTACCCATAAGTGATGATCACAAGACAGGGAAATGTCTGAGGAGCATCCCCCTATAATAATGGTAAATAATTCTTAGCTGTGATACTTGAGCCATCAAAAGGGGTCCATTTTTAAAAATCACATTAGAGAGTTAATTTCATGACATTTTTGGACTGAATATTAGGACTTCTTGTACATATTAGTATCTTTTTCTTTAGTGAGCTCATAGGCCCAGAAATGTTCTCCACCTTTCATTTCTTGGATAAGCATTTAAGAAGTAACCCCTGAAATCTTTTCTAAAATGTAAAGTCTGAGCTGTAGGTGGGTGATGTGGCTTAGTTCACGGAAAACTGAGTCAGTCGGGGGGGGGGGAGACGTATTAGTGAGTAAGTAGTGACAGTAGAGATGTGGCTTCTGCAGCTAGGGAGGGGCTCAATTCCCTTCTTCCAGGGGCTCGCTGTTAAAACCTCCCTGCCACACCCTCACCTGAACACCAAGACCTCAGGCAGGGCGTCCTTACAATGCCACAGAGCTGAGGGTGCCACACAGCATGGATAAGACTCCACTTACTTCTTGAAAAGGTTGTAGATCAAGAAGGTGACTCTTTCTAGCAGGTGTGCTCTTTGCATGGGGATAGGGTCACCATCATACGTCATTTTGGTAGACTGCTCCTCCAATTTCTCCAGTTGCCTTCTGAGTTGGAAAAGACTTTCTGCCAGCAGGGTAAAGCTATTGAACAGCAAATGATAGTTTTTCCACTTAATAATGGAGCACTTTAACAATTGACAATATTTCATAAATGTTAAATTATTAAATAGTTATCAAATTAAATTGAGTCAATTCCAGTTAAGGTTAGTGAGAGCTCTTTATTTTTCTAATCCATTTCTTCTTGAATCTGCATCATACATGTTAAATGATTTCACTGTTTTCTAATTTATTCTTCAATTATAAACACCATTTATGAAATTTTGTCGATACCTGGAACCAAATCCCTTTCCATTAGCCTTTGTTCATACCTGGTAAGCATATGTATGTTAGGGATATGGCACTCGCTAAAAGGCAAAGCGAGAATAATTTAAAACTACAAATCTATTCACGACATGAAGACTATAATGTGTAAGAACGCTAAAGTATCTCTTACTCTCTACACACACACTGTATTTGACAAGCCCTAGCCCTACGAACTAGTTAAAAATGGTCAGTGACTCTGGCAGAAGATATGCGGTATTTAAAAATGTTTGCCCAGATAGAGGTGGGATTTGGGCCAGGTGAATAGGGAAGAATAAAAAAGGCTGACATGGACAAGAAAGAGCATCGTAAGATCTTAAGCATCTGGTACCTTAAGATGCACATGTAAAGAGCTGAGACAACTATTCTCAAGATTTTGAAGCTAGTGTTTATTATATCCTTAAAGAAAACATAATTGCTGGGTTCCCAAATCCACTTAAGAGTTTAAGATTGGTATCTTGCATGGAAAATTAAGCAGTTCTTAGGCATCCTGCAGATGCTCCGTCTTCCTGCCCCAAGGAGTGGAAAAAATGAACATTTATACAAATCCTTCTTTGTGTTCTATTGTGGAGTTCCGAGCTGCTCGTTCGCCATCAGTAAGCTAAGTGGAAACCTGTATTCTCTGGCTGAGAGATACTTTGTACTTCCTGTGGTTTTCATGAGAAACTCAAGGCAGTTCGCTTTACCAGTTCTGAAGCTGGTCGAGCCCGTTATGGAGCGGACCCCCGATGCAGGCGATCTGCTGTCGCCGCTTCCAGTCCTGCAGCTCCTCCACCAGCATGCTGCTCACCAGCAAGTCCGTCTCATTCACTATTTGCGTCATCTTACTGAGGGCCTCCTGGAAGCACAAGTACCACCCAAGAGATCTTCATGAGAAACCCCCAGAATCTAACTTAGAAAACACCTGGACCTGGGAGAGAAAAGCTTAGTTGAAAGTTTGACCAAATATTTCATCTAGTATTAGCTTTCTGGGTATCACAGCACTGCTTTCCAAACAGTTAAATGATCACAGTTACATCAGGAAAGAAGAATAACCACCATTTAACAGTCTCGTGTGTTTCAGTGTACACAAGTTGAACTGGTGACTTTGGGACAGTACTGAATGCTGCAGTCACACAGCCATATATTTGGATGGGCCTGGAGTTACATGCGTATGGTTTCAGCTACCTGGGAAGCTGAGGCAGGAGGAGTGCAAGTGGGAGGCCAGCCTGGGAAATTTGGGGAAATCTTGCCTCAAAATAAAAAAATAAACAGGGCTGAGGATGCAGTACATCACTCCCCAAATTCAGTCCCCAGCAGCACTAATGAACACAAAAGAGCTATGTATATGGGGGCATTTACAAGTGTTTATTTTTATAAATACGATTATTCATTTATCTGAAAGCATGTAGACTATGCTTTGAGCCTTTCTGTGTGAATTATACCCTTATTAGGGTTTGGAGAACCACAACTTTGAAAGGCCCAAATTTCTGCCCTGACTTTGCCACAAGCTACCTGAATTGAGGCAGAGCATTTAACCTCATTGGAACTCAGTCTCCTCATCTGTACAGCCAGGTGGATGGACTGATTTCCAGCATTCTTTCTCTCTTTGTAACTTTATTCCTAAGTAGAATAGCATGGCATGCATAAAATGTATAGCATAGGTTTATTATGCATGAAAGCATGAAACTTTACCTTGAATTAACTACTTGTGCACTTATAATCATATATATAAATAAATTTAAAGTTTTGCATGTTTAATACTCAGACAAATTCCTGAGCAAAAGAAATGGAGCTGAACTCTTAGATGAGTGATTGATCATCAGTTACTGGTTAAATATTAATTGCATTTCTTTTCAAAGAGAAGTAGCAAATGGAA
This sequence comes from Dinomys branickii, assembly GCA_004027595.1. Classification (NCBI taxonomy): domain Eukaryota; kingdom Metazoa; phylum Chordata; class Mammalia; order Rodentia; family Dinomyidae; genus Dinomys; species Dinomys branickii. The sequence continues at coordinate 86,931 of PVLD010000520.1, read as the reverse complement.
ATAAACATATATCCCTTCATGAAAAATGGTTCATTGACCCAGGAAAAAAGCTCTTCTTCCCTTTGGAGAAAGGTTAGATTGAATATATTCAGTTGTCAGTGAACTAACTTGAAATCCAGGGAACTGTTTAATGTGTCATTTCTCAGAGTAAGAACTACAACACTTTTTCCAGTAAAACTTTCACAGTTATCAAGCAATGTTTTAATTTCACATACAATAGAACCCATCTCAGCAAATTCAGTAAAGCCACTAAAACAGGTATGTCTGAAGTACTGAAAAAAATTTAGTACAATCTCCAACTTTAAGCTAACAATAGCTATAGTAAATATGTCATGTAAGCAAGATGATCAGGCTCCAGAGTGGGGCAACTTTGAGCCTGCCAAATTGCAAGCACTGTTCCTAGGAACACTGCCTGTTATTCATTCGGTGTAAATGGAACTGATAAAATCTAAGAGCATGATTTTTTCAGTAGGGCTAGCTTTACAAACAAAAGAGAAATAGGCAAGTGGCCAAATTCAGAGTCTTCACCAACCTTTCTCTTGAAGTCCAGGCTATTGAGCATTTCTTGCAGTGTCAGAACTTCCTGATTTATGAGGACATTATTCTTGTCTCCCTGATCTGTGAAGGAAGAGACGTCAGACTTGGATTTCTCTTCATGGCACAGCTGTCTACTGCTGAAAGCCATGAGGGCCTCAGCCTGCCACCCTAACCAGCCTGGAGAAGAGCAGGAACCTAGGCTGCTGGAGGCTGAAAACAGGACCATGAGAGCCGAGCTTGGGAACTGAGTTCAGGAATGCGCTCCTCGGGCCGGGAAGAATCACACCCAAGCCCAAGGAGGACAGCCTCCTTATCTTACAGACCTTGGGGTTCTAGACTATGCATCACTCCATTTTCATTTTTTGACGGTGGAGGGAGAAGATGAAGAAAGTTTTATCGTGGGTTCCTTGTGGGATATCTCTGCATTAAAGACAAGCCTGGTTGTTTGGTATAAGAAAAGAAGGGGACTTCCCTTTGTGCTCGAAATTAAATCACATTTGACTCTTTCTGAAATCTATTTTCCCCTCAGTCTCAGGACTTATGAGTAAGTAACTGCCTGCTAGAGTTAGTTTTATCTACTTAGTCTAAGAACTGGTAAAGACTAAATCTTTTATTTTTCCTTCCGCTTTGCACAATGAGCTAGATTCCCAGTGAAATTAAAAAATGATAAAGTGGCAAATTAACAAAAATATTCAATACAAAACAAAAGCAATTTATCCTCTTTGATGCTTATGTATTATAAGCAAACATCATACTTTAAAATTTGAACATTAAATGTTATTGATATGCAGCAAGTGATTGTTTATACCAGCCATTTATGCCCATAAAAATGTGGACTAGGGATGCCAAGCTGGCTTGTGGAATTGTGAAAATGAGGTTCCAGAACAACACTGTGGCTAATTTCTCTACAAAATAACACTTGTCTTGTGCCCAAGACTTTCTGTACTGCTGAACATTACACAATGTTCCTGTCCCAGATCCTAACCTTCCCTTAAACTCCCCATGAATTTATTCATACGCTGATTGTATAAAGAAACTCACTGCAGGTGCTGGGCAGTTCCTTCTCTCATCAAGAGAGAGGCCCCCTGACGCCAGCTTCTGTACCTCGACTCCTGTCTTCCTCAACCTCCACCATCTTCCTTCCAGTTCTGTGAGCTGCTCTGGATGTAGCAGGTAGTTTACATATAAAATTTGGGATGAGGTTATCTTCAAGGTACTGCAATCCTTGATTAAATTTCTGTTTGTTCTAAAGCTTTTGGATCATGGATCCTTTTGACATTGATTACACCTATATTATGCCATTTATTCTTTTCTCTTTTTTTTTTGAGATAGAGTCTCACTATGCAGTTCAGGCTGGCCTCGAACTCCCTATGTAGCTCAGGCTAGCCTTGAACTCACAGCAATCCTCCTGCCTCAGCCTTCTGACTGCTGGGATTACAGGTGGGCCACCATGTCCAGCTATGCCATTTATTCTTAAGGTAAAATTTGTATATATACATAATCAAAAATATTAGGAATAATACTGCATGGAAATCTAGCCATACTGAAGGTGCCAAAAGTTGAAAACAAAACACCTTAGGCCTTGCTTATAACAAGTTAAATGTTTGCTCACAATCATGAATACTCCCATCAAGAACCATTTTAAGCTAACATTTTAGTAGTTGAAGGTGATTCTATAAATGAAAGGTTTATATCTGATTTATTTTTTAAAATTATTTTGAAATGATTTTAATTACAAAACCTTTGCAAAAATAATACAGAGTCCAACTGCTGAAGTCCTTACTTAGCATCCCCTGTACCTGACTTACACACGGTACAAAGACAGTGACCAACACTAGTGAGTTGGCATCAGTGTCATCCTATTAACTAACCTAGACCTAGTTAGAGTCTTAGCAGTTGTCCCAGTAATCACAGCATTCTTTAAACTATCAACTCGTTATCACTTGTAAAATAGGCTTTGAAAATATTTTCATTTCTCCCCTCCATTTATTAAAAGCCATATAACTGTATTTAGCATCAATCTTTAACCACAGAAATTCATATTTCAGTGTCCTATATTTTAACACTGATACAACTATTGAAATTATGTTCTGGAAGAATTTTTTAATCTGGAGAAATACTGAAAACTGAAACTACATCCAGGATGTCTTGGGCTGTGGATGTAGCTCAGTGGCACAGCGCCTGCCTGGCAAGCACTAAGTCCTGAGTTTGATTCTTGATATGCCTCGCCAGAAAAGATAGTTACAGAAGATGTGTCCATTTTTGAAAATAGATATGTATGTATGTGAATGTAGAGAGACAAGACTCAAAGAAAATATACTTTGACAGTGATTATCTGTGTATTTCTAATCTCACGTGGTTTTTATTTTTTAGTGCTTTTGTCAATTTCTAGTTTTCCTTCTACAAAGCACCTTTTTACTTTATAATTCTAGAAAATTACATTTTAAAAACCATGCAGGGCTGACATCAGTAGTTCCCTGACATTATTGGATTTTTATTGGATCTGATAATGATATTCAGATTCTTTAGAAGAATGTTCTTGTTCTGAGGGAGATGCCTGCTGATATTTCAAATGGGTGATTCCATACACAGTTTGTCATTGACTTTGAAGTAAAAATCTCTCTGTCTCTCTCTGAGAAAAAGAAGAAGCAAAAAGAAAGAAATGCTCCTTGTCTACATCCTCTTTTTTTTTTTTTTTAAAGACTCACCTAAGGAAGTAGAACAAATTTGCTTATCAACTCTCAGGAAAATTAAGGCCCAATATTCATGCGCCTTCATGCCCCATGGTAGAGTTATAGACAAAACAGAAACTTACCCATTGTCTGAATTGTTTTATATCTGTAGTCAAATTCATCTTGCAGGTCCTCTAAGTATTTGGTGTCTTGTTCTGTCATCTTCATACAAAAGAAAATATATTCGCTCAAAAGGAAATATCAAAGATGTGGCAATGCTTAAGCATGCCAGTGAAATTACATCACAGATATTTGTAAATAGCACTGTTTGGTGCTTCTAGCCGCCCACAGCACCCAAAGACTACAGAACCTACTTTTCTGCACAGCTTATTCACAGAAGAGTTGGTTACTACTGGAAGAGGTTGAACTTGCTGTTCCAATATGTTTTTTCTGCTTTGGAAATCCTTTGGCAGCTTATCTCTCATTTCTCAGTTATTCTAAGTGATACCACATACACTTTTTTTTAAACTGGAGAAAATGTATACTTTTACCGTTTTTTGGTGGTACTGGGAATTGAACTCAGGACCTTGTGCTTGCCAGGCAAGCACTTATTTCACTGAACTGCATCCCTAGACCCCCTTTTACAACTCTTGAATAGTTCTGTTTAACTATTAGTGTGCCAGTGATCTCCTTTTGCTTAAATCTCCATTCAAACATGCTGCAGTAACTTTATGACAGTTCAGTCTAGGTATTTTCTCTTCTTGTGTCTTAGGAAGTACCTGTGCTTTCTCCTGTGTGCTTCTGCCCTTGGAATAGATTTTACTTTTTTCCAAACCTGATGATGTTTTTTTTCTGCTCTGTCATAATGATGGGTGAATGTCAAGATCTGAGCAAGGTGCTTTTCATGCAGTATCTCATTAAGTCTCACACTATGCGTGGTGTGGTCATCCTTGCTTTTATAGGGCAAGCAGCAGACGGGGAAGATATGAAAGGACTCACCTGCCACGGTCACACAGCTTCTCAGGGAAAAGGTTTGGGGTAAGTCGGGCAGTCTGACCCTGGCCCTCTACCCTTAACCGAAGCTGGACCCGCTGCTGCTTAGATTCCAGACTACATACTTCCCCTTTTCTTTCATAGAAATTTGAAGTTTCTACTGCCTACTCACTCCAACAGGTCCTAGGAAATCATAAATCTACCCTTAGCAGATCTTTTGCCACAAACTCAAAATTGTAGTCAGCTGAATTTATCCTTGAGAAAATCAAAATTTTGAGTCAGAGTTTGTATCACTACACTGTGACTTATGAAGCTTATGAACTGGCAAAAATATCTTTGTGTTTCAGCTTCTTTGCCCATAAAATGGGGTGCAATGGGTGGGTGGAGGAGAAAGGAGGGCAGTAAAAGGATGTGTGTAGTTGTGAGATCACACAGCACAAACTGCTTAAAACAGTGTTTGGGGCCAGGGCCCCGGAGCACAAGCATAAGCTATGATTCCCTCTCCTCCCTGTTTGTTGCCTGGCTCTCTAAAATGACTTTCTTGACATTTATAAACCTTAGAAAAGAAACACAGAAGGAACCCTTGACTACCCAGTGTATTGTCTAAAGAATAATCGAAGCCGTGAATGTTTTTCAGCAGCCTTTGCCTAAGCCATAGGCACACAATCCTTTCTGCAGCCCGTAAAGTGAATTATTTCTAAGGGAGGAAGCAGGCTTGCTAGTGCAGCAAACTATACTCCAGCCAGAATCCAAACCCAGTCCAGCCCAGCGTCCAGGTCTGCACTGTGTCTTCTCTCTATTCCTCATTATCACTTGCAGCATTTCACTTCAGTGTTAAGTTTCTGAAGAGCTAAGGTTGTGGATGGCTATTGGCTACTAAAACACTTGCCTGAGACAATGTAAAAAACTGAAACATGAGGTTCCATGTTCTGATGTGGACGTTAATTAGAAGCTAAAAGAAGAGAACATCGCACAGGATCTCCTGATAGAAGTACCTTAAAATGAATGAAAGTGTATTACACCATAACTAGGAAAAATGAATGCTAAAGTTATTGAAGTGCTTTCAGATATTGTTGTCAGTGGCTCCACTGTGAAAACACCAGCAATGACCTGCAAAGCCCTCCTGATGGCCCCAGAGGATCTCAGGAGTGCCACATTCCAAAACCCTTCTCAGACTAAGGTTAGGCACACTAGGTAAAGTGCCTGCGTGAAGGGCACTGCATGCCCAGTGGGATGCCAGCTTCCTGGAATCAGACCCAGGATTGGCAGCCGGCATGTGGGGTTTGTGGAGGGAGTGCTCTCAGGAGAGGGGACACACAGGACAGGGAGCAGGACGAGGGAGGAGCTGGCAAGCATGTGGTCTCCACTGGAGTCCAACTTGGTCTTGGTCTCATGGAGGACTTGGGAACAAGGCAGCATCACAGAGTTAACCCCAGTGAGAGGCAGGATCTGGCCCTTCCTGCCAGCCTCAGCAGTATCTGACGGCAGCCTGAGGTGACCACAGAACCCTTGGCCACCAGCACTCATGGCAGATGGGGAGGAGGTAGAGGCCTGGGAAGGGGTCTGGTTTGGGCTCTAAAAGGGGCATTTCTGTTGCACCATTCTTCTCAGGGTTTCAAAAGGAACTTGCAGCAGAGGGGCTGGGGCGTAGCTGGGTGGGAGAGGGTTGGGTTATGGTGTGTGAGTGTGAGAGACTGGGTGCTGTGGAGAGGAGAGAAAGAGAAAGGGAGAAAGGTTGAAAGAAAGAAAGAAAGAGAAAAAGAGGGGGGAAGGGAGGGAGGGAAAGAAAGAAGGAAGGAAGGAAGGAAGGGAAGAGAGAGACAGGCATGTACTTGTTAATGTGATAAGTATTGTTACAGTAAGCAAATCATCCGTAAGGTCAGCCAAGCCCTTAGTTTAACATCGTAACACATCAAGTCATTTTGCCCTAGGTCTGCTTTGAGAACCTGACTTTTTCTTGCACAGTATGAGCAGAGACTTTGCCTATTTCCCTTGTTTCAGAAGTGCCCTTAATCAGAAGTCTGAAAGCAAACGCTTGGAAATACTGTTCTTTAAACTCTCTGCATACTCTTCAAACAATATATGGAGCAACTTACCTTTAAATGTCTATACTTAATTTTATGGACTTGTTATTGTGTTTTTAAATGACAAAAATAATATACTCCCAGCACTCAGGAGGCTGAGGCAGGAGGATCGTTAAGAATATGAGACAAAAAAAAAAAAAAAAAAA